>VXBJ01006045.1:293331-397581 GCA_013400055.1 Nycticryphes semicollaris
TTTTTTTTTTTTTTTTTTTTATCACAATCAGTTGTGTAGCATGGATCCCCAAAACCTTGCCTGATTTTTGAGAAATTTCTGACCAGAGAATTTTTTGGAAGCAGAGGTTTTAGATGCTATATTGTATAGAGACCCTATGGATGCAACGCAGAAAACTATATGCTACTGTTTTTATAATTATACAAAATAGTTTGGGGAATTTTTGTGTTGAGCTTTCTGTGAAACATGAGATTACTAAGGGCTGGCTATTTACATGTGAACGTGCATACATAGGTTGTATCAAAGATGTACTGATCGTTGATTTTTGTCATACAATTCTCATCCAGAGTATAGAGAAGTTTTATTAGTAATATTAACTTTTCTTAGGATTGTAGCAGAACAGGTGGAAAAACCTCTCAAAGGTGCAATTCCTATCTAATCAAGACCTTTGTTAATTGACCTAATGGAAATGGAGTAGAATTATATCTGTGATGACTTTCTTTTAATGCAGAATAAAGCATTAATTTAAAACACTGGGTGGTAAAAGAGTAAAACATGAGGATATGCTGATTTCTGAGACTGGAGTTTGTCAGATTTTGTTAGGTTGGGAGACAAATATGAACCATTTGTGAGATTGAGCTGTTTGAAGTTTTAAGCTGTTTATGAGATCACTGGAGTCTGAACAATGTTCATACCTTAGAAAGATACTTGCAAATCAGTGGATGTTTAATGAATGAAAAAAGGTACCACAAAATTTTGTAGAAAATAGCATGATATTTATTAGTTAGAAAATTCATTTGTGAGATTGTATCTGTTATATAAGGCCATGTTGGAGGAGCAGTCAAGATGGTATGTTGAATATCTCTTGATCATGTCAGGTAAAGAGGTTTTAAAGATGAGAAGGATAGTAACTATTATCAAGCATTTGCTTTGTAAGCATGCTTGTTTGATTATAGTACTAATGTTAGCTTCCCCCCTGCTCAGCTAAATCTGTAATTAAAAAACAAACACAAATTATTGTTACTGGTCAGAAACAAGCCCAGCAAAAGTGACATGTATTAAATGGGCTTTATTTAATCTCTATCTAAGCCTCCAATAGTCAGGGGGCCAATATGCACAGATGTACTTTTTCTCCCCAGAATTTCTTCACTTTTGGGAAATACTCTGAATCCAGTTCCTTTTACAGTCTTCTGAAACCACCAGCTCCTCTCAAGGCTTTCTCTGACAGTACTGTTCCTTGGAAGTACACCTTTCAAGTTAGGGGCAAATCTTATTGTAGAGATTTGTAGTGATATTAAATGTACAAACACCAAAATTTGTGTCAATGGAGAATGGAGGAGAATGTCTGCATATGGAAGCCAGAGGAGGCAGGGAAGAATGACTTTCAGAGTGGCAGATGCTGGTGACACTATGTTACCCATATTAATAAGATCATAGCATGTCAGCATGTAGATTCTCAGGATACCTATTCTGGGAAAGCACAGAAGAGCTTAATACCAGAGACAGCGGGCACCCGGACTATAACAGATTCAAGCCAATAAGAAATAATGACAGAAATATAGAAAACGAAGTTGGAGACCTAACATACCCACATCAGGAGACTAAAGGAATTTCGCAGAATTTGAAGGAGACAGATGCACAGATTTTCTTAATCATTATTAGATGAAACCACTGACTACGTATACCTTGTGCCTGAATGCTGAAGAGTGTGCTTGGGCGTAAGTATCTCAGATGTACATGAGAGCTTGCCTGTGTGAGCCAAACTTGTTTTGTTTTAAAATAAAATAATTTTCGTCTTCCACAACTGATTACAGTGAACATTGCTATATACTTGCATTATGTTGCAGCTTGTTTTCCTTCACTGTGAAAGTGATTTTTCTCTCTTTTAATGCTTGCCAATATCATTGCTTGAAATAGAAGGTTAGTAGGGTTGAAATCGGGGGACCGGTGGGTGCTGCATGCTTGCATGGATGGTTATCTTTCCTCCTTCACCATGTTAGCTGGGTTTCTGTGCAAGTGACAGGTCATGGTGAATCACTGGGAATGATCCTAAAGGAATAAGCCAAGGAATTAATGCTTGTGTATATCAACTGAGTAGGGAAAGTATGTAAATACAAGCAGCTATTTAGGGAATGAAGAAATATAGTGAATCATAAAAGCTGAGTGTTTTAAGGGAGAATGTGGGCTCTAGATCTTGAGACAAATCTAGGAAATGGTCATATTTCATCATTCCTTTAGCCAAACAGGTGTAACATGGATTCTTAACCTTAAGCTGATTGTAGAGGTTTGTATCACTAAATAAAAAACAGTTGTGATGCTGTATTCAGACTGTATTCATTGTGGGTTTACAAAGAGAAAACTGAACTAAGATATAAAGAAATACCATTTTTCTTAACAAGAAAATGTGAATAAGAGAGCCATCTCTGTCTCGTTGGAGTAAGAGGAAAAATATGTTCCTCATGTGAAAATAGTTTGGTCTTCCTGACCCTATAGTAATAAGGCCCTGTTGTGCATGAAGAAATTATAAACTCCTGTTGCAGTACAACAGTTTGGGAGAGTACAGACTTTGTTCAGCATGTGTCATTAGAAGATAATAGATAAAATGGGAAAATGGGATGTTGAATAGGCAAGCATCCTAGGTGAATAACATCTATATGCTTCTTACGCATCTACAATAAAAAGCTTCTAAAACATCCTAGAAGTCAACTATTAGTGATACAGCCTGAAGTCTTCTCTCTTCAATTTATTTATATTTCAACTATCTACCTACAGAAGTATAATGGGAAGACAGCTATGCAGGCGTTTGGGAATAGGCTTTCTTACTGTAAGCGTAATCCATTTATAGTTAGTTCAAATCAGTTAGGGCTATGTTGGGTGGGTACTTTTAAAACCCACATAGGCTTTCCAAAATATTTAAAATTGCTAGATTTTGTAAAGCTGAGATTCTCTCCCCTCTCTCTCTCTATGTCTACATATAACTACACACAGCATGCCACTCCAGGAAAAATGCATATCCACAATTTAGCTTCAAATGTTTAAAGTAAGGTATATTTGAAGTGAAGGCTGTGATGAAGTGTTTTGTTGGGTCTGGCACACAGATTGTAGTCAAGCTGGGTACTACTTGTATAGCAGTAATGACAATGAAGGGAAGGTGCATTACAATTGGTAATAAACAACAGTCCTGTGAGCACCATGACTAACAACCTGATTTCCAGCAGTTCTGTAGGTTGTGAATGTGCAGCAATGCTACACTTGGAATAAGCAGCAATTCCAGATCATTGTCTCCCTTGCTACATATGCTGTGTTTACTACATAGTTCTGCTAAAGCATCTCATGGTTCAGTTTTCTTCCCACCATATGTTCACAGAGGAACAACTGGCAAGTAAATTGAATTTCTTTATTGTAAGCAATACAATCATTACTATCCTATGAATAGGGTTTTCCTGTTTCTCTCTAGATGCCGCTCTGTACATGGAGAGAGGAAATAAAGGGCACAGCATAGCATAAATTATTTCTGCATAAGCAAGGAAGAGCAAATGGTAATTCATGCTAAATAGAACTGCCGTGTCCTCTGCGTATATATATATAAGGGGCCAAGCACATGTCATAGATATACTGGCAGAAGACATAACTGCAGTAAGCCTAGTTAATTTAGAGAAGTTATTAAAAACTAAGCTGAAAACAGTTTAGGGGAAGCTACTGAGAAGTTCCTAAAGTCAGGTCTTTTATGTCAAGGAACCTAACTTTTAAGAGTGACCCTGATTGAGGAGAACATTACTGGAAGGAAGAGAATGTAAGATTATCACTAGGATAAGTTGTGTCCTCCAGGCTCTTTAAGATATTGCAAGATAGACTTGTAATAAATGGTTTCCTGCATATAGATAAAGATAAGCATGAGCTTTTGTACTTCACAATGTTATAACCCAAAGCAAAACCCACTTGTTCATATCGCCAGCAAAACTTTGCTGAGCACATACACATGATTGGGATCTTCAGATTTACTTTGCTATGTCACGTTTTATAAGAAGTAGTATTTTGTTTTCATAATAAGATTTAAAATTACTGGAGAGTTTACGTGCTGGACCTTTGCTAAAAATGTCATTGTGAGGAAATATGCAGAATAATGGTAGTGGATGGAGCTGGATGTCTATAAAGGTTGATTAAGAGTGGCTATTGGTGATTTTTATATCAACTTTATCACTTTTTATCATTAAGTTTCATTCATACAGATGTTTGTGAGAAACAAACTGAGATTGATTAGTGGCATTTAGTAATAACCCTCAGACATTGGTGGTGTCTTGACTTGATATGGATAAATCTGAAACACTTATTGAACACACCTGGTGGAACTCTTTGCCTCTCAGCTCACCTGGATTAAAGCTTTGAACATTAACCTTCTGTGCTTTTACAATCCATGGTGCAGTGTGCTGGAAATACAAGAAAAGTTATCCCCCAAATCTGTGAGATCTCAGGAAATTCACTCACTCTAGAATGTTTAAAAGTCTCTTCAGTCTCAACAAAATAGTATTTCCTAGTGAATTTTTAATTTCACATTTGTATATGTGGAATGGACATTACTGCATCTGGTGTGCTGCACTGTAGAGAAGGACGCGATCCTATTTTATCAGGCTAAGGAACTTGATCTTCATTTGAAAACTACTTCCATATATCTGTAGCTGAGGATTTGGAAGTCTCACCAGGGACTTGTTTTTGCTTTAGGAAAAATAACAGACTGTCAATAAAGAATCATTGTAGCTTGTCAAGTTGCTTGTACTAAAAAGCTGATTGCTGAAAATGGAGAGTTTTACAGCAAGTAGACACCTCCAAAAAGGACAATAATTTTTCACTAATTTCATGGTGGTCTTTGTAGTAGAATTAAAGATTCTTGATTAAATATGACCTATATGTAGGAAATATTAATGCCACACATTAGAATAATAACGAAAATTCTTGAGGGTTACCTCATTTGTGTTTGTCTGTGTCTATGGTGTGAGAGACCTTTATGTTCCACAGATGTGACAGAATCAAAGTTTTCTCAAAATAAAATTTATCTTCCTCCACAAGTCACTATGATCTAAAGATTTATGTCATGGCTTGTTACATGCATTTGTAATCTTCTACTTTATAAGTAGCATCAATGATATTTTAGAGTAATTGCTGGAAAAAAAAAATTTAGCCCTTGGCATGTACTCCAGCAATGCTCATTCTTCTTGCAATGATTGCAAATAGAAACCTGTCATATCTGTGTACATAGAATGACTTCTCAAAAGTTTTGTAGAGGGATGGAAGTGCAAAGGCAAAGTGAGGTCTGAAGCACGTTCTTAACACTCAAGCAGTCAAAGTCTTTATGAAGTTACATGGTTGTCATCCATTCAGATGTGTCAATCCCTTGTCCTTTCAAATGGAGTGGTCAGTCATTTGCTCTAGGAATTTATACTTTATGGAATTTTTCTTATGAAATTACAGAGAACGGGACAAGCCTCCAATTTGGAAAAGACAATACAGTATGGAAAAAAAGAAGATGTAAACTCTAAGTATAACTTAGAGAAAGTCTTAGACGTGTTTGGTACATAATATATTTAGAGTGGAAAGATCCATGACTCTTCACATAAAAACCCTGCTCTTGGCGTTATTGGTTAATTAGTTATTGAGTATTCTTTTCATGTGTAGCTTTGAAATGTAGGAAGAATTTAATACCTGATCACCCTAGAGTCAAAATTATTTCAGTGTGGGAAAAGGGGGTGATATATCCATGGGTAAGAGCTGCAAACTCTTGATGTGTGCAGAGCTTGGGAGTCTGCGGCAATGGTTCTCCACAGAAGCCAAAGGAACTTTGTGGAGTACATTTCTTAATCCAGTATAGCATTTTCTAGGTATCTTCATTAGGAGAATCTACCTGCTCTTCCTCTCTATATGTCTCCTCTGATATTCTCATCTGTGCCCTGCACAGCAATTTTAAACCAGTCTGACTAGATTACCTCAAGCAAAAAAGACACTGTTCTTGAACAGCAAATTAAGGGAGGAGTATAATGAATCTCCTATGTAGTGGAGGATGAAATGGCAGGTAGTTATGAGGATTTAATTCCCTTTCATATGTGAAGAGCTTTGAGGTCTTCAGCAGGGAGCTCCATGGTTGTGCGACTTTCTATACTGAGGGTAACTGAATAGAAAAAAAAAATGTTGTGGGACTAAATGCTGTCTCCTGTGCTTTATTCCCTCAGAGATTAAGTTGGAGTAATGGTATCTGAAGTATCTCACTATTTAGTCTTTCTTTTTTTCCACCCCACCCCCCCCAGGATCTGTGCAAGTTTTTAATTTTAAACTGTGGACTGAACGTCACATACGAGACCTTTCTATTTATGTATTTTTATCATTCTTGTTGTGGGGAACACACACTTCTTAGCTGAAAAAGACATAACTGAATTGTTAAGGCTTGTGAGTACTACTGGAATACATACAAAGGTTTATCTGCATTATATCTTTGTCCTTTTTTGTAACTGAGCTGTTGGTGTCCATCAAATAAGAATTTGAATCTCTGTGAGGTACTTTACCTAGTACTTTATTTCACTGTACAACAAATGTGAGAAACTAGGATGTATTGTCCGGCAAACAATTACTTTTCATCCCCTGTGTATTTCCATATATCGTTAAGTAAAATATGTACTATTTGTATATAAAGCTATATCCAAATATTATCAGTGTCTCCAAAAATTATTGCTTTTTTCTGTATTCAGAAATGCAACATTCTGCCTAGAAGTGCTTTTATTGAAGAAATTTGCTCATTGCTTTTTTTCAACACCCATTGATGTTTTTAACAAATGACAGGGTGATACTACTTTTGCAGACAAATTAATGCTGTTGGTTTAAGTCCAGATCTTTAGCTGATTCATTCATATATCATTCTGAGCTGAACTGGAAGATTTTTTTCTTGAAATTCTTAACCTGCATTGCACAAGGTTGTTGTGTTGTTTTAGTTTGGTTTGTTTTTTTTTAAACATAACGTTGCTTAATGTTATTACTATAGGGAAATAAGTAGATTCAAAGATAATTATTACTCTTGAGAAAATCATTAATCTAGTTGAGATATCGTTTTCAAAGTGGTGTATTAAGTAGGTAAAAATAATGCAGGAATAAGTCCAGGGTTGAAGTAACCAACATTTGTTTCAAGAAAAGATCTCTTTAGGTCAGCATGGTTTATTCATTAAATGACCTTTATGGGACAGCTAACTGTCACCATTTAAACTCATGAATGAATATTTCTGTCTTATGGTATAAATATCAAGTCTTCTTTAAGTAATACATTTGGCACACATACACATATGCTCTTTCATATGCAGTGACAAATAAATCGTGAGTAAAGCCAAGATTCTTGCAGAAATACAGACTATATAAAGCTGTGTCAAAAGTTGAATTTGAACTAGTCATGTATGTCATTCTTAATACAGTACACATTCATATTTTTTTTTATTTGAAAGCTATTGTAATTTCCCCATAGTTTTACCCCCTGTAAGATAAGTAACCCCATTTCTTTTGTTTTCTCTTTCTTTTGTACTTCCAGTTTTTTGCCTTATTCTTCACTAGAACTCCTCCAACCCTTTTGCTTCCTTCTGACAGTGCTCCTCGGGCCTTTCTGAGGTTGAGCCGAAGGGATTAAGTGCTTTACAAGCACTTGCTATATGCGTAAATGGAAAATGTTAATAAGAGCTGAATGAAACTGAGCTGTACTATATATATTACTATATTATTTGTTCTTGTTAACACCTTATTTGTGACAGTTGTTGATAAAGTCTGGGATTGAAAAATACCACTTCACACTGATACAATGTAAGAAAAGTTGTGCAATATGTGATTTCATATAATAACTTGTGGTTATTTTATCAGTTTTTGACAAGTGAATTATGATTAATTCAGTATTATGTAAGACATTTCCAGGTTTAAGTAGCTTTATGAGTCAGTATCTGATCAATAGCAGTAACTGATTGCCCCTAATTCTCCACTTGTGACAAGCAAGGCTGATCATAGTTGGAAGATATGTGCTTTTTATTTAAAAAGGTCTTAGCTTAAAACCAGTTATTTTTTGAGTTTGAGATGAATTGAACTACCCATTATTTTTTTTTTTTAAGAATATTGGAAAAAGAAGAAAATAAATGCAGCTGCCTTTGTTTCAGAATACCAGAGGAGGACATTTGCATTTGCATTGTGCCATTGAATGTTACAGAAAACTCACTGGAGAAGCAAGTGGTAGAATTGTTCCGTAATCTTGATTCAATCCCATATGAGTCATTGATAATGTGATGGGATTTTATTTAAGTTATTATGTGTATGGTGTAGCGATTGAAACTGGAAGTTTTAAAAATGGCTCTCAGGAGAGCACATAAGTGTTACAATATTTTGAGGGATTTCAGATCTTACAGAAAGGATTTTTCTTGATTGTCGAGCAAAAGAACGTCATAGCGTTGGTCCTTGCTAGGGGCACATTCTACTGTTCTAACCACCGCTCTGACCACTTTAAAACTTGGGTGTTATCACGTAGAAAGTATGAGGTATATAAATTTTTTTGAGTTCACTAAATGAAGTTGTGAGAAGGTGTAGAAAGAGAAGAAAATACTGGTTTTGACTGGGAAAGGGAATGTACACTGGAAGAATCTTGACTCAAATAGATACACTGGATTGTTTAATATCACATTGGGAGGATATAAATGAGGAGCTGCATTATTTTAAAACTGGAAGAGAATTATATTTCCACAAGGTTTCCTTGCAGTTCTTATACATTCTAATATAACTTCTCCTGTGAGGCATATTGATACTCCTTAAAATGTACAGTTTAATAAAATGTAGAAATATATAATGAAGATACTAATTTTTGTATAAGTTCATGTGAGCTAGCAGCAGAAAGATCTCTTATTCTAACAGAAGAATGTGCAGGTATTTAAAATATGAAATAACAGAGGTAAAACTAAACCATGCTTTATCTTTCCCTTCAATATCAGTAGTCCTGAAATAAGCTTCCTAAAGAAACTTGAGTGTATATTTTTTTAATATTTTTTCCCCCACTGTTGCAATGCAATAAAAGGGCTGAAACAGAACTGAACTGGTAGTTTTAGGATATTTCCCTCCCATTTTTACAGAGTTGGAGGAACCAGTATTTCTGATTATCGTTTAAAATTTATGAAACTTCTCTTGGATACATGGAAGGTTGTGACACTGGAAATTCACCATCACTTACTAGTGCCTCTTGGACTCTGATAATTTTGGGAGTGAACTCTTGCTAGACTGCTCTTTTATTTCACTCTCACTTTTAAAACATTATTTATATCAGTGTTCATATCTAGTAATTGCTACCCTTTGAAAATGTGCTTCTCAGGAGCTTGGAAGCATTCCCATCCCACCATTTATGGCCAGAAGGAGGTTCTCCAAAATATCTTCCTGCTATAAAATCATACTTGTTTGGAAAATGTTTAGAATTACATTAAAACGAGCTCGATTTAGAATTACTATACTAAATGACCTCAATTAAAGTTTCACATAAATGTCCCTCTGTATTTTTATGTCCCACTGCTATTTTTATTGCTGTATGTGCTGTTTGTTCTATAACCTGACTGGCCACATGTTAAAAAAATATTCTTTTTGTTGCATTTGTTCTCCTCTTTTTACTGAATTTCATACTAACTAGTAATAATGATCCCACTGAAGCTAAAATTTATAGCACTGTGAGTATCTCTCATTTTGCTTATGATGGGTATTTCTCATTCTTGATGTAGTTTAATACAAAAATTAATTCAAAGCTTAAAAAAGCCAATCTTCTTGACTGAGAATAAATCTTAATGACATAAGAAAGTTTAAAGACTTACAGACTTTTTTAAAAAAAATCAAATATTTACCTGCCTTCTTTTTTTTCATCTCCGACTCCTAAAATTATGTTGATAAAGAATAGTTTCATAAAGTAGTTTATACCTCTTGTCAAAAAGGTAAATATTCAATTATGATCCAGGAAAATACCCAATGATCTTAATGTATTTCATAGAAAGAGTCAGCATAATTCCTTCCAGTAGATGGTACTTAATGTGCTCATGAACAGCCATTCACATACATTATAGCTTCTTTTAGTGCTCCCTATTCCTAGCTTCCAGCTATCTAATTAATTTGATAATGTAAGACTTGACAGGTGGTTTTAATTTTCTGGACCACTGAGAGAGATGTGAGATTACAGTGAGGGAATACAAATATCACCAACATATTTATTTTAGTGATTGTTTTTGTTGATTTGCTTGCAAATGTGTAAGGATATTTTTTGGACTTGGAACAAGTAGGAGCAAGGGATTTAGGCTGTTTGTAGGGTCAGGTTGTCTGCTAGTAGGACAAGAATGTGTTTTCAAAAGAATAACTTTCCTTTACTCTTTTTCTGTCTTACGATTTTTGCTGTAAAATATTTTTTGAATGCCCAAAGGACAAGTATCACACTGGAGTACTTTCTGATACAGTAACAAGAGTCTTGCAAGTTGGAGACCTTTGTTTTAGAGAGGGTTTAAGAACTTTTAAAATGACACCTAAATATTACAACAGCTACAGAAATGCTAACACCTAGTTAAAAGAAATGCTATTCTCTGTCTTATCTATGAGAGTGTCATCATTTTGGCCTGGGTGTCCTTGAATGTCTTGCAGTGCAGGAATGAAAAACTGGATAGTTCCATCTGTTTTGTTCTCACTGCTGTAATAGTGGTTTGTCTTGCAATTGTAAATGAATTTTAACTAAAATGGGCATGAGAGGCAAGGAGGTATTTCCGCCTCATTGACAGAGAATCAAGACATGGCATAAATCAAGTGGCAGTCTCATAAAATGTAAATGTTGGAGGGAGGGGAGGCAGTTTTAGGTGGAAGGCTCTTAAAATCAGATCTCTTGATTTCAGATGTATTTCATTATTCACTAAACCATCTTTCTTTCCCCAGTATACAACTAGTCTTAGGACGAAAATCAATTTTTATCCAGTTTTATATTACTTACAGAAATCAAGATTCAAAATTACTTGATAGCCAAACATTTCCGAAACAGCCTTATCTGCATTCCAGTCTTCTGTACATAGGTGAAGCTCATATGTGGTAAACTACATAGCTTCTGACTAAAGTAAAAAGAACTAGGAGGGAAACACTACTTGTAGAAAGCACCAGAGTATCAAAAAGAAAAAGAATGACAGCAACAGTCATATAAGGTTTGAATACATCAGTTGTGTCCCATGATTGAAGACCTGGTTGCTTACCCACTGCATATAGTTGTTTGAGTATTCCAGCCTCAGATAATCTTGGAAACTTGGCCAGTCTTATGAAGACTTAAGAAGTCGGTCAGATGGAGGAGTGAGGCCTTGCTAAGCACTGCCATGAGGAAATACAATGGAAGTTCATTTTGAAAGGTGAAGACTTGTATATATAGAAATAGGTTGGGAATGCATTATTTAGAGAATGCAAAATCAGCTTTTCTGAGAAGTTCCTTAAAGCATAGATCCTTTAGCCAACCCCTTCTGGAAGGAGTCTTACGGAGTGGTGACCCCTTGAAGTCAAAAGAGAGTTGTATTGAGATACAGACAAGTCCCTTCAAGGATGGCTGCAAAATCTGCACCAGGAAATGATGTTCAAAGAGATTATAGAATCATTGAGAATCATAGAATGATTTAGATTGCTAAAGACACCTAAGATGATCAAGCCCAACTGTTACCCTCACACTACCAAGACCACCACTAAACTGTGTCCCTAAGCACTACATCTACACAGCTTTTAAATAGATGTAGGGACAGTGACTCAACCACTTCCCTGGGCAGCCTGTTCCAATGCTTGACAACCTGCTCAGTAAAGAATTTTTTCCTAATTTTCAATCTAAACCTCCCTGGCACAACTTGAGGCTATTTCCTCTAATCCTGTCACCTGTTAATTGTGAGAAAAGACTGACTTCCACCTTGCTGCAACCTCCTTTCAGGTAGTTGTAGAGAGCAATAAGGGCTCCCCTCAGCTTCCTTTTCTCTAGGCTAAACAACCCCAGTTCCTTCAGCTGTTCCATGTAAGACTTGTTCTCTAGACCCTTCACCAGCTTTGTTGCTCTTCTTTGAATGCACTGTATCACCTCAATATCTTTCTTGTAATGAGGAGACCAAAACTGAACATAGTTTTCGAGTGGCAGCCTCACCATTATGCCTGTTGTAGTTTGTCTAAAGAGCCAAGGAATGCTTTTTTTCTCACTCACCTATATTCAGTACTGTCAGTGGTAAAATACTGCTCCCATGCTTTCATCTTTATCTGACAGCATGTTCAATCTAGTATGACCATACTGAGCTAAGCTTCTTCTCCAAAGTAAACATTCCTTGTTGTTTCCTGTATGTTGGTTTTTGTTATGGGATAGCGCTACCAGTACAATGCTTGTGAGCGCAGCCAGTGAGGGTATCACCCAGGGAAGGGTTAGGGTCAACACTTGGAGAGTTTGACTATGAAATACAGACAAAGAGGATATAATGAAGGAAAAAATATATCAAGAAATAAGTCAACAACCTCTTTGTCCTGGTTTGAAGTAAAAAGGACCAATTTTCTCTTTTACAATTTTACTTTTTTAGCTGGGCCTCTTCTAACACACTAAACTCTGAAATTAACAGCATATTGTTCAGAAAACTGTTCAGTCTCACAGTGATAAGACCTGGTTATGCCAAGGAATGGTGTGCAGAGAGGCCTTTGCTTATACTTACGGCTATAACAACCAAGGTCAGGTAATTTTGTTATTTGTTCTGTTGGAAGGTCAGAAGCAGAAAAGCATAGAGGTGGAGCGGACAGGTGACCCAAAAATGACCAGCTGGGGTATTCCATCCCATCCACATCATGCTCAGTATAAAAGCTGAGGGATCAAAGGATCAGTTCTCTTTCTTTGATGGCTGACATCCAAGGAGGACCCTGTGTTTATCTGCCTTTGATACCAATCTGAGCATTCCTGACTCCAAATCTGGAATCCAGCTCCTGTCAATCACCAAGTCAAGTCTGGGACTTTTTGTGATGCTTGCTGGTGATGTGATCATCATCCTGGGAGCTGTTTTGTATATACTGTATACTATCTTTTAGCTTTTAAAAAAAATCTTTATTATTTATTATTTTATTATTATTTATATTTTCATTAAAGTAGTTTAGCTTTTTTCTAATCTCCTAAATCTCTTTAATCTCTTCCTGTCCTCTCTTTTTCTTTGAGGGGTAAGGGAGGGGCCATCATCTGTTGTTCTGATTGGTCAAAAACATGACACTCTTCAGTCAAGCTTATAGGTAAGTTTGGACTTACTCATGACCTCNGTTTATCTGCCTTTGATACCAATCTGAGCATTCCTGACTCCAAATCTGGAATCCAGCTCCTGTCAATCACCAAGTCAAGTCTGGGACTTTTCGTGATGCTTGCTGGTGATGTGATCATCATCCTGGGAGCTGTTTTGTATATACTGTATACTATCTTTTAGCTTTTAAAAAAAATCTTTATTATTTATTATTTTATTATTATTTATATTTTCATTAAAGTAGTTTAGCTTTTTTCTAATCTCCTAAATCTCTTTAATCTCTTCCTGTCCTCTCTTTTTCTTTGAGGGGTAAGGGAGGGGCCATCATCTGTTGTTCTGATTGGTCAAAAACATGACACTCTTCAGTCAAGCTTATAGGTAAGTTTGGACTTACTCATGACCTCTGACTGCTTCATCTTTTCCTTACAGAATAGCAGTCAGTGTAAGTATCTTATTTATGTCTCCTTAGAAGTAACATCCTAGGAATTATCTCCCTGTACCACCCATTCCAAAGGTCAGGGAGGTCTTAAGTCTGCAAAAAGTGTCATTTTCTAGGAAATAATATCAGTTCATTGAAACCAAATCTTTGCGTGGGTAAATTTTATTTAAACAATAGTTTTCAGTTTAAAATATGGCTATTTTGATAATTTTAGAGCTGTTCACAAATCATTCCATTTAAAATCTCTTTTCACTTTGGAACATACAGTTTAAAAAAAAATTAAGCAAAACACTTCAAAATGGCCACAAGTAAATATGTATATTACCCTGAGTCATTTCCCATTTGGAATTTTGGTGCATGGTAATTTTTGATATTTCAGCTTTTTGTAACTTTCTTTGGTAGGAAAAAGAAAGCTTAAACTCAGTGAGCTCAGGAAAAATATGTGTCTTTCAGTTCTTTAGCTATATCTGTCTATATATTTAGGAAGAATTTATTTGAAAGTATAAGTTTTGGAGAGCCTCGGTGAGTTTGTTGCTCTGTATGGTAAAATTATTTCTTGCAGATAAATCTGTGTAGGCTTCATATCTTTGAAAAGTCACATTCCATTTTGAGTGTCTAAAAATGAAATGAAGTCTTGGCGGTCAGGTTTGAAAATTATCTGTGTACTGTGTAAATGGGAAAACTATTCTGCTGTGAGATGCAAAAAATCCTAAGAGAAAAAAGAAAAAAAGGCAGTAGATATTTAGTGAACTCTTGCTGTATCCCATCCACACATGCTCCTTGTTTATGAGTTTGTCATAGACTAAAGGGAAAAAAAATACCAAACAAAAAAACTTTGTCAAAAATGTCACCAGCCCATAAGACCATAATCAACCTTTTACTATGGTAAGGCAGGACAGAAATGCAAGTTGGTTATTTATGACTTTACCCTGTTTTAGAATTCCAACCCCCTCACACACAAAACAGTAGAGGGAATCAGGAGCTCATCTGTAATACTGGAGAAAGGGTCTTGGTACTATTATATTTGTTTCTTAAACTGACCTCTTTCTGTTTTCATGCCACCTGTTGCCCTACATTTTTTGTTTAAACATTAATCTAATATTAAATATTAATCCAGAGCAAAACTGCAAACTGAAACACACATCTGATCAGTGACTCTGCATATACTGCCACTTAATCATATTTGAATGCATGTTCGGCATTTAACAGTTCTGCCGTCAGCTGCATCTCCATTCTCACCTGCTTTCTTCCCCCTGAGTTTTCTAGAGAAATGATTTTGTGAAGTTACTTGATGACATTGTCCTTTTTTTAAAAGTCCTGCATGGCTTTGATATACAATCTTAGGTATTTTGACTTACTGTCACCAGAGCTTGGACAAGATTTCGGTCTCCTTATATCAGTGGCATAACTTTGTAATGTCAGATCTGAATTAATCCCTTTAATGAAATATTCTCCTGCTTTACAGGAGCAGTTAAATGTCTGTCCCTGTAAACTGAAGACAATGTAGCTTTCTAACCCCAAGAATCTCAGAATAACTTTATTTCCTGAAAAACAGAGAGAAAAGTTTTTCCATAGAGGAGATGACCAAGAATGACTGACCTGTGAGTAAATAGAGGGGAAATAGCTTCAGGAATTTCAAGAGGCTAAGAGGACCTAGTTCAGAAAGAAAAAATCCTGCTAAGGAAAATCCGCATTTCTTGGAGCTATTCTTTTCGAGCTATAGTGAGTAGTAGATAGACTACAGTGACATGCAAGATTAGGCAACCGTCTGAAAAGGCAGTGTAAATAAACCAGAGCAGACATTTCTCGGCTGACATGAGGATGGATAGAAATAACAGTTGCCTCTCTCTTTTTGAGATCAGTAGTAAGGATGCATGGAAAATGAAACTTTGAAGTTTGCTAGGCCTACACCTCACAAAAGAAGGCCATGCAGTTGTTTGGTTGCACCATCTGGTTTTGGACAAATAGATAGACTTCAGCAGAAACAAGCAGCAGAACATTCCTTAGTAAATTCAATTTCAAGTAAGATTCTGTCTTCCCTAAGTTTGCTAAAGGCAAAGATTCTTAGGGAAAACTAGGTCATACACCTTTCCAGGGTAGAAATCTAAAGGTTCTTTTGTCTTGAAAGTATTTAGGCTGCTATAGACTGTGAATATTAATGTTAAAAAGAATGATAAAAATGTACCAACTATTATTTGAACATTCTGCTGAATAGATTTGCCAAGAAACAAAATGTGATTATTTAATATAATTTCTTTACACAAATGCTAAATGAATTCCCATATTTCACAAATCTTATTAGTAGACTGGCAAAAGATCTCTTTGCAATATGGGGTTACCTTATGTGAAAAAAAGAGAGCCAAGAGTACAGCTGGGAGAGTGGGTGGCTTGCTAGAGAGTAAGGAAAACTTAAGGAAATATGCAGTGTCTACTATTCAGAAAGAAAAATATTTGATATCTAAATATAAGTTAGGTATAACCAGAAAAAATGCAGTTATTGCAACCCAGGTGTTGGGAAAGTTCAGTAATAGTTAGTTTCTAGTATTAATGTAGCTCACAACTTCTTGCTTGGAAGAGGTTCATTTACTTCCATCCACAGAGAGATGGGGAGTAACCTCTGTAGAGCTCTAGTTGCCTACCCAAAAGTGAAAAGCAAAAGAATAAGAGCACAGGAGGGCTTTCATACCACCATTCCCTGTCTTCCTCTCAAATAACCAGTCAGCGTAGTTGCATGGTGTAGGGGTAGGTAGTCAGTGAGAAGTTTTCCTTTGCAGACGTGGGGTTCTTCTGTTGCAATTTACCACCGTAGCTGTTCTCCATAGGTATTAACACCTGTCCCATCACCTTAACAGGTTAGGAAAGAGAAGCCGTGATGAGAATTAACTAATACAACCACGTATGAGCAGTATGTTATTCCTGCTTTTTAAAATGGGGTATATGGTAAAGTGGCTGGCATGTCTGATGGAAACAAAGTTTAATGAGGGCAGTGGGGGATCAAGAAACCCTGGAGAGAATGTAGAAAGAGTAA
Organism: Nycticryphes semicollaris; assembly: GCA_013400055.1. Lineage (NCBI taxonomy): Eukaryota > Metazoa > Chordata > Aves > Charadriiformes > Rostratulidae > Nycticryphes > Nycticryphes semicollaris. The sequence continues at coordinate 310,067 of VXBJ01006045.1, forward strand.
GGGAGGGGACACACATGTCATTGCTTTAGTTTTATAGTAGAGCTTTGTGAACTGATTTTTATGTTTTGTTTCGAAAGTTTTCATTTTCTTCAATTTCTTCACAAGGGATTTAGTGCTTTTTATGCCTAGTTTTTTTGTTTGAAATCTTCTTTCACTGAATCTGCCTTGCATGTTTCTCAGTCATAAACTTCTATGAAAAGAATAAAAGCTTTTTACACTTTTATTATGTCATGTTGCAAGAAGCATAGACGTAGTTAAATCCCACCATTTCCTTCTTTTTGTCCTGCCTCCTGCCAAGACCTCCCAACGCAGTGGGAGTGAACCTCTGATCTTTCTAACTTTATGTTCAGATCAGTAACAAATGGTTCAGTAAAGGTATATTTGATTTGAAGTTTGAATCATCTCTACCTCTGCAATGAGTCACGTCCTCTCATCAAGGGGCAAGGAAGCAAATGCATGTTTTTTTCTCTAAAGGAACACATTGATTTTGCAACTTGCTAATTGGGATGATCTTCATGATAAAGTTGAGTGTCATCTTTTTTTACTGTATCAATAACATCCCCTTTGAAAAATTTAAAATGTCAGAAGGCTGTCACCTAGAGGAAGACCAGCATTCTCTCCCTGGCATGACTAGGCTGAATAGGGTACCTTTCTCTAGTGACTTTACAAGCATCACTCAACAAACCTGCAAATTCAGATCTGATAATCCTAGAGTGGAGCACATGCCTCTTGCTCACAATAGTGTAGAAGGTATTTTTGTTAGTCTTGTAGGTACAAGGTGCTTGTGTTTTCTTATTTCACTGTTGGCAATCCTCATAAATTGGAAGAAATCTAAAATTAAATGAAAGATCTATTTTTCTCGGTGCTGTATTAGAAACTAGCTCATGGCACTATTTGTCTAGACGCTGCTTACTGTGTGAAGTCAAGTATGCTGACAGGACAGAATATCTGTGCTTCAAAAGCAACCTTAAGGAGGCATGAGGAACTCACATTGGTATAAGTATGTCTCCAAGAATCACTGCATGATGTAATAATGTGCAAGATACAACCCAGCCAGGTAATCTTCTAGTCACTGATTCCTCCTGCCCACTTTTTATCTAGAGTCACAGGCTTTCACTGACTGTTCTGTGGTTAAAGGTAAACTAGCAACTTTGTTTTGTAGTGCTATATATATGTTAGCTTAAAACAGTATGGAAGATAAAGATTCTAATTCTCAGTTTTACTCTGAGAAGCAGATGAACACTGGGAAAAAGATAATGAGGATTGCACAAGTCTCAAAATTTCTCACCCTTGTAGTTGTGGGGGTCTTCAATTTACTAGATGTCTGCTGAAAATACAGTACACCAGAGAGGAAACAGTCTATGAGGTTCCTGGAGTGTGTGCAAGATAACTTCCTGACACAAGTGGTTAGTGACCCAAGTAGGGAAGGCACCCTGTTGGACTTTTTCTTTGGGAATGGAAAAGGACTTGTGGGTGATGTTACAGCTGGAGGCTGTCTTGGGCAAAGTAATCTCAAAATTACAGTTTTCAGTTCTTTGAGAAGTAAGGAGAGGGACCAGCAGAACTGCTACCTTTAACTTCAAGAGGGCAAACTTTGTCCTGTTTAGGAGCTTGTTTGACAGAGTCCCTTGGGAGGCAGTCCTGAAGGGTGAATTTTTAAATTTTTTTTTTTTTTATTTTTAATTAAGTGTATAAATAATGTTTTTCTTTTGAGATAAGTAGTTACTTGATATGATAAACTCTCTCTCTAAAAATTGAAGGTGTAAGATTAATAATTAATACATTCCACGAACATGATTTTCACTAAACTTATTTCAGCCTTTTATGGAATTGTAGTTAATTAAGCAGTCTTTAAAGTGCCCCTGTAAGGTGTAAAAATTGTAATACTTTGTATATTCATGGAGAGAAATAGTAGTAGATGATACCTTCCATTGAGTTCCAAAGAAACACCCCAACCCCTTTTTCAAATGCATCTTTATTTTGTAGATGACATTTCAATAACATTATATCCAATTAAAGAGAGCTGATTTACAAAGAAACAAACAATGAAACTATAAAAACCCCAGTCTAATTAGGTTATAAATTTGCTTAAAGGCTGGTTGGCTTCCCCTTGCCCCATCCCCAACAATAAATTGGAAGGTGTGTTTTAAAAAAAACCAACACAGGCTTACTTAGTGATGTGCATATACAAAGAATTAGCAAAACTAAAACTACTCAGTTCAGCTTCATCTGTTTCTTCATATGGATGTTAATAGATATGTTATCTTAATGGCTTACCTAATCAACATAATGAGAATTTCTGATTTTGCCTGATGACAATCCATTCACGTCTTTTGTGAAACAATTATACTGAGGATGTCAGGGCAACAACACCTTTTATTTGAATTGCATATATGTGGCTTAAGAACATAAAGCAAAATTGCAGTGCATTATAGAGAAAGCTGTAAAACGTAACAATCTTATTAAAGCAACCTCCTATCTTCAAGTAAACAGCCCCAAAGTATTCCAAAACATATGGGAAGTAGAGCTGCTTTACCTTCATTAGAAAACCTACCTCCATTTTTGCATTTGCAATAGGAAGGTTTGGGGAGTTCTTTGTTCTCTTCTTGCCTCTCTTGTGGTGTATGTACTCAGAAAGTCTGAAGTTTTGAGTCAGGAAATATTTTCTGCTGAATGTGAAAATGTCATAAACGGAGAGTTATCTTTATAATCAAGAAAGCCATGGCCGATGGCTTTCATTGGTAGATCTGACAGCATTTTACAAATGACTCGGGGTTGTTTTTTACGAAGTGAAGCACAGAGAAGAGGAAGACACCAGGGAGGCCAGAGGCAGAAATAAAATTGAATCAAGGGTCCTGGTTCTTTGTTACTGCTTTTTATTCACTTGAAAACTATTAGTTTAGAGGATAAGACCCCACAGTTGCATTTCTACTCACTCTCTATCTGCACTGATTGACCAGAGTAACAGCTTTACAAACTCCCTGTGTTGTAGAGTTGGCTCTTTTGTCACTTGGAATGGAGGATATTTTATGTTGCAGGTGTGGTGAGGCAGCTCTGTGAGAACAGGAATAAAAGAGGCTGGAGAAGAAATATTATCTTCTGTTAGACAAGTGTGTATCAATGAGCAACAAAACACATGCCATGCAGTGAGTTCTTCACGTCTAAAACTTCATCAAACAATATGAAGTGAAATCCAGCTTTACATTTATTTTTTTTTAACCCAGATTTGTTGGCTTGTAGAACAGCTCCAATATACCGTCCCCAGAGGGTAGTTTTAGCTACGTTTAGATTGAATAGTTAGAAACCATAACTACGTTTCCTGCAATCTACATTCCCTTGTTGCCCTTACAACAAGTTGCAGCTTTCCTGGGAGCATCGAGGCAGGGGATGGACACCTGTCTGCTGTGACCAGGCCTCCCGCCAAGGGGAGCTGCAACGCTGGAGGATTTCATGTCTGACGGTAGACGCTTGGAAACACTCCAAGGTCCTGGAGTTTCTTGGGTCTTATTTCATCATTATCCTTTGCAGGAGGAGAGAAATTCACCTGCAGTGCACAGTGCACCTGCTAGATGCTGTGTTTGCACACACTCCTTGTGCGTTCAGAGGGAAGCAGTAGTAGGGGAGGGAGCAGAAACTTGAATTTCTGTCTCGCACCTTTGCGTTTATAGCTTTTTATTTCTGCGGAGTGCCCAGGCTATGCATGTGTACTTTAGCATGTGAGATCATTCTGTCTAAAATAGCATATCAAAGTGCATTTTTGGATGCCTAAATACAGGCTTCCTTCACCATTTTAAATGGCCTGACATATCCTTCCTGACCTCCACCTGCTTTTCCTAAAGGGTACAGGTGTCTTGTAGGTTCTGTATGATTTTCCATGTCACTTAGCATCCATAGTTAGACACCAGAATTGTCTCTTTTCTGTATGGGTGAGGCACCATTTGTTTATTTGGATTTTATCTTCCTGTACCAACTATAATTATTTTTCAGTAAAGCTAAACAATTCAGTTCAAGCATGTGAACCTGATTCTGTGAAGCTTGTTGGAAACGGCATTAAATCAGGGCTCTTAAGCAATCACTCCCCCACTGGGTACCACCCAGATAAGAACTAAATGGTTTCATGGGTGATCATGCAGGTCCATCTTGACTGAACTAAAGTAGAGAAAGTTTCAGGTTTCACAGACAGTGGTTATGAAGTCTGGAGCCTAATGAAATTCTTTGTTTGTAAAACAAAATATCTAAGGTCAGTCAATTTCTTTTCATACTGGTTTCTTATTTTTGTAGACATAACTACTGATAAAATGGTGACCAAATTTGATTGTACAGTTTACCTGTGAGTTATTTGTGTTGTATATGCTATTTGCTTTTTCTTAATTGTTCTCTGTGGTTGGTTACCTAATTTACGTGTCAGTAAATTTATTGGTGGCAGAAATCTCTCCAACAGCAAACTAATGACTGGCAAGTGTTGCCTGGCTCACAGTGGATTCTAAATAATGTATAAAGTTGACTGTGCGTAAGTAGCCTTGTTACATATAGCAGCATTGTAACAGGAGAAACAATCATTCTCCAAATGTTTGTGCAGACAAAAAGGAACATCCAATTTGGAAATGGAAGATGTAGCACTTCTGAAGTGACTGCCTGACATTGACGACTCTGTGTGTTTCTGTNTGGCTATCTTGAATATTTTTTATTACCTTTTTCATATTATGCTTCTGACTGCTGGTTGTCTTCCAGCTATCTTATTTCAATTTTCAAAGTAGCCTTGTACTAGTTCATGGGTATTTGAGAAGCGTTACATCTAAGAGCCACTGCAATGCACTGTCTTTGTATGTAACCATTCATTCTGCCTTACACAATGTCCTGGTATAAATTTTATGTCAGTAGACTTCTGATTTATATTGGTATAATCGAGTAGAGATTGTGCAATTTTAATACGTCAGTGTGTAAACCCTCCAAACAAATATGTGGATTGGGGAAAAGAGGTTGGAATTTTTGGAGGAGTTTGGATTGGTTTGGTTGTTTCCTAGCTGAGGTTCAGTAGGATCTGTGCGTCAAGAGCTACACTGCATTCTCTGAAAGCTCATATATGAAATTTCAAGGTGGATTTCTCATCCTCTGGAATAGATGGCATTATCATTAGCCAGAAATTCACCATGAGAGCAGCCAGCACACAACACAAGTGTATATACTTGCACACACACATTTTTATTATTGTTATCCTTTCAGACCAGAGTGTTAACCCTAATTAGTGGATTGTTCTAAAAACTTTTCAAGCCTTTGCTGGTGCCCATTTCTCTGATCATGCCTGGGAGAAAAGCTTAGAGACGAGTGAGACCTCTTTGGTAGCATTAGCTCCCTGCAGCAAGTGTGTACAGAGGAAGCCACAGAGGAAAGCCATCAACTTCAGTATGGTGCTGATACCTCTCACATGCAACTTGTGCTTGTCTGGGAAAGCCACTCTCCAGTATGCAGAAGGAGGAATCATCTTAAGTCACCTGTGGCCTAACTAGGTTGAAACTGAGAAGAGATGTATCAGTAGTCTCGTCTGGGAGGTCACAGACCCTGCACTTCAGTGGAATTTAGTGCCCTTAAGTGGTCAGAGGAATGTGAGTATTCAGCACCTAAGACAACTCTGTGAAAGTCAACTCCTCTGTTTTCCTGCAAACTGGAACAGAAAAGTAGTTTTCATGTAGTCCAGACTGTCGTCAGACAAGAAATGGCCTCCAGCAAGCCATTTGGTTGTAAAACCTCAGTTTTAGTGTGTTTTCTAATTTGGATGCAGCAGTGGGGGTTAAATCATTGACTCAGACAACTTTTTGGGCTTGGGCCCAATTCGAACCTGCGATATAAACATACCCAGAAAATTGAACTATAAAGGCATAGATTTGCTCTATAGATCTGTGTGTCAAAAAATGAGTAGAGTAATTCTAAACAGATACTCTCAAAATGAATTGCCTTTTCCTTCCAAAACGATATGATTTCAATAAGATTACCAGAGTAAAAGGTTTCTACTGAACTTTGACACATCAGTGTTGCAGTATTTGTTGTTGATTTGATGTACTCCCTTTTGATCTCTTTTCTTCCAGCTTCAATATATACACAAATCTGTCAGGAATAATGTTTCCTGTGCTATTCCGTTGCATTGCATTTTTTTGCTCTGTCTTGAACTATTAAAAATGCATTGTGTCTGAAATCAATACCAGCTTTTAAATGGGTACCAAATCCTGGGAGAAAGTTTGAAATTAGCTGTGGACTCTCCTTTCTGTGAAAAATAAAGGCGAGACTTTGCAGTCTTTTCCTTTGCAATTGCATTAGGGATTAGGATAATGAGCACTAGCATTGCAGGCTGTAAAAATGTGTTAGTTTTGACTAGAGAAACAGCAGGGAAAGCAAATTCATCAGCAAAGGGAATAATTGCTGAAGTCAAGCACTGGAAATTCCCGCTACTCAAAATATGTTTGATATATTTTTCTTAATTAATTATAATAAACTGTCAATGTCTTCTTGTTATTTAAATACGTATTAAAAAAAAAATATTAGTTTGTGGCTGTACCTGTGCTATACTCAGAGGAGTCCAAGAACAGGATTTGGACTGCAGCTGAAAGGTCTCTCAGCCTGCCTCTGCTGCCTCCCCTTATGGGTGTAAGTAATCTGCCTGAGAGCTGTTCGTTTAGGTTGTACTCCTTCAAACATCACGGCTGAATTGGCAGGCACGCTGTCAGAGGTATTATCATTGCTGGAGCCATATCTTTTCCCTCTGCTTTCTGCACCCACTTCATGCTGAGATGAGACCAGGGGCTTCACTGCTTCCTTGTGATAAGTGTGGTTCTTTCAGGAGACTAAGGGGGTGATGGGTGCCGTCTTTATTTTGGTTGGGGACTCACACAATTAACCAAGCGTACACTTAAGTAACTTCTAAAATGGAAAGGAGATTTAGCTTTTCTTTCTGTGGTTTTTATTTGGTCTAGCAAAATCCTGCTCACAGGGCTTCCAGCGTTGTTGCTTGACCTGAGTTCAGCTGTGTGAGAAGCCATTAGATCTCTGCCCTCCTCTCTGCTGAAATCCTTCACCACTCAACAGCTTCTCGATAGGCAACCCCCCACAGAGCTCAGGCATGGCAAAATACCAAGAGTGCATGAGCAGATGAGCAGCAGAAAGGAATGAAATAAACGTGCTTTGCGCCTGGAAAGTATTTAGCAGAGCAGTATTTTTCTGAATAATAAGCTTTCGTATTGCTTAAAAATCAGTATTTCCAGGAGGATTGTTATTTCTGCATTATTCAGGCATTTTAACTTATGGTACAGAAAATAACCCAAATATTATGACAGGTGTCAACAGAAAAGCAATGCCTTTTGCTGTCACACTCTCATAAACTGTCTCAGGTTCAATCACACATTAGTAATAATTAATAACTGTAGTAGACTTTTTCTTACAGAAGAAAATCTTTCTAGGTATCAGCCAGAATAGCTGAGTTACATGCAGGAGTGGGGAAGTAGAGACTTAAAACTGCATGTTCTGCTGTCATTATTCTTTTCCTGATAGAAATGGGATAGAGAAGATATCGACACAAACAACTCCATCAGGTTTTTCCTATAAATACAGGCTGTGCCAGAGCCCATGCAGTGGTTCTGCCCTTAGGGCATTGGAGTTCAGGAATCAAATGCAGATGTGAGGATGGTTATGATACAAGGGAGTTTTCATCCTTCTCTCCTTTTCCAGTCTATAACTGATGGAGAAAAAGGGCAACTTTGTTAGCCCTTTGTGTCCTACATCACATTACAATGGTTCCTCCAGTAAAGAAATCTCTTAAAGATGGTGGGGCCTTTTTTTTTTGCACTGGGAAGTAGGAAGGGGGTAGATTTTTCCTAATGTTTGTCCACTCCACTCCTCCCTCATGCTGAGACAGAGGCTAAAGGCAGGCAGGAAACTGGCAAGATAGAAGCAGTGCAAAAAGAGATTTTCATTTATGGTGTGGCCTTTTAACAAAAGACAGAAAGCATAAGACACTGAAGTGGCAGAAGTAAGGAAAGGGAAGGAAAGCACAAGAGAGAAAGGAAACATGCACAGGGGGCTTGAATCTGCCCTTGATACCATTAAGTTTCACCAAACTCCATCATCATCCTGTCTGAGACTGTGGCTCCCAATGTTTACTGTAAGCCAGGAATCACTTTGCGGAATGGGGAGGGGCATGGTTGGTTCAGTACAGCATGAGGACCAAGAAGATATGTAGGCTGATGCTTTCTTGTTTATAACGGCAGGCACTCCTCCCTGCATTGTATTAGAACAATGCAGGTTCTCCCTGCTTTGTTGTTATAGTTGCAAAAATGCTCTACTGAGCTCTAGCATGAAACTCAAAGGCAAAGAGAAAATGTGCTACAAATTTTGTCTTATTCATCAGATGTTTGCACACAACAGTTGGCAACTGCAGAATATGAAGCATTCTCCAGTTATGGTCTTTAGCTCAGAAAAACTCAATACTTCTCTTTGCAAATCACTTTTTCAAAATCATGTTTATTTTTGAGTTGTTTTTAGGTAAGCATCAGTCACTGGGAAGTTGTGAGAAGATCCATGAGGAAAGTTAACAAACCTAAAGGGGGTCATGGGAATCTCAAACTGAGAATGGGAGACTAAAAGTTGACAGTAAAGTGTGATCTTTGCTTCCTTCAGACACATCTTGCCCTTCCTATGAGTTCTTCAACTCTTTTTGTTTACTTATCAGTAAAGCAGCTACATACCATTGTCCTTTGGGAGGAGCAGCTCATTTTGTCTGTTTTTCAAGTGCGGCTGGGAACAGAACTGACCTCTTTTTTCCTTACATACTTACCAGCTTTCTTACAGTCTAATGGGAAATTTTCATGCAAGATTTGAAGCATGATTGAAAGGAGTATTCTTTTTCTTTCCACTGAAAATGAGTAAGAAGACGGAGGGTGGCAAGAATGAACTTAGTGCTGTAGGCTCTTTGGATCATATTTCTGGAGTGACATTGGCATGAAAATTAAGTTTTGTACATTTGTTAAAGGGATCAGGAAACTTTAAACTCAAGTACGTGTAATATGATTCATATGTAAACACTTCTTAAAAACTTCTGGAGGAGAGACTTTTCCTAGAAGTTGTGAAATCAGTAAGGATTTTGGCTTTCTCCAGACTGTGCTGTTAGAATTATTACTGTATAACCATTTTTACACAGAAGTTAATTTACACTGCTAATCATGAGTTATCTCTGGTTACATATGCAACTACCAGTGTACATAGGCACTTATCTCATATTTTAAGATAATTTAAGATAATTTATTATTTAATTTGCAGCTCTGGAAATGAAGTTGATATGATTTGTTCATCAGCTTTGTTCTGCTTACTAGGCTGAAACTAGAAGCTAGGTGTTAGCTGAGTATTTGTTTATCATTTTCAGATTGAGCTCATACAGTCCAGACCTGAACTTTAGCCAGTTCAGTGTTTAATGTCTTAAAGATACCTTGTTCCCAAAGGCTATCTTTTGGCATTTGAATCAACATTTTAGTCACCCATGTTACTACGGGGAGGTAAAAAACCCCAGCCAAACAGCCTTGAATGCAGAAGTTTCAGCAAAAGCCATGTGTACCATTCATAGGCCTCCAATCCTTAGCATGGTCTGGACCTCTTTCTCTGTAATCATTTTAGCTCTGGGAGCCAAAATTCGCAGTGTGATAAAGGAAAACATTTTCAAAGCGTTTGGAAGTGGTTGAGTGTCATTAACTTTGCTTGATTTAGAAAACTGTTCACATTCTGCAGTTCAATATCTCAAAAATTCATTAACTGTTAATCAATTCAAGCTTTCTACTTTTGATAACCCACAGTGCTTGATATAATATAACAAAGAAGAAGCTGTTAATCATTGAGATGCTCTATAAATTGATGCTGTTACATATTAAACATACAAACTAAATTTGACTCAGGAGAGCTAATTAGTAAATGTCTGCTATAGCCTTTGGTTACTGAAATGCTACACTGCCTATGTATTTGCATGAACTATTGATTTCACAGCTACAGAAAGCTTCTGTAGACTCACTATTTTCTGTGTATATTTTTCTTACAACTCCCAGCAGCACTGGCTGGAGCAGGAAAACTCAGTCATACAAATAATATTTAACTCAACAAAACAACACAAGAGGTAGAAGATTCCGGCAAATACTCAGTATGTGACTCTTGTTTTACTCCTAGGTTCAACAGAGGGTTCCCTTCGTTGGAAGGGGTGAGCAGGGCTCACTGGTTAGCCTGGACAAGTGTTTTCCTGTTTGCCGCTGCTACTGGTTCCAGTTCACCTCCAAACAGGTAAGGCTTGTGGAGAAGCTTTGGTGGGCTTTATAGAACTGGGTCTTGATGGACAAGACAAACTGTGCATCAACTACTCCATTTTAATAGAAATATTCACAGTTAGATGAGACACTCTTTATAAAGCATTGATTGCTCAAAATGATGTATCCTTGGGTGTTTTCTTTTGGAAGATTTTGTGTGTATGCAGACTATAAGTACTACCTAAGTTCATGAAATAATTGTTTTATTTTGGCTAAATGTACTTTCAATCATACAAATAGGCTTAGTGTTTTTACCTTCTGAATAAAAAGCATACCATCTTCCTTGAATGGTTTTAAAATTATTTCCATACGTAATACTTCTTTATAGTAAGTCCTTCCTAGATGTCAAAGCCTTCCATACCCGGATGTAATTAATTCTGTCTCTGTGAAGGCTTCACACACTCTAATTTCTTGTTTTGGATGCTCTCCAGTGTTATCTGAAGAGAAACATGAATTTTCTGTGTGTTTATTAGCATTATTACAAATACTGTGAAATAGTAATAAGCAAAAAAATAAATGGCAGTCTGGCTGTTGCTCCCATATGCCATATGCAGGATGTCATACAGTCCCAGGTCATGCTGCTGTTTAATGAGGACTTGAGGTAGCTCCTACCTTGACGAAAGTTCTTCTCCAGGGCAAAAACTAAAAGATTGTTGCATATCCATGCTGAGAGCTCTGTTTGCTTATTTTCCAATTCTAATAAGGAAGCAAGTCCAATTAAGTGGAATAAACCAGACAATTATGCTGTGGAAGATTTTAAACTGAATATTTTAGAAGGGGCTTAGGGAGTTGGATGCCTAAGCTCCCTTACCAAAACTATGATGGTTCTTAGAATATTGCACGCACCACCACATGTGAAGCAGAGAGTGCCCTATCTGTTTGACACAACTTCAGTTTCCCTATTGAAATATGCAAATACAGGATCTATTTCCAAGAATGCATTAGCTGTTTTCCCTTATATACACCAGGGTAGGGGACTGGGTGTAACAACTGTGGAAGAAGAACAAGTAGTTAGGTTCCTTGCTTCTGCAGTCATTAAGGCTGGGTGACTTCAATTTCCAAAGTAGCTGCAGTTAGCTGCAAGTAAATGCAATTCTTAGATTTTGATCAGGACTGTAGTAGACTGTTAACTGCAGTGTCCTTATCAGTATTCACTGCTATGACCTTAATTGTTGGGGTTGTGTTGTGGTTTTTTTTTAATAGATAGGAGCACTTCTGTTCATTACTATCTTGGTACTGGATAATTTGTTTTGCAATGAAATCTACAGAAAACTAAAATTTTGTCATTACAAAGATTTCATAAGAAATTTCCCCGAAATACTGTGAACAAACACAGATGACGCATGTATTTTTCTTTGCAATTGTCAACAGAACATGTCGATTAAGCAAGATAATGGTATTTTAAAAAGTACGCAATTTGCTTGAAATTTGTCAATTTGGTGAAACAAAATAAAAATCTTAAGCAAAAAAGATTTAGAAAACCTTTGTGTTGTTAACATTTCCTTAAAAACCCCAAACAACATAACATCCGTAATCTTTGCTTTCTCTCATTACAAAAATAGACACTAGAGGGAAAAAAAAAGAATAGAAATAGAAATGAGAGATTTCTTTTTAGTTTGGACAAGATGTAAGTGAAAGATGTAAGTTAATTTTTAAACATTGAAAGTACAAGTTCTACACCTAATTAAATAGTTAATATTTAGTACTGAGACTTTCATGAAAAGATTAAAATGAAATCTTTGCATGCACCAGTGTATGACTCACATGGTGTTTGTAACTAAGTAAGATGTTCTGGTTTTATCATCAATCAAGCATGCCTTCTTTATAGAGATCTGTTTTATTGGTGATTAATGACAGGTTATTTCTTTTCTTTAATAATGTCAACACATTTCAGATGTAGATCTCATTTTATTCTAAGCAATAGATATAAATGGTTGGTCAGCTCTTGCTCAGAGATATTCAAGAATTTCAAAAGACTCTTGCAATGCCATTCAAAAGCACAATTCCCAGGCACCTGGAGTCAAATCAATTACTTGCCACTAATAACTGCAGAAACATACTAGATTCCAATGTGTAGTTGCAATACCAGCAAGGTTATTTAATCTAGTGATTCTGCCTTCATCATCTAGAAGTCTGTATTTTCAAAAGTCAGCTTGGTACACTGAGTCACCCTGAGGGAACTGCAGTACTTCTGTTATTAATGATTCGATGAAAAATTAGGCTTTACATTCCCTTTTTACTAGTTTTCTAGCTTGTCTTTGCCATTGTCTTAGAGTAACCACATGTTCCAGTCTTTCTTTTGGTTGCATTAATTGCCTAGGATCTAAGTTTAATTACGTTCTGTGGAAAAGGTGTTTGTCTCACCTTTGGTAGGTGTCACAGCAGCTTTCTGTGCTGACTCACCATTCACTGCCTGTTAGGATAGGATTTCTCTAGTTGAGGCAGAAGTTCAGTGACTTCTGTCTTTAATTGTGATGCTTTTGAATATATTTCTAAAGCTGTATCTACATATTGAAGTCTAGTTAGGAACATTTCATTTTCTGTTTGGACTTAGTTCTGGGTTCCCCCCCTGCTTTTTGTTTTCTTTACAGCAAGATAACTAAAGCAAGACCTTCCTTGTATAGTCTGTTTTCATGGCCAGACAATGCTCTAACAAAGTGTAATTCGGGTTGCTGGAAAACTTTAGTAAAGCTTGCTGGGGAGTTTGTAGGAATTTGACATACGCCTCTAGGGAAAAGCAGGAGCAGCCCTTTTTTCAGACCTTTGCACATTCTTCCATCACTTGTACTTCCCTTGGCTGTATACTGGAACCCTGTGGAGAGCTATAGGATAGCATGGGGAAATCAATGCTAGTTCGAATAGCTTTAGTGGTGACTATTGCAGAATTTATTTGGTGTGCTAAAAACTGGCATATATACCTCAAGCACTGTTTCCCAGCTATGTAGAACTGAAAGATTTTCTAACCTTTCTGGAAAAGAAAAATAAAAAGTCTGTGGAGAAGCTAACACAATACAGAGAAGGGTAAACTTGAATATTTTTTTCTTAGATTTTTCCTGGTTTGCTTTATGTTTTGCACTCATATCCCAGACTGTCATTTGATGTCCAGTAGATAATCAGTGTTTCATAAGATTAATTTGTGCTTGTAGAACTTACATTTATATATTACCAATCAAAAATGTCAATCAGTTGTTAAGAATGTTTTAACTGTGCCTTCGTGAAGAAAAGACAAGAATAAGGTATCTCTTTACGGCACTGAAGAAATACCGAAGTAATTATTCTAAACTATAAGTATTTGCATAGTATCTGTGGTTAAACTTCTCTCTTTGAACAGATCTACCTTCATGTGAATAAGTGTGAAAGACCAAGACAGCCAGAATGAACTGGGTTTTTTAAAAAGTATATGAAAAAACCAGCAGCTCAATAAAAATGGACAAAATGCCAAACCAGAAGTAAACTGAAAGGAATCTCTGAGGAAAAACTGAAAAGGTTAATTAAATCCACTTGTATAATGCTCAGCTAGATTCTATGTTTCTTCACAGTTCTTTACTTTGCTGGGGAGAATTTATCAGATGCCTTAAAGTGTGAATGTTCCCTTTCTCCTTTACTGTTATGTAAGACTGGAAAAGTATTTAGACCAAAATATGTGTCACCTGTGACAACTGCTTTGCTGCTGAGGCCAGGAAAATGGCTCTGAAACAAAATATTTGGCTGGGTTCTTGAGTGTGGCCAGGAAAGAGTAAAATCAGACAAGAACAAGGTAGAAAACAAATGTATTGAATGCAGTTGGATAACCACTGAAGTCCTTTGAGCCTGTATTAAAACAACTAGTACCAGTCACATTAATTCAAATAGCTTCGTATTCCAGTGCCTTGAGGACTGGGAGAGATGGGGAGGGAAGTGCTGAAGGAAATAGGTCAGGCTGTTTCTTTGCTAATGGCTAGAATGAGATACCAGTGTCAAATACTTGCAGGAATATATTTGTATCACTGCACCATTTACCTTGTTGCAAGACATTGGGGAGAGATAGGCTTCCATCCCGACAAGATTCATGCTATTATCAACACTTGCAGATTTTCCTTTGCCCTAAATTCTCCAGCAAACACAACTGATTAGAGGGTAAAAATATACAGTTTATTCTTGAAGAAGTCTTTTGTTTTTTGGGTTTGGTTTTTTTTTTTTTCATTCTATTTCTTCCATGACTAATTACTGTCCCAAAGGATGCTTTTCTCACTTTTATTCTATATTTTTGGATCTTTTTTATATTCTGTCTTTAGGATAGTGCTGATGTTACTAATGTAGGTTGTAGTAACTGAAATCTGAAACTGTCTAAAATGATAGACAGCTATCACAATTAAACAGATAGACACAAATCTTTCTAATATATTTCATAAGATCATAGAGTCATTGAATCATAGAATACTAGGTTGAAACAGGCCTCAAGGATCCAGCCTTTCTTGACAAAAGCACAGTCTGGACAACATGGCCCAGTACCTTCTCCATCTGAGTCTTAAAAGTGTCCAGTGTTGGAAATCCAGCATTCCAATGGCTAATTGTTCTCATTGTGAAAAAATTTCCTCTCAGATCAGAATCTCACCAGGAGTAGCTTGTACCCATTACCCCAATCTTTTCCATGTGATTCTTTGTAGAAAGGGAGACTCCTTTTTTACTCCTCATTTGTGACCTTTCATATACAGTCATTCATATCCAAGCAGCAGATTGAGATAAATGTTGTTTATTCATGCATGTAAAAAAGGGGTAAAAATTAAGTTAAATTATTGGTGAAGAAAAAAGAGGTAAAACACTAAGTTAGTCATCTGATCCAGAACTATGCCTCAAAACAAGACTAAAGGTTTATATACCAAGAGGTTTGCTAATTGGTGCTAACCTCTGCAGCATCATGCAAGTCTGGAAGGATGTTTATTTTCAATAAAATAAATATAGAAGGAATTATGCAAAAATTTCTTTCTTGGAATTTGCATGACCAATTATGGAATCAAAGTATTTTTTATGGGATTTCTAAAGAGTTTTAAAAGGTAAGTTTTGTTATGCGTTGCCTTACTTCTTAATAACATTTTGCATATTAAATTTTATTCACATACGGTACAAAATGCAAGAAGATATTTTAGTGCCTTCTCTCTTCCCTGCAACCTAACTGCTTCTCTGGGTGCTGCTTTTACCATTTGCTTCAAACTGCCTTTACAAACAGACCTACCGTCATTCTCCATGGGTCACTGCAAAACAGATAGCCACAGCCACAATTAACCACAATTAAGTGCCTTCCTGAAATTGTTGGGCTGTGTTAGCTATTTGCCTAGCTATGTTTTTTTCATTTAAAAGTAGATTATTTTAATTATGCAATAGAAGATCTGCTTTATATATTGGAAATGATTCTTTTAAATAGAGCAGTCTGGACAGTATTGGTGACAAGACAAGGTATGAATCTATATAAATGGAAAAACCTTGCATACAGCATATATAAATACATAAATTTAACTTTCATGCTTTCAAATGTTTCACAGGTATTACCTAACAGTAAGAAAAAAAAAAAAAGACCTTTCCTCATTTTTTTTACTATTGATAATAAAAGTATTGATTTTATACCCCACACAGCTCTCAAAATTGCATCTTTTTATTTTCTAAGGAGCAGAATGATTATAGCTGTGTCTGAGATGCATGCTATTGTGAAACTGAATCAGCTATGTGTACTCTCTCTTGTGTTGTGGTTACAATTTATAGCCTCTGTTATTTGAAATTCACATTGGATTTCTGATTGAAACTTCTTATCCTAAGCATCCACAGGTCAACTGCTGTTTTGAAATGATCTTTTGGAATAGTATCTAGTATATTACCTGAAAAAAAGTATCTAATGTCTAGGTTTGTTTCATGTTTGTGATCCCTTTCTAGAGATTCAACATGACCTATACATTGAACTTTTTTCTTGATTTGTTCCTCCAATTGGCTGAACGCAAGGCAAGACTCCTCTGGAAAGCACCAGAGCAGAAAGCTGTTGGGAAAGAGTTCAGCAATTCTGGCAGGCAGCACTTTCAATCAGGCACTGAGATTCAGGAGCAAGCTAAACAAGCATCAGCCTTCTTGATCATGCCTCCATTTTCTTTCATTGCTTTGGTTTTCCCCTTGAATGACAGGCACATTTCCCTACTTTTCTTTCCCTTCTTCTTACATCCTCCAGCAGAACCTGTGAAGAAAACAGGATGTTTCCTTTTATCTCTATAGGCCTCTCAAAATCATATGGAGGCTAGATTTTTTCCTATGGATGAGTGAATGTATTTACTGTGGTTGCTGAGTATGATTCTCCAGCAGAATCTGGCTTGATATGGTGTGTTCAGTAAGGGCAAAGGGAGTGCAGGAATAAACAGTAAAAATAACGATGCTGGATTGTAGTTGCAGCCTCTTTCTCACAGTTCTGAGCTAGATGTCTCAGTGGTTGATGCACTATATCCCGAAGCAGGTAATTGCTTTTCACAAAAGTGATGTGCTGTTAGGAGTACCAATGGCTGCTTCTCTGAAAAAGGCTCAGAAAGGCAATCATCATAAGAGGAATGAGAAAAGGAGGTCTACTTTCCTTCTAGCAAAATCCTAGATTTGCCTCATGAATTTTTACTCACTTGGTTGACTTGCCTGGTATGTTCTTCAGGTTTTGGTTTTCTTTCCTCATTGCTTACATTATGACATGCAACTCCTCCCTTCATTCTCCCTTACTCAGTCTCAATGGACAATTAAATGCTTAGTGTAGCTTTGGGGAAAAAAAGTCTTATCTGGAAGCAAGAATCCTCATAATTTATGACAACTGTCAAAACTTCAGGCACAGTGGTTTTAAAAGACTTTGCTGATAAAAGCTCCCACTTACAATGAGGTCTGACCTGTGTGAGTGGTACAGTGAATTTTTGAGCTTAGCTTCCATGCCTGAGGGGTACTGCAAATCAGAGGCTTCTGAGTATGGGAAGACATGATCATTTGTGCCAAGGGACTAGGCCATCAGCTTGTGCCATTTATGGATAAATTTCAGCTTATTATAAAATGTCAAACCTTGTAAAATGCCAGACAGAAAATATTTTTGTGAAGTAAATTGATATGCTAAAAAACTGAACACTTTTTTGAACAATTTTTTTTTTCTTTCTTGATGAGAACTTAGTTTTGCAAATGACTTGTGGCCAGTGCAAGATGTTGGGCAGGCCATATACTGAGATATCTTATGTTCAAATCCAGATGTGTTCATCTCATATCAGTGGGATAATGGGAAGAGGGTGTGGGCAATGTCTCCTTGCTTTACTCTCTTTGTAATTCCTCACTTGCCTGAGTCAGGGTCCACTGTAGTGGAGCAATTGGATTGCTGCAGCCATGTATATCTAAGACTAGGAAGTGCAGAAACAGTTTGTCTCTATTGCACAGCATTTCTTCATAATCAATAAAGCCAAATAGGTGGAAAAAATAGTACTTTGTTTTCTAAAAGATATTTCTTCTTGCAGTGCTTCCCATGAGGGTGCGTTGCTAGTTTAACAATGGACTGTTCTTCAAGCCACTTGTCAGTGGGCCTGAACTAATGTGCTGGGAATTCACTCAACTTTTATTGCTAAAACTGAAACCCTGATTTTCCTGTGTCCATACATTTCATGATTGCAGTCAGTAGCCCCTAGGATTTCTGCAATTAGGAATGGAAACCTTGACAGCTTTGGTGTAGTTATAGTTACTGCTTCCCTAAGTACTAAGCAGTTCGTACTATTTTTAGTGCATTGTGTTTTTCTGCCAGGGTCTTCAGTTCTAATCTTAAAAGCTTCCTTTTAATGTTGATATTGGAAAGATGTTGTTGTGCTGGTAGTCCTGATAGTTGGCTAGAATTTCTCTGCTCCTGTTTATGTTCCAATGCATGGCTGTATTCCATAGTTTTTAAAATGTGGTTGCATAAAGTAATTCTGATGTTGATTCCAGAAACCATTAAAGGTGAAAGATACATGTGGTGAATTAGATATCAGACCTCCTAACAGACACTTTGAAAACTGCCTAATCTCTTGGTGTTTGGTTGTAAATGTCAAAGGTAAAAATAAAAAACAAAACAACAAAACACTATTGGCTCTCACTTAGGAATGACTTGGGGCTTTCACTGAGAGTCATGAGGTAGAGCCATGGATGAATTTCACCACCTGTTTTAACTCTTAGGCCACAGACAAAGGGAAAGTCATAAAAAAAGGAGAGGTTTTTAGTTTGTTTCTTCCAAGAACATTGTGGTTATTACTTTGTTAATAAGCATAACTGATAGCCATAAGGAATTATAGTTTTTTAAATAATTTTGGTTGAGTACAAAATTATTGATCTCAACGTAGGAAAGGGGGATAGAGCTAGGCTCCCTCTTTTATTTTTCCTCCTCCCTCTGTTAATGAAAATATTTCTGGCTGGACAAACAGCTGCACTGAGGCCCCAGTGGCTGAATGCACAGAGCAGCCTCATGCAAGCACACAAGTCAGCAGGAAAAGATAGGATGAGTTCCAGACATTGACGCTCTTATAAGTGTCAAACTCCTGACAAGTGATTTCAGTGCCTGATCCTGCTGCATGTGAAGTGATGCTTTAATTTGCAATTGAATGACAAAGTCCTCAAGTCATCCTTATCTCCTGAATAATTGAAGAAAGACTCTGCAGAGTAAAAACTCATTATGATTCTTCTGTGTCATTTTGCACCTTTGGAATGGTTTTTTTTTATCATTACAGTGCTTTTCAGCATATTTTTATTAGCACTGAGCTGCAAAATATGAGATGAATACCTAGATTGTGTGCTAGTATTTACAGACAAAATTGAAGATTAAAAAGAGAATTCATATTGCATCTGTGCAAATTCTGCAGAGCCTCTCTGCCGTTGATCTTTACACTTAATAATAGTTTCTTTTAAGCTCTGATGAGAAAACACCACCACCATTCTTTGTAAGTGTTATTTGTTGCTGTCCATACCAGAGGAAGAGATGATTTTGTAGTTGTTCTACAATGGAGGATAATCTAATGAAGTAATTAGAGTAAATTAAGATAAAATCCAAGATCTGAAACTTTAAAATGAGAGACAGAATATTTTCTGCTGTCTGATGTGCTTCTCTTTATTCCTGGAGCTGGAGAATAGTAATTTTTGGAGCACTTTCTGCCCTGTTAGAACATGAAAGCAGAACTAGAAGCCTTTCAAGAGATGGATTTCTCTCTTTTGGGAGTTTGAAGAAGGGGCACTGGTCACTGAGACTTTAATTTGTGGAAAGCAGATTAGGAACTAGCTGGCAGCTGTTACAGAATCATCTGCACATGCAGTGGGCTAGATCTACTGGTAGAATATGAGTACTTTGTGCCATTTTGGCTAAGTGAGGGAGCATTTGTGGTTACTCTCTTTTTTTCCCGGAGTATCTGAGAGAAAGTAAGACATACCAGCATGTTTCCTGCATGATTTATGATATCATTTTGCAAGTCACCATAGGGATATTACACACACAGAAATGAGACTCGGAAGGAACGGGAAGAAAGGTGAGAAAGCATTAGGGCTGGGAGGGTTCTGAGGTCTTTCTTCTGTAACGGAGCTATAATGGAGATGCTCCATGGCCTCATGCACCTCAAGGCTCAAGCTGTTTTTGGAAGCATCAAAGGATTAATTTAAAGGAGAATGTGTTGGCACACGAACCACTGTGTATCTCTCTGGATCATGAGCTGCAGAGCAAGTAGAACAGATCCCAGCCTGAGTTCTATGGCTTTGGTGACAGAAGTAAAGCATAAATTTGCTCTAAATTGTTTTGACCTCTTACTTATTTTCTCTTTCTAGAACTGGTCACTGTCTTATCCCTGCACAAGATATTTATGCTGGCCTCATCCCTGAGACCACTGAATCCCAAATATGTTCCAGGTGAGGCCTCTTTCCCTTCGATGGAATTATTCCCTGTGAGAAAAGCAACAATAAGTCTCTAATTCATGATGCTAAATTATGTATAGAAATTAATGTCTCCACTTTTTACTGTTTTAACAGTCAACTGTGATTGAGTTACAGCCCATTGTGTTGCTTTGTGACCATAAGGATTAGAGCTGTCATACTGCCACTTCCCTGCATCCTTAGGGAATTTGGTCAGCAAGTCATCCCCCGTTCTGTAAGTCTATATGTAAGAGTTGTTTTGGTTGCTGTTGAGACTGGGTTCTTTTCCTTTAGAGGAAGAGATTTCTCCCTGGATGAATGCATTATTATTGTGTCTCTATATGATTGGTCTATTGGCACTGGAACATAAAAGAATAAACCAAAAGTTAAAAATGTTTAAAGATAGTTGCTGGTTTGGGTCTGATATGTCTTCAGGGTTTAGTGGTTTTGTTTTGGTATTTTCTGTGTGTGTGTTAAATTCAAGACTGCTGTGAACTGGGCTGTCAGCAGAGAGCATCTCCAAAATATTGTTCAACATTGAACAATGTAGAGGGAAAAGCAAACATTGAACAAAACAGAAGGAAAGCATCGCAAAGGAACAGGAATCACTTTGTCACCTTAGTGTTGTTTATACCCTCTGTATTCCAGATGCTAAATCGCATGGGGCTTATCTGTCCAGTGAGTGAGACCTCAGCTCCCCATGACTGGAAACAGCCAGTTGAGGACCCTGCCTATGGAAATGAATGCATGCCTTAGTATAATGACTTGTCTGTACACTAACTATAGCTGGGGATGTGGCTTTACCTTATTTAGTAGTAGAAAATGTTTGGCTTCTGGGGATTTGAGAACCACGCATCTGAGAACTGCACTTTCTGACTTGCTGTTTGAATTTCTATTATTTTTTTTTCATGCTGTACAATCAGTTTTATTGTTTGGGGGGGGTAGATGTACTTTAAATCTGCAAATCATGTAGATTAAATCAAATCAAATTAATTTCTCAATTCTATATTGTTTGTCTGAGAGTAAGCAGTATAATATTTGCCTCATGGGAATGTTGTGTTTGTGCACAGCTGCCACAGTGTGTATTCCTTTTGGTAAATGTGGGTGGTTGAAAAGTGTGAAGTAAACATCAATATATTGTTAACCATGGACACATAATCCTTCAGACTGAATAGTTTCTGGAGCATGAACAATGGGGACTTTGGAAAACAAATGACTCATGCAATTGCACACTCAAGTTTGGAGAAAGTGCTGCAGAAATCTTTGTCTCATCACTGTAGGGCAGAGACACATGCCATCGCCTTCCATGATGGAAACAAGACTTGTGAGAAATTGATTAAAAAGTTTCCGCTGCTGTAATGTCTTTTTTTTCCCAGGATAAATAGGACAGGAGACACAGTCTCTCTCTTCTGCCACAATGATAATGTTAGAAGGATGATAATCTACCCTCAGATCAGCTCTTCTGGGGCAAGACCACATTCCCCATGGATATCCAGTGCTGTGTTTTCCACCTGACTCCCAAGTGACATGGGGAGATAGTCGTTCTGACCTGGGTTCAGCCATTGCTGATGAAGTTAATAAAACAGCTAAAGTTTATGTCTTGGTTTTACTTTATCTTTGAACAGTCAATCCCTCCTAGATGCACTGGGATTTGGGTTGAATTTAAAGAAGATGGCCCAAGTTAATCAATTGAATTCAGGAATTTGGCCTAATAACAAAATTATCCCCTGTGTGCTGTAGCTTATGCTCTGCTAGAGTGTAGTTCTTGCAAGTGATTCCCCGGGAGACTATATCCCTGTGCACCCATGTATCATGTCTTAAATTGAATGATCTGACCACCTCTGCAAATGTTCTATAAAGAGAGCTGAGTATAACAGGAGATAGATATACCCCATGTGGGTGAAAAAGATATTTATTTCTATTTTTTGAGTTCTTTATCCATCTTTTCATACTTATCTGGGACCGTGAGCTGCCTCGTGCATGATAATTACCATGATACTGTATATACTGAGGGAACTGTTGTACCCTCAGCATTACAAAATTGTTATCATTATTCCTGAAAAATTGTGGTTTTGAAAAATCAAAGGCCAGTGGAGGTATAATATACAGATCTTGATTATTTTATTAATTTGTGTGAACTTTGTGTGAATCATAGACAGTGATCTGATCTGAAAGCTGCAAAACTGGTGCAATAGCAGTGTCTTGTTGTGTCTTCAGATAAGTGTTTGTATATGAGGAGCATTGATTTATACTGAGAATTTCAATCTGTCGTCAGCTCGGTTGCAGTCTCCTCTTGTCATTCAGTAATGACTTTCTTATCGCAGAGGGCCAGAAGAGCCCTCGTCAGTATTTTCAGATCTCAATAACCTCTGGTATGGTAGGTCACCAGACAGCAGAGACTCTGCTGGGTGGTTCTGCTGTCAGCTTGGATGCTCTGGACTGTGTCTAATCAGAGCAGGTTGGAGCTGCCTAAATCTATGGGGGAGCTCTCGTCAGGCCCCACTCTGGTTATGGACAGAGATCTTAGGGTCACAGATAGCCTCAATGCACTTCGTTTTTTCACACAATGTTGCCAGTTAGAGATGTATTGCTAAAATATGGGCCCTGATACTGCTGATAATGGGCAGTGATATTCCCCTCATTCACCTTGTGACAGGAGCAGGAGTGACATGTTACAGACCTCTCCAATCATGTTGTAAAAAATTGGTGACTCAGAAGTGACAGGTCTGGCTGGTGGAAAGGCTGGAGAAGAAACATGAGGGAATTTGCTTCAGTATGATGTCTAGTATAGGGCAGTAACATACATAAATATACATAATCAAGCTGTAATGTAAAAATAAATTACTTTGTGTGTGGTAGTGTATTCAGGAGCCTATTTCTATTTAATAAACTGCAAGATTCTATGCAGCATATTTTAAGGGGCTTTGACAAGAGGCAGTTGGACCTATATCAATGCTTTGGCGCCCTGTGCTGTTGCACACCTGCCTGGCTTGGCAACAGAGCTGAGCGAGGCAGGTGCCTCTGCGACTGGCTATACACCTCCAAGCCATTTCTGCACAACACTAGATCTACTATCCAGTCTACAGGAGAAATCCTGGCTGTTTCTTGTTTAAGGATGATGTTATGAAGACCATAGAGGAAAAAAAAAAAAAACAAACAAAAAACCAAAAAACCTGACAATATCTAAAGGACCAAGATTTAACCTTTCTGATCTTTGTGCCCATATCTGAGGTTTCCCCTCTCAGGAAGGCTGCCTGGCCCTCACTTTCTATGTTTCTCACTTGCTTGAGCTCAAGTCCAGACTGTAACAACATGGTTTTGCTGAGCTACTTGAGTATTTGACCAGCCTGTCCAAAATGAGGTAATTATAGAATAGAATCATAGACATTATTTTGTAGCCTGAGAAGAAAAGATGAGTTTCTGCTCTGTATTCAGTGCTGGATTCACTTTTTTAGCTATCAGTACAGTTATGCATCACATCAGTTTTTTCTATGGGCATCAAGTGGTTTAGTTACAGCTTGATTCTCAATTTGTGCTCTCATATTTACAGTCAATTGTCGTGGCTCTTGTCAAGTCCAAGTAAGAGAGATACAGATTCAGACAAGGGAGATCTGAGTTGGATTTCTGCCTTTGGCACTGCCTTGGAGACTGAATGTATGAAAAAAACTTCCTGTCTCTCTGGTTCCTTTTCCCTTCCAATTATATATATGGCTTGCAAGTTACCCGTGACATTGGTTTTTACTCTTTACAATGGCCATTTCTGACTGGGAGAGGGTAGAAAGGACCGCTGGATGTGACATTGTGGGCTGCCATGGCTGAGGCAAAAGGCTTGTGGGAGGTGGCAGCTACATCTCACCCCCCAGCACAGGTCTTGGGCTGTGCCTCTTGGTGTGTGCTACATGTGCACAGTGGTTAGGTTAATAGAGATCTGGTCCTGGATGCTATTACTGCCTAGGCACTGAGGTAATGTAAATAGCACTCACTGGGTCTTTTCCTCTGAGAGCTTAAAAATGTGTTGCTTTAACACTGCAAAAGTTGACAAGAGTATCTGTATCTTTGTTCTTGTGGCTTTGTTGTGTTGGATGGGGTTTTCTCCTGGGACTTGAAAAGGTTCTTTTAGGAAGTTAGCTTTATAGGATTATTTTAATCAAAACACAGCTTTCAAGGCACACTGGTTGTATTTATTATTTTGAATCCTATTTAATCATTTCTGTTTTCCTCTTGTGCATACTTATTTTTATCATGTGCCTTGCTCTACGTTTAAAGTGTCTGGGATGCTTTCACAGACAGGTGCTACATAAATAAAGTGTATTATTATTTTAATAAGCTGCAGCAGGACAGCAATTAGGAAAGTCCATGTGGTCATATTGTCTTTTTAATCATTGGTATTGCCAGGATTTACTGTTCGGGGAGAAGGGTGAAGTGGAAAGGAACATCCGTGTGGGAGAGAGAAACCGCTCCTCTTCCCATATGCTCACTGAAGAAATCTTTCCATGAAGGCATTGAAATAGATGCAGTAGGTTATATTTTAGGATTATGTCCAACTGTTCTCTTCCTGTCTCTTGTAACATTGTGGAAACAGT
Organism: Nycticryphes semicollaris; assembly: GCA_013400055.1. Classification (NCBI taxonomy): domain Eukaryota; kingdom Metazoa; phylum Chordata; class Aves; order Charadriiformes; family Rostratulidae; genus Nycticryphes; species Nycticryphes semicollaris. Next base: position 334,866 of record VXBJ01006045.1, read on the forward strand.
AATGAGGAACATTTAAATGTTTGGCAATAGGGATACTGGTGAGACCACAGCCTACTGTATTTAGTGATGGCAACACAGCCATGCAGGAAAACATGCAGCCAGCTGTGCTCAAAATGTTTATCATGTGTACAAGCAGGAAGGTTTCCACTGTTCTTTGCATTAAACACCTAAACCAGACATTTCTGAAGAGTCAGAAATATTCTGTTAGCTGATATTCTTTTGGTTATTTGTTATTGTGGCAAGCTTCTGTACTTCCCAAAGCAAGCCGGTCTTAAAAAGAGAAAATATCAAAACAACACTTGAAAGATGAGAAGGTAAAACCCACAAAGTACTATTTCCATCTGGGAATGCCAGCAGAAAAGCTGGAAATCTATTTAGAAATACTGTTTTTCTGTGGTTTCCAGCTATAAACAGAAATTTGTGGTGGTACAAAGCTGGGGATGGCATACTGCAGCAGCAGGTGCATTAGTCAGGACCCAGACTGTCCTAGGGTTGCCTCCGAATTCTGCAGTGCTTGTGCACCTTCAGCCACACAGTTCACTGCTGCTCTCCCTTTTTCTTCTTGGTCTGGTGACTGTTTCTGAGCATGTATTCTTATGAGTATGTGCTAGAAAGTGACCAAGATCTAAACTGATGCCTAAGCTCTACCAGAACTCAAATAATCACTCTGATGTGTAGCTATTGTTAATTGTAACCACAGAGATGTTTTTTTCTCTGGAGATATTCTATGATTCATATTTTGAGTTTCTGACTTGGTCAGGGACCCTTTTCTGACTTACTGTGCTGTAAATCAGACCAGACCCTGATAGATGGTATGCAGCACTTCTTTTTTGCACATTGTGAAAGTAGAACACTAGATAGGGCTGCTTAAATTATATCAAAATCTATGTCATTGTATATTACATTTTGAAAACCAGACAATTTTTCACATAGTTTCTACAAGTGTAGTAAAGCATGCAAGTAAACAAGCCTTCACACCAGTTCTGTAGTACAGGAGTATATATTTTATTTCCACTGGAACTCTTTTTTTTCCAATCATCAGAATTTCTTACACTAATTCTTTAATATTAATTGTGTAAAGGTTGCCTAAGGCATTTGTTGTTGCAAACTGAAAAATCGGTTGTAGTGTAACAAGAGAATAGAATTTGTTTTTCTTGCTGGAAGATAGGCTCCTGTTTGGAGATGCACAGCTAGTCTCTTGCAGGAGGCTAGCCCACCTGCCTGTTGGGGGATCTGACTGCCTACACATGAGTAAAATGCATTGGTCTCTCAATGCTGGGACCAGCAATGCCATATCGTAGCTGTTCCCCAGCACTGGGGCCTGCTTTCGTCAACCAAGCTCACCTCAGCATCTCAGGAACTTGGGAGAAAGGCAGGAAATATAGGGTCCCACAAAAGTATGTCATATAGCTGGAGCCTGGGCCATTTCTCAGTAAAATTTGCTCATAGCCTGAATGAAGGGTAGAATTTAGCATTTGAGTTGCACAGTCCTATATTTAAAAGCTTGGTTTGTAAAATATGGGATTTTTGCAGCTGGTTAAAACATTGAGTTTACTTATCTTGTTTGATTTGTTTTTGTTATGTTTTGAGAACATAGGAAGACTGAGCATTTCTTATCAGTATTATAAAACATTCTTTTACAGAGATAATATTTCTTTTAGCTCTCTGTCTTTGACACTAATTACCTGCGTTATATTTCTGCCTACATGCATTAAGCAAATAATGGTTTAACTGTAACTCTTCTTGTTGTCCAAATAAAATGGATCTGATGTACCTCACACACCAAAATATTTGTATCACTGTAGCATCTTATTGTTGACTGGAGAAGCTGTCCAAATGCAGAAAAAGAGATGGTCAACATTGCATTTGAAGTGTTATCTACAGCTGGCAGATACAGACAGATGGGAGATGCAAGTGGTGCTATTAGTTAAGATGACAGTCAGAATCCTCAGCACAGCAGAAGCTCAAGCGTTGTGTCGTACAGGCATCGGGAAAGGCAGTGCTCCAATAAGATTTGGAAAACAGCAGTAGAGCAGTTTGCAGATGTTTCTGAGATGCTTAAAAGGGAGTGGGATGGAGCACCAAGGGGATCATTTTAAAATTGATCATGAGTTTGCTAGGGGCTGATGGGTGTTCAGAACTGCCCAGGCCTGTTCATTTTTGGTGACTCAAAATGAGAGAAACTTGTTATCCAAAGGACCAATTGCTTTGTGTTCTCCTTCTGCAACCTCAAGTTGTCTGAATGGTGTCACTTTGGAACAAATATCTGTAGGACACATAAACTGTCTTTCTGTGCAGAGGAGAGGTAGAAATATAGTAAAAGGCAGTAAAAACAGGTTAGGAAAAGAAACATACTGTATCCTTTTCAAAATAATTGGGGGAAAGAGGGAAAGATAGTGGGGAAGCAGCAGAAATGGAAAGATGTTATACAACTGTGATGTATATAGCTAAGTAAGCTTCATGTATGTCACTTTTTTCCTGTACCTTCAAATGCTCCCTTGACTGTGTTTTGTGAAAAATGGCTGTTTTGTAGCAGCAGAGCATCTTATGGATCATCCCACTATTGTCCTTTCTGGTACCAAAGTTTAACTTTGGCTTATCTTTGTGGGTTTTTTTAAATTTTTTTTTTTTCCTTTTAGTTAAAATTCAGTGTGAAAGAATGGGCTTGTTCTCATGAGTGGAAAAACAATGCTGTATGTTAGATCTTTCCTTGGGCACCTTTTCACATAAGCCTCATCTGGCGTTGGTACCTTATTCAGCACGTCGCAGGGATAAGCAGTTACCTCCAGACGACAGCCTTCCATGTTCTTATGACAAACAGCATTGTGTCATGGAAGCTTGGGAAGCCAAATTTAGCAATATTCCAGGCAATGTTTTATGAAATGTAACTATAGCAACTAAATCTTTGCTGCCAGATGTTAACACTACCATTTTTTGAAAGAAACTAAATCCCCACAAAATATTTACCCTCTTTGGTCCCACACCTACACATGGTACGCAGTGTATTATCTACTAGCTGACTACCTGCATTATCAGATATTTAGAGTTTGTTAAAAAAACATGAACAAGGCAAATAGGTGTAGCTACTTCAAAAAAAAAAAGTTTTGTGGCTTTTCATAGCAATTTTCTCTCGCCAGCTTTATCTGTGCCACTGCAGTTGCTGTTCTGGTTGCTGTTACTTTTTGTTTTTTATTTCCTAGGTGCCACATGGTGGTGCTCCTGACTCCACATTGCTCAGTGGCCTGAGCTGGCTGAGAGGAGTTACAGATGCAGTGGGTGTACTAAAACTGATTTTGGAGGGAGGGTTAATATTCAGTTCTGCAATGAAGGTAAATTATGCCATTGGATGGGGAATGTACTTTTCTCCCAGGACTCAGCTACTAAGTCAGATATGAGAAGAAAGAGATGGATACTGGCAGCTGACAAAAATGCTCGATATTGTGCATGTATGTTCACATACATACATATTCAACCTCTCTTACACTCATTTACTATGTGAATTTTGCATGCTGGCTTTGTTTTGGTAGCTATCACACCTTCCTGTTTTCTCTGTTTAATCAATAGAAGACACATACAAGTTCACATCTCGGTATCCTCCTTTTCTCTAGGTCTATGATAAAAATGTAGACAAGCAAGGCAGTGGAAGGGAAAATACACCACCTTCTCCATCTAAGGAAAGACCAGTACAGAATCAGTAGCTACCTTGGTGGCCCTGGGTAAGAACCCCAGACTGGAAGACAGTGTTGCAGTGACGCTGGCGTGCTGTCAAGTGGAAGATCCCTTTTCCTCATAAGAAAGGCTCTGTATCTGGGAGTGGACATCCTTGTCTATATCAAGCCTACGTCTCCTTAAATCAGAAGGAATTATTTCATTGACTTGTGTATACTTTGAATCTGGTCCTGTGAACTGTAGTGGTCTGCAAGTTAAAGTTTAGGCACATGTGCTTAGGACTTTACCTCCTGCTGTGAGTTTCTGATAGCTTTATTGAAAATTGGACCAGGCGTTTAGATATTCATGTGAGTCTTCCTTTTAAATTGTAGGAACCTATCTTTTCAATTGATCCTTACAGAAACAATTGAATGCATGACTTACAAGGATAATTTCATGTGTTCTGCTTTGATTATTTTGGATATGTATAGCATTCATATGTGATCTAAAAGAGGAGTTCTAATAAAGTCCATGAACATATGAAATCCTTAGATCTGGCAGCCATGTTGTCTATATAATTCTGTATTACCAGAATTATTATTAAACCATATTCTGTGATGTCTTATTATTAGCATAACTCTTTAAAGGTTTGTCTTTGCTGTCTTTGCATGTCTTGGATTATTTATACCATACATGTTCATCTTCCATAAACCAACTATTGGGGAAAATGTCTGTGGCTTCTAAAAATACCTTAAATTAGTGTTCTATTTATGGACAAACTAAATGGCCTTATGTGATGAGGCTTTCTGAATCTAAGGAAGCATGATTAGTTTCTGAGAGACTATTATTGCCAGTATAGCTTGTTATCCATTTTGTAGTCTCTATCAGGAGCTAATATTAAGGAGAATTCTTTACTGTTATTAGACATAATTATAAGTGATTCTCCAAATATGAGTAAGCAAAGGTTACAAGTGGAATCTGGTCTTGAATGAAAACTGAGGCGTGACTAGACATCACCCGGAAGCACCTCTCTGTGTTACGTAAATGAACTGAAGGACAAGGCAGGCAGCACTAACCATGCCCTTGTCTGACTGGTGACGATTTTGCACTTCAAGTGCAACATTAGGTATCAAAGACAAATGCTGAAAATAAGAAAATTTCATTAATATGGAAACTGCAGTTTAATATTTTGAGTGAGTTCGTCATAAGCAGTAAAAAATAACCAGGGATCTATTTGCAATTAATAGTGTCTCTGATGAGTGGTGGACATAGACAAGAGAAAAGCTTCAACTGAAGTAAGGCAGCTTGGAGAAGAGAACGCTCTGAGGACACCTTATAGCAGCCTTCTAGTACCTGAAGGGGGTCTACAGGATAGATGAGAAGAGATTCTTTTTCAGGTAGTCTAGCAATAGGACAAGAGGTAATGGTTTTAAATGGAAAGAGATTTAGATAAGATACTGGAAAGAAATACTTTACTGTGAGGGTAGTGAAACACTTGAATATGTTGCTGAAAGAAGCTGTGGAAGTCCAGTCTCTGGGAGTTCTCAAGACGAGGCTGGATGGAGCTTTGAGCAACCTGCTCTAGCGGGAGGTGTCCCTGCCATGGCAGGGGGGTTGGAACTCAATGATCTTTAAGGTTCCTTCCAACTCTAACCATTCTATGATTCTGTGATAACACTCTCAGTACAGGAAGAGGGTGCCTACAGGGCAAGGCTGCTTCTTTTCTAATGGACTTGAAAATTTTCCTGCCATATAGCCTTGTTTCTTATCTTTATTAACGTTAAAATAGTAGGGAGATATTAAGGTATCCATTCAGTTGTTTCATTTAATCTTTTTCCAAACGGATGTGCAAGATGATTGTGTCAAAGCAGAGCAAACTACTTACATCATCATAGGCTGAAATTTTGCTATTAATGATGTTTTGTGAAATGCTGAATTGAATTTGTGCTCACTATCAAGAGCTCCTGAGTAGAATTTTTTCCCTGAGATGGAATGAAATGGCATCACTGAGACCACCTAAGACCTCTCTGTTGTCTTTATTCAATAATCATATAAACTTCACAACAAAATCATGTCCCCACCCACCTAATTTCTCATGAATACATTAAAGTGTAAAATCTTGTTGCTAAGGAAATCTATAAAATGTACATAGTTTTTCTATATATATATAGACTGGTAGAGTGTTGGGTTTCTTTGCCTTGTTTCTCTCCCCAGAATGGATTAAAATATTAATATTTTACTGATCCCAAATCAGAAGAAACTGTGAAGGATCAAAATAGAACAGAAATAGTGAATTAGTGGCTAAAAAATGAATACCGGAAGTCGTTAAGAATATATAACTATATAAGAGTAGTGTGAGTTTAAAAAACATAAAGCCATGTCTGTCAACATGTCCTCATACAGTCAGGATTGTTTTCTTCACTGTCTCACAGCTGACTTCCAATGCCATTTTAAGATCTCAGTGCAAATTCTTATATTCCTTGATGTCTCCCCCTCTTAGGGAAGAACTACATATTTATGCATGCCTGGGAAGACTCCTTAGAAACACAAGGTCCCATATTTACTCTTTCTAGCTGAGCAGAGTGTACCCTTAGCTCATCCTGGAGCACTGCTCATGGCCTGTTTGCTCTTATCAGTTTATACTCATCTCCAGGGGACAGCACATCCAGAAGTTTTCTGATTTCACCATGTCCTCTGGCAATAGACAGCTTAAACAATAAAACGTATAGATTGTTTCACTTACATGAAGAAAAAGGATTGGAAACAAAAGTTTACAAATAAAATTATTTTAGTGAGGTTTTTGGTTTTTGTATGCATTCTCAGTTGTTCTGACATATTTCACTGGGAATGAAGTTCTTGGTGTTAGCGGTGGGAGGTCTGGCTATGCAGGTCTCTCGCATATATTCTATTCTCTGAATACTGAATAACTTTTCTCTGTTTTCCTGCCTATATATACTGCACTCAATTTCTCCTTGATTCACTGCAAATGGAATATTGAGGGCTGAGAGAGAGGGGCGGTTGAAATGTAATGGTCGGGAGGAGATATGTTATCCTTGCTGTTTTAAGTTTTTCGCTCTTTGCTCTCTTGATACACCTGCCTTGGTAGATGTCTTTGTATTTTAACTCATAATGATATTTTTCATGCTTAGATGGTCTTGAATACTTTCTTCCACTTTTTTTTTTTTAAGTTTACAATATTAAAATAGTAATGCTGAAAACATCTGTTCTTAATATCTGTACAGTTGTTGATTTCCCATGCCATACTAGTTTTCTAAAGAGATCATACAAAGGCATTTTAATTAATCTATTTAGAACAGATGGAGGACATTGACATTTGACATATTCACGTGAGTGAAAGCCACATGTCTTTGTCCAGTATGTTTTTCTTGGGATTCATGGTCTAAACCAGCCTTCTTCCCTTAGCTCCCTTGCTCTCATTATCCAGAAGGGAAATATAATCAAAACACTAACTTAGGTGATGCTTGCAAAAGTAGCAAAGAGGGAGTTTTTGTGTATGTTTATGTGTTTGATAATAGCTTTAATAATGTAACAATACAACAAGGAATGGAATTCCTCCTCCTTGGAATGCGGTATTGTCAGATAGTTCCCAGATGACTACATTTAATTAAGTCATGCCATAGCTAAGCTTTGCTTATCACATCCTGTCTCTCTTCCTGCATTTCTGAGAAAACATTAAGTAAATTCGTATAAGGCAGGAGCACACACAAAAGATAACTACAAATCCTCTGGCAGTTTAGAGCATCCAAAAATTTCCTCTGCTCTGTTCTTTAATGGAGATGTTTTGTGGATTCTGTATGTAACTCTCAGTGTCTCATATACAGGCAGCTAGCGGGAAACTTCAGTTAAACTCTGGATAGTAATTTAGGAGGTGATTCACTTCAATGAATTACCAAAAACTGTAAACAATGAGACCTCTGTGGGTAGAGGTTTCCTGTAACACCTATTTCACCTATTTGGGTGAAGAAGTCACCACGAACCATTAGTCACGGGACATACACTGTGAGAAGCTCGTTTTAAGATCTAGAAAGTATGAATTACTCCTCTTTTTTTTTTCTTTTTTNACTATCAGTGTTAACAACTTAGGAAGTCTGTTTTTCCACAGAAATGTGGTTTGAAAGGAAGATAACTATGTACACCTAGCCTCTGGGAAATGTGTGGAAGCTGAATGACTAAACTGGGGCTTTGAACTCACACAAATGTACTTAGCTATCTCATTTGGGATCTGCAGGATTTTAATGTTTACCTTATGTGACTACTGTATGTACCAGATAAGTGCAGCATCAAGGGAAGAAAATAATACAGTCTGTCTCCAAACCACTACACTAAGCAACTACAAGAATTACTGTTTTCAGTACATACTGGCATATGTGATCCTTGCAAAGCAGTTACATGTTGACAAACACTTTAAAATTTGGTGATTCTGCATCAAGATGAATACATTTTAAATCTTTCATCCTCATGCAGATATATAGATGTATACATACAGCTTTCTGTATGGTAAATAGTAAAATCTTTCTCCGCGTGTTTTCATATGTAACTATATATACAGATGCACAAGTCCATACCAATGGATGTTTAAATATTCTGGTCAGTGAAGTAAGTTTTTAAATCCGTCTTGATGAGTATGTGGGACTAATAGTTAAGTTTTAGGTTTGAATTGCCTTAAATTTATTATTTACAGCTGGAGGAGTTTATTAGTCCATTAGAAGTCTGTGCTTCCAGTCACAAGTGTCTTGATAGCTTTGATTTTTGAGAGGATGTCATTCACAGCCATATTGTCTTTTCTAGTATGAAGTTCAGCAGTACTGTTTGGTGATGTATAAACAAAGCTTCAAGTTTTGTCTTCCACTAATGAAGTTGAAATGAGTTAATACACAGTGAAGTAAGAAAACCAGTACCCGCCAATATTATTTCTTCCTTTATTGCTTCTGGGGTTGGAATGAATGAAAATGTCCATTATCGTCAATTTGTTTTGATTCCCTTACTTTCCCTGGTGACAATTATTTTTTAATCCAATAATTTTTTTGACATTGAAAATGTCTATAAGAAGTGCCAAAATAAATGAAGAAGTGGTCATGCTTAGGAGGTTAAAAGCATAATGTGTTGGGTTTTTTTTCTTTTCCAGAGAAAATGCTAGGTCATGTGCTAAAAACAGAAGGCAGGTGAAGAAGACTGCATTAGTATGGTGGTAGTTAATATTCCTGGTTTTAAAACAAAAAAACCCAAACAGTAATTCCTGCATGTTTAATGGTATTATAACATTATTAACAAATATTTGTTACCATTTAATATTAATAGCAGTTTATAAGAATGCTTGAAATTTGACCCCATTAATGATAAGACGTAAGTCAGTCTTTGGCTTCTACTGTGAAGATTTAGTCAAAAGGATTATTTTGAGTTCTTTGTCTTTGATACCAACCTTAAACCCTGCCCAGCTCTTTTTCCTCTGCAAGTTCTACAGCGGCCTCAAGTGCCCCCTTGAGAGAAGCCATCACAAGCACATTGTGACAGGCTAGTCTCACCAAAAAACAGCCTGCTGGGAGGAATTAGAGTGTTATTGTGTTGCTGGTTTTGTGAAATGGCTGCAATGTAGTGGCCTGCTCCTTTAACAACATAGCACCTATTCCATCACACACAGTCTTAATTAACACCTGGCCTAAAGGCTCATTGCAATACAGATTCTTGCAAATAGCTGAGCTATGAAACTTTTTCACTACATCCATTTTAAGTGAAGTGAAATTGCTGCAGTTCAATATAGGAGGCTAGGTTTGTAAAGACCTATTGGTCTAGGTATGGTTTTGCGAAAACAAAATGAGAGATGAATAGAATCTTGTCTTCATTTTATTCAAAGCACAGAGGTTCAGACAGGAATAAGAGGAAGGAAAATCAAATAAAAGTGTTCAGGTTTTGACTTAGCCTGCCTTATAGCTTTTATAAAATTGAATTTTAATAATTTGCTATGTCAAGATTAAAAGTAATATTATTCAGTGAGAATATGAGAGAAAAAGATAGATTTTAGAAAAGTTGTTTAATCTCCTTGCATCCCTCCCTGACAATACTGTAACCTTTAAGCCTTTTTGCTGGCATCTGTATTTTACAAATGAATCTTTTTGATCATTCTTATTCTTATGATGGTCAGGTCTGGTGTCAGTCTTCGAAGTCCTCAGCATGAAATCTGACCAGGTCCCCACCTATCTTGTAAATGCTGTTGTTGTTCGTATCACAGAAGCATCATTTTTAATTATTATTATTTTCATCAATCAATTATTGATTTATGCTGCACACCTTTCTTGCAGATTGTACATCCTTGCAAAGAAAGGGGGAGCAGTGAAGGGAGAGTTCAAATATATTTGAGGTGAATGTCCCTGAAGTGAATGCCTTATCTGATAGGAGAATAATAAGTTTATGACAGAGTGTCTAGTTTTATGTGAATGCAGGAGAATAAATGATCCACTTATACTAGTGGTATCTTTCTGACAGGAACATATGTCATACCTAGTTTATAGAAACACACCTCCAACATATTTCACTCAAAGCTTGTTTGTGTCAGATATCAGTAGTCAGAAAGCAAGGCTTTGGAGGATTGTGTGAACTGCCTGCTAGACTGAGAGTTTTTAGAGATATAAAAGGTGACAGGTATGGCACAAACATATGCAATTGAAAATATGCCATTTATGCCTCATGTGGAGACCCAAGCAGTGTTACTTCTCGGTTTCACTGCTATATCTCACTTTTGTGAACAACTGAAGAAGGTGGCAGGCTTAGTAATGCATGAAAAGTTCTTTTGCTTGTGGGGTGATGTGAAGTATGGTCAGTGACCTTCAAGTGAAGGAAGTGGAGACTGCACCTTTGAAAGCTGGGGACATGAACAGTGCATTGAGGTGAAAGTCTGGGGAAGGAAGGCTTAGAAATCTCTCTTCCTTTTTGCTGTCTGTAATGTAAAATTTAATCTCCCAATGTCCTTCAGTGCAGGTAACGGTGGAGTAGATTTGGGGGTATTTAAGAGTCATATAATTGAGTCTATGAGAAAAGTGCAAGATAATGTAAATAGAAATAAAAATAGAAAACTCCAAACAGTCCACCAAAAAAGGGGCTACATTTCTGGGATTAATTCCTTCTCTTCACTTTGATGATTAATGCAGCAGCTATCCAGAGATCCCAGTGAACATCCTTAGCACTTCTCCAAATATCAACTCTCATTTCTCAACCCTTCTTGTGGTGCTAAACAAGCAAGAAAACAAAAAAAATTTTTCACATGGTCTTCACACCTTTTGGGTCTATTGACTCTTAGCATGTTTTCAATATTAGGAACTACAATCCCTAATTTGTCCCTGAAATATTTGCAATAACTGTGTCACCAGAAAAAGACACTGGTAGAAACAACTATTCAGGCTTTCCTGAATCTATCTTTCCTTTGTGGGAAGATTTTTATCTTCAGATAAAAAGTCATTATGCTATTGTGCCAACACTCAGGCTCTGTTTAGTCTAAAAAAACCCACATTGTAATGTTTTTGCAATTAATTATTGTAATAATCTTGTAAACATATTTTCTTCAACTTCTTCCATTTAAAACATTTGAATGATGCTATAATAAAAAGCAGTTATTGTTGAATATTGCTTTTGCTAGCTATAATTTGAATGTCAGAGTTGCATTCAAACATTAAAGAGGTTCTTCCAAAACAAGCAAGAAAATCAAAACTTGTTCTTACTCGGATAAAATATTGTCAGACTTTGTTTTAAACTAATATGGACTACTACTCCATTTATTTGTTTAAAAACAGTTCTTGTATTATAAAAATGTAAATACTACCCACCTTGAAATTACTACCTTAGAGAAAAGTATAAAGATTTACTAGAATGCATCAGTTCACCACAAAGAACACTTAGGACGAGTTTCATACTTGAGGGAATATTTTACAAGTTAGAAATAAAGAAGTTTCAGAATAAAGAACAACTTGCCCATTGTTCCATATTGCTTAAGTAATCCCTATGGTTCTTTTAGTAAATTTAGACATAGGCAAAATGACTTATGTATAACAGTGATATTGTCTGCCATCGATTTTTTTTAGGTGGTTTATTCGCATACCTGCATTGTAAGACTATTTTAAAAATTAATTTACAGGAATGTTTTCCTTTTTATTTAATGACAAGAAAATGAAGTGCAAAGAAGAATGGACTGTGCAATATAGTATCAAATAGCCTGCTTTCCTGTTTGCTTCAAGCTTTTTTTTTTTTTTTTTGTAGCAATCACATGCAACTATTGCATTTGTCTTCCAAAATTAAGACAGCTATAAAACCCACAAAGGTGTTTCTTAAATTACCCAATCAAGCTTGGGACATATGGTATATCAAATTTAACAAGAGTCTGTGGAAGGAATATGCGTAGAGAAACATTCTTAAAAGAATAAACTTATTTAGAATTTGCCATTAATAAAATATGTTTTTAAAAATAGAAAAGAAATAACATTGAATTAATCTACTGCAAAGCATAAAGAAATGAATGACATAAAATTGGAAGTTAAGAAGACTATTTGCTTGAATATCCATTGATATAAATATAGAGTATTTTAATTTTGATGAGAGGTGGCAATTTTTTCTCTAGATCTGGATATTGAGTAGATTTTGACTGAAAATCTGAAAGGACCTGCATATCTTTGTATCTTTTATCTTTGTAGCCTAGTGAGGAATTCTGAACAAAATGGGTTTTCTCTGTGTCTCTTCCACTGTGAAGCCAGTACATAGCACACAGTCTCCCATCAGTGGATTGCATTAAATATCAGGTCCCCAATTAAAAAAAAAAATAAAAAGCTTTGAGTTGAAAAAATAAAGATAGTTCTGGGGCTAAAAACAAAACAAAATGGAAACGATGAACATTGTAACTGAAATTACCCCCCTTTGCACCACTAACAAATTGCTACTAGAATATATAAAATTCTATTGATTATACCATACTAGAAGCTAGGCTGATATAAATTACTATCAAATATTTCCAACAGCTGCATATCTACACTGTCATTTCTGGAAAGAAATTGTCAAAAGTTACCAGGAAAGTGAATCAAGAATGGGAGAAGAAATGAAGAGGAAAATTATAGATCTACAGCACAGTAAATGATATCCTTCCCAGTGCAAATGATCTGAAACCAAATTGAAAATGAAAATTGACCTTGTCCCAGATCTATACATGTGGTTATATGCCCCATGCAGAGACTCACCTGAGCTTCACAAACCAGCAGTTCTTTAAATTTCAACTACATCCCAGAGATGCTGACTTTCCCTCCCCCTCCATTCACAAGGTACATATATAGATGATAGATAGCACTTGGCCTGCTGGTAGTGTAGAAGAGCTTAGAAGCCTTCTTAATGGGATTCATAACTCTTGCACAATTGAAAAGACAAGAATTACAAAGACAGACATGCACACAAAGTAAGTTTCTATTAAACAACTTGGGATGGAGAGAGCGAAATATTGAGAGGAAGGTTAACAATTAGTTAGCCAGCCCATTAAAAAAAAAAAAAAACCAAAATAAAACACTGCATTCATGATCCAAAAGATAGCTATTTCAGGACCACAGCATGAACTTCTTAAACTTTTAAATGAAAAGTTTTCGGCTATACTGTGTGTACTTTATTGGATAAGGAGAGATTTTGTTGTGATCTTTGATGTAGCTGTGTGATTTCAATGTGAACTTATGATGTAGTCGTTATAACAAAATTGTTTGGCAGCATTAAAACCAAAGAAACCTGGCAAGAAGTCCCATTCCACTTACTTCACCCTACCTGGTAGAGTCAGTGAACCTGAAAACTATGTAGACAAGTGGGACTTCTGTCTGTTTGGTTTGTATTGTACTGGAAAGTAATTCTGCCGAAAAATGTGTCCTGAAGGTTGGCCTATGGGATGGTAGAGTAAGATGACCTTTTGGTGATGATATTCTGGCAAAATTAGTTGGCATAAATAAGCTCTTGATTTATAGAGTTCTAAATTTCAGTTGATTTTGAATACTATGTATTTGGTTATAACTTTCAATGTGGATTAAATCTCTCAATTTCTATCTACAAACAGACATCTAAGGAAGAAAGCAGAGGTATTAACAGCTGTATGCAGATGCTTTGCTAGGACATTGAAGCCTGCTGAGTGACTTTCCAGCAATAGTTCCTTGCCTGTCAGTCCCCAGGGGAGAAGATGCTGCCAAACGCCCTGCAGAAGAAGCTGACAGGACCAGGTACTGATTTCAAAAGATTGTGTACTCTGTAATTTTGAGGCGATCCCTGAAGGGTTAAGTTGCTAACTTGAATCTTTTCTACATGGCACCCTTCTGGGAAGAATGTATGTAAAAGAACAGAGAGATTTTGGGGGGAATTACTGCTTGCTGTGGAAGCCTGGAAAACAGTACTATGTTGTAAGAGGATTTATCAGGACCCTGACGTATACCTGATCCATACAGTGTTTGTTTTCTATGTAAAGCAGTCCTCTTTCTAACATAGGGTGTGTTATATAATTCAGATGGCTTATGCCAGAGTCACTCAAAGATGCAATTCTTTACATCTTTTTTTTCCAACCAAATATATCAATAATAATGAAAATGAACTTAATTACAATTCATTTATTCATAGCCAATCTACTAGCTATACTATGTAGTTTTTACTCCCTGTACTGTAGTTTTCTGTTTATATATCTTACATTGCTAAAAGCATACGCAACAACATGTACTACAGTAAATTCTGTGAGTTTTAAATTAAATTTAAACAAGACTCCACCTTGAGAGCTGTTTATATTCCCATTGTCCTGACTGGATGGGAATATACCAATAAATTACAATATGAGTATAATATAAAATAACTCTCATTCAAGCTGCTTGTAACATCTCTTACTTAAGGCTCACTTTTCCCATGTCACCTTGAAAAAATTACCTAATACGCTGATTTCTATACTAGGATAATCTACTGGGGTAGTTTAGGACATTGGTTCAGTGGCAGCTAAGAAAGGTCTTTGCTTTTAGTCAGATGTGATTGGAATTCATCATAGATACATGCTTATTCTGAGAGACAGAAAAATAGCCTCTGACCTTATAGAGGTTGGGGCTTTTTTCCTTTTTCTGTCAGTACCACACAAACACATGGATGCCTATGGGCATTCATGTAATATTCCTCATCCTTTTTTTTCCTGGTACAATACTCTTTTCTAACAATCAGACATTCATGAAATATTTCAGGAATTTCAGCTATGGGAAATTGACTGCTTGAAACATAAACTTGTATATTGTCATCTTACAATGAACAAAACCAATGTTTTAATGCAAACCCAGTACTTTCTGCATGTACGTAATCAGTTTGACATATAACTGACTTCATGAGTTTAACCACATCCCTCTTTTAATGCCTGGAAGCACAGGTTAGCTTTGTTGTAATTAAGTCCCTGATGGTGTATTGTCAGCCAGTTCTCTGTGGGGCATACTGGAGCTGTTTAGAGCTGTTAAGTCTATGTTAGAACAAAAAACCCAACCAAATGAAAAAAGGTATAGGGCTTCAGAAAACACCCACTAGGAATACAGTTCATTGCCAAATTTCAGTACAGCAAGAGTCCTGACGTACCCTGAAATCATGTAGCAATACTCTCTTCAGTGCGTAGATTCAAGTTAAACCTGACTATTGCACTCTCAGATTTATGAATTCTTTAAAGGTCCAGTAAGTTGGAACTCATTTGCAATTGAAATAAGGTGTTATTTGAAAGTCATTCGCTAAAAAGGGAAAAAATGAAAAAAGAAGAGCTTTTCTGCTGAAGAGCTTAGGCAATTAATTAAACCTCTTCTGGAAACAGCATAAGAGCTTATAAATAAATAGTGGTTATTACCAGGAAGAAGAGCAGCAGTAACAGGACAACCACATTACTTTCCCATGACAAATTAATTGATTTTTTTGAAGTTATTCAGAGCATAATATTATAACAGCACTAGATAGCTTAAAAAGGAAGAAATCCAAATTATTTCATTAGCAGACTATGGTTGCTACTGTACATCTCCTCTTGTTCTTTTTAGCTTCTTGAGTGTAAAGGCCACCTCTTTCTCTAATAGGAATTAGAATTTTTCATCGTTTCGCTTTAAATGACTTTACTGGGAATTATTCCAGAAAAAATGGATGTGGAACCTGTTTACCCACAGGTCAAATGTTACTTATTATTTTTCCTTAGTGTTTACCTGTATAGTTTATGATGTACTACTATTTTCTGACTAAAAATTGTGGGAGGACAAGTAATAAGTAATAGAGTTGCTACATGTGCTCTTAGTGATTAGACAGTCGGAGGAGGAACATTGAACTACGTGATCCTGCTGCTGACTTTCAGTCCACTGTTGTAGAGAGTATTTAATCAGTGTTTTCTTAGTTTACCCACTTTCCAACAACAGTAACAATGAGTCATTAAATCAAAGCACCTTCTACGGTGACTGTGGGTTATTTTTGCATTCATCAGTGCATGGAGCTTACCAGTGCCCTTTCAGTGCTTTCAACTAGATTCTGTGTCACTAGAACCACTTCAGAGTAGGATTCATCACCTTTTATCCACCTAGTAAGTTAGGTGACTACTCTACATAGTTGTTCAGGCTACCCCTATGGTAAACAGAAAATCTCTGTTATTTCCACACCGACGTCAACAGACATTTACAAGGAGTAGGATAAATCACTGTATGTGCCTCTTTCTTCCCCTGCCTACAGAAAAGGCCTAGACAATTAGCATAGACTAAACATGTAATCTGTAAACATCATGTGAGATGAATACCATGCTCAGTTCAGGTGAAATAGCTCTGACGTCCTAGGTGTTTTTTGTTAATGTATTTGGAATTTACTTGGATTTCATGACTGTAGAACACACTGATCATTGCAAATCAGGCATTCTGTGTCCACAGAGGTGAAGGGGCATTCTGTGTCTCCCTGCTCTGCCAAGAGAAAATCTCTTTACCTGATTACTGAAAAAGTGTGAGATTTCACCAGATGTTTTTGCAGGAATTTAATACAGTAGTAGGGAGAATCAACCTGAAATATAATGAAGAAATTAATTTCCATAAGACAAGAAGTCTTTATCTTATGGGTTTCAAGAGGATGAGAGCACTGTTAACTCCAGGGCTATAATTCATTGGTAAAAAGTGGTTTTATCTGTGAGATAAAACTTATGATTTTTTTAAGAACATCTTTCCCCTCTGTCAGAATTTACGTTGCAGCTTTATACCTTTTACTTTCCTAATAATGAAACTCTTAACATCATCATTTCTAAGAAGTCCAACCTGTCTTTTAGATTTAGTCTTTATTAGTGTGTTGGCCCCTGTTATCATTATCTTATATTAATTTTTAGTACACTACTTTCATTTTATTGTATTTAAGCCTTAAATCAATAAAAAACCATAAAAGCTGTGTAGTTTGAGATTGGAGGAGCTGTCCAATTTTACTAGCCCCTTTGATGATGTGATCTAAAACATAAGCTATTATCACCATTGTAGCTATAAGAAAAATTTATTTTTTGTTTTTATGATATGATATATTTCTTTATTTGCAGAATGATTACTAAAAATTCACTACGGTAATGTGCAGTGACAAGCTTCATTTTGTAGTTTTAAATTTAATTATATAAAAACTAATTTGTCCCATTAGAACTCTAGGGATAACATAAAGTACTTTTAACTTTGATGTCTGCAGTAACTCTTGATGAAACATAAAAGTTAACAGTTTAAGTAGGCCTTTTATTTCTTTAAAGAAATACTACAGCTCAGAAGAAATTTGTGATGTATTTGTGTAAGCAGGAACAATTCTTAGAATTGCAGAAAATAAGCTGATTCTGGGTAACAAAAAAGCAAGATATATGGTTTAACAAATACACTAAGCAGTTCTTTTTTTGGTTAAAAGTCAATCAACAGCTATTGAGAAAAAAAACACAAAAAAGAAAGATTGTTCAGCAGTTTATACAACAAAACTGAAAACATTTGACCCTCTTTCTTTATTTGGCTGTTCAGGTATACTTGAACATTGGGAAAAATTAATGAGAAGTTCATCCAGTTAGGAAACAGGATCAGACATTTTGGCAAATCATTCACAGTCACATGGCATGGGAATGTGCCCCTTGCAATATGCTTTTGGTGAAGTTTACAGACAATTCATCAGTCAAAACAAGAAGCTTTCTGTGGGGGGAATGGGAAAGTAACAAGCAGTTTGGTGTCTCTAGATGCACTGTACGTTTGTCTTGCCTGATCACTTCATTCTTTCTAGGCTATAGAGTTGGATTTCTACTAGAAATCTCACTTCGAGATTTAAATCATAGAATGATTAGAGTTGGAAGGGACACCTCCCACTAGACCAGGTTGCTCAAAGCAACCTTGAAGTAGAACATTACACAAGTTATATAATATTTCAAACTGATATTTGAATGAGTGTAATGCTAGGAAGCAGAGTGTATAGATCTGAATCTAATTTATATCTTCCTCAAAGTTTGGGATTTTTTGTGTTTGCTTAAGATTTGTCTGAATTGGACTTGTACTAACACAAATGCTTCCCAGTCAAAACAGGTAGATCCAAATGACAGAGCACACCTCCAAAGCTGAAAACCCTATAAATATCTGTTAATTTTACCATGGAGGTTACCATAAGGGTATATCTTGTAGTAGTGCACTACTGTCTCTGAGTACTTCTACTGATAAAAATGCTCATGGTGTTTAATATTTTGAGAATGTTTTCACGAAATCACAAATATTTATTATGTCTGGCCTACCTCTGGGTGATCTTTGGGACTCTCTCTCTAAATCATTAAAAACTGAAAGACATCCAAGTGTTAACAAAAGCTGATAGGCAGGAGTATGGTATAGTGGAAAAGTGGTGGCAAGAGTTTCCTCAGGCGGCTTGCTCTGTTCATTCTCTTCAGCTTTACCACTCCACCATCACTATCATGAGCAAGGCATTAATTTACATATGCAGGAAATCAGTATTTATTGGACAGAATATTCCTATTCCTTTCAACCGACTATTAAAAATAGCTGCATGTACATGAAAGTTCCCCGTGATAAGCAACTATGCTACTCCAAGCTTAGCTTGGATTACCAGTTCTTTCTTATTTTACTTTTAAGGAGCAGAATATTTGTTTTCTCCTAGGTGCTTTAAGTATTTTTGTGCTAAATGTTTACCCACAAGAAATTAATTTTATGTTTAATCCCTTGTAGAGAACAATATACTTACCATGTCTAGCTATGCTCCCTACACAATGCAGGATAAAATATTACTTTAAAAAAATTCTTGAAAAAAGACAAAGAAAAAAATTAGATTTTGGAGGAGGCAAATCCTTCCTAACCAGGTCTAACCATATCTGAATCATTCCTTCTAATTACTTAGTGATCTGAAGGGAGAGGACAAAATCTACTCGGTATGTCCTGTATGAAATGCATATGTGGCCAATAAGGTAAACAGAATTTAACATTGTGGATCTATGACCAGTCTCCTTTTGCCCTCTTCCCAACCAAAGTGATCTCACTTACTTGCACACCCATGTGACCTCTGCTGCTTTTTTTTGGAATATCATGATGGTGATGTCATCTTCATCTGCATTTGGTCACAGAATTTAGACTTTCATGTAGGCAGTGCCAGTTGGATAAAGTGGCTGCTCCTCAGCTCCACAACTTCATAAATGATTCATACGTTCCTATCTATTCCCAGCTGAGAATATTAGCACAGCGGTACTGAGTGTTAGCACACCAGCACACTAATGTTCCAAATGTCAGCAAGAGCTGCTTGAGTAGCTTTTTTCTTTTTATTCTTATAGGAATCGAGCCTTGAGCAAGACAGCCCAGTAGGAAAGCTTTCTTGAAAGAGTCTCAGACACTCTTCTGGAGGAGCTAAGTGTGCCTGAAGTCTGGTTTATTAACGTCTCTTTGTCTGGTTTGGTTTTGTTTTTAATTAAAAAAATGTTGTTCAGGCATCAACAGCATTACAGAGACAGTATTGATGGTTGAATATAAGTACTGGAGGTTTATTTGGTTGGCAGGTATGATTCTCTGTGTTATCCTTTGATAGATGATCCTACTCTCCATCACAAAATATGCCAAGAGCATGATATACAGGAATCCTCAGCGCTGAGTCTTACTATAGTGTCAGAGAAAATCACCTTAATTTTACACATGAGAAATAAATATTTTTGTAGTAATATGCTGATCCCAGCTAATAGTGAAAATAATCTCCATAAATAGTGATACTAATACTTCCAGGGAGGGAAAAGAAGGGTCATAGATTATTAAATTAATTTTTATAGCTTAATTCTTGTTGAACATTCAATTCTTAATAGTAAAATGAGTTAATGACTGCTGAATGCTATGTTAACTCTTTTTTGATAAGGTAAGACTAAATGAGGATAGATTTGCTTACTCCTAAAATAAATATTTGAGGTTGTCCTGGATTAATAAAAAAAATAGATAGCTCTTTCTATTTACCTATCCATATAAAATATAACACTATTTAACAAAATAGTTCTGCACTAAGGTTGAGTCCTGTTAGTGCTGGACGGTAGTTCACTGTAAGAAATCAAGGCTCTCTTGAGACCCTCAAGGTGAATCCCTCACATCATGTGCATTAAGATCTAATTTTTGTGCCATGCTGTGGCCAGCCATGCAGCCATTTGAATGCCCATGGCTTTAAATTGGTTTTCTCACAGTAAATTACGTATTTGCATATTGGATTCAAAACAATGTTTCTGAAGCAGAAAAGGTGCAAAGGAAGCCTCTTTTCCAGGAACTTCAATGAAGGTGTCCTTGATTTGTCCCCACAGTTCAGCCCCTTTGTTAGTCCTCTGCTGCCAGCATCCCTCAGGGTCGTCACTTTGTCACACACGGTTCTGCTTTTACACTGCTATCCCTCAGAGGAAATGTCCTGAAGTCCTGCACCTTTGCAGATATCTGGAGAGGTGACCTGCTTATTTGGTTCCTCTCCCATGCAGCTGCTTTGCTGTACTAAAGAAGATTTTGTAAAGGTTGCGTTCCAGGAACCTCTGAAAAAAAAAGGGAAAAAAAAAGGTTAACCCACTTACTTGAGGTGCCCAGAGTGCAGCACTGCTGTGGCTGAAGCTGTGAGAAGCTGTGAAAATGTAAGAAGCGAAGCTTACATTCCATATGACTAACTTGTAAATTAAGCACTCTGCATTATCTGAGGTGTGAGTTTGTGCATGCAACAAAAGTGCATTTATTCAGGCCCTCACATGGTAATGGAGGAGCGACCAGCTCAGGCACCTTTTGTGATGATGGTTTAGCCCAAGAAAAACAGCATGTGGCTTTCCAGTAAAGTGCTGGCTGTAGTATGTGTATGCAGCAGCAAAAGATGCAGAGCATGGAGCCATCACCTGCAGCCCTGGAAAGGTCCCAGTGCCATAAGGCAGATACTGCCTCATTGCTTCCTAGTTCAATAATGTGATTTTACTTGGAGCCACACATGGATGGCCTGTATCTTCCTCCTCATGGCACCATGTTTGATATCATTGTTATTAATCTATTTTATTTAAAAAGAGTGGAGGAGTCTAGAGGACTATTGTGGAAATAGGGATTGCTTGTTTCATGGGCGGTAGACTGAGAGAGTGTAAAAGTCTCAGCAGAGGGACCTAGAGGTCAAGTGCAAGGAGGTCTGGATGGCAGGAACAGGCTGAGGATTGGGGGGATGGAGCAGAGCCTGCTACAGCTCAGAAAATGTTTGAAGTTACTAAAATGAAGAGTGGGAGCAATGTCTTCAAGGACAGTGAAAAAGGAGCAGTATAGCCACCTTTGACATCTGTTCAGTCTTTTCTAGTCACTTTTAACATTCTCTGCTTAAGAAGTTAACTATTCTAGTTTGTATTCTCATAAAACCAGGTTGGTTTTTTTTTTTTTTTAATTTCAAAGTCTTCTGATCTTCTTTGAGGTTCTCACTGATGTGAGCTCCTGTCATTCTGCTCTGTAACATGAACATAAGATTTCAGGTGTGGTGTATGGAGCTAAGAATATTATCATTACAGCTAGCTATACAGTACCAGAATTTAATTATCATAAGATGTAGCAAATCAGGGGCAGAAATATGTTCCTTGCATTGATAATCTTCACTGTATATTAGAAGTACACAGATGAATGGGCCAGACGTGTAAATTTGTTTTGTAAATCTTCAGCATAGGGAGCAAATGCAAACTAAGAACATATGGTAATACTGTTAATGAGATTAAAAGATTTGAAAATATTGACAAATTTTATTAATTGGCTTCTGGAATTTATATTACAAAATTACACTTATGTGAGAAAAATTTGATTGCCAGTTGGAAAAAAAAGTCACATTGTAAGCTGAAGGAGTGGCAAAGAGAACCTACACTTCCTTACAGGACGCTTGATGGTGGGAGAGCCGTATCATTACTGTTTCCAGGCTGAAAAAAAGGATGTTGGACATGGAATTTGAGGATCAAAGCACAGTTTCCCTGATCTCACCTAGAGGAATAGTGTGCAAGTGGGAATCTGAAAGACCTGTCTCTGAAGCAGTTAATGTGTTAAACATCTGAAAAAGGGCTTAGTAACAATTTGTTTAAAAAACTATTACAAACCTACAGGGCTGTGTCCTGTGTTTTTCTCTGCATTTAAATGAATATGAGAAAATAAGAAATATTTATAAAGCTTTTACTGTAAGAGTGCATGGCACGGTCTCTAAAGTATTTTCTAATATATGACCTGCCATTTTGAGTGATTGCTGCATATGAGTAGAAGAACTTTATAAAGGCTAAAGAAAATAAAAATGATGTCTAACTGATACATTTGAGATATAAGAATAAAAAAAGCCCGACGTGTGTATGCATAGAGGAGGCCATGGGTTTTCTTCTACTCTAGTTCTTCTATGCTTTTAGGTTAGCCAGAGAATTTCCCTCTGAGTAATAACTCTGTGAACTGTGATTAAGGATAAAGGGCAGTAGCACATCTTTTAAAGTGCATGAATGAGAGGACAGCATACATGTATTATTCAAGGTCTAGGGGAGCTTTTTTCTGAAGTTTGCTTTTTAACAACTGCTAAAAGAGTAGCTGCTGCCAATAATGTTATAAAGAATAGATATATCTTCTGTTGTTTACCTGACTCTAGTGCATGAAAGTTCATAAAGGGAAGGAATTAAGGAAAAGTTTTTAGAGGTATGCAAAATATACAGAAGTCATCAAAGCCACTTCCTTTCCCGCCCTGTTGTGGTGTCTGTGGGAGGAAGAAGCCATGTCCCTACTACAGTCCATGAGCTGCTCACACATAAGGGACCTAACATGCATATTCATGTGAGTAAGACCAGGAGAGACACATTTAAAACTGTTACTGCCGCAGAGGTTTTCATGTCCTGCCCTCCAGACTAAATTCCTTCTTCAACTGTGTGAGACTCAAAAGCTATGTACAGGCTTCGTTGGCTAAAATGTGACCTTTACGGTATAAAGGGATAGAAAACGTAAAATAGATCCCTCTTTTGCAGGGGAACTTGGCAGAAACATGCAGTGTGTGAATAAAGAGAAGCAGAGCGAAACATGGGGGACCTGTAGAGAAGTGGATTCAATGCTTTAGTGACATAAATTATACTGGCCCAGTGGAGCTCTAAATTTGTTTGGGAAGGTGGCCCTGAGGCGAGTCCATGATTTTCCTCTGCACTTTGACATGGCAAATGTTTGGAGCTGGAATGTCACATATTTACAAGAATCTGCTATTTATTTTTCATCACCATGAATGTCTAGGGTTTTACTTCTTAAGCTATAAAGGCAAGGCTCTAGTACTCCTTCCTTTTGGGATATTTAACTCACTGAGATGAAAATGTCACCAAGATGGAAAATGAAGCACTTAATAAAATTAACTCTCTTTTTATTTCTCTTCCGGAAAGTATTTAGCTCATTACAAATAGCTGCAGAAAGATTTTATTGTAGATACTTTTGAGAAATACGGTTATTGCCTGCAATTTACTGTTTGTTAATTATTTTATCCAGAGTTCTCTAATTAAAATCTTCTGTCCTTTTCTATCTCTAGTGACTCAGATAAAACAGATAACAATAAAATAAATTTTAATGAAAAGAATAGAATCCAATAAGTCAAGTGTACTTTACCAGTAAAACAGTGTGATAAAAACTAGCTGAGATAAACATTCACTGTGTTATCATTACGGTATGCCCAGAAGGACCAAAAAGATGAAACAACACCATCTGTTTATAGCTGAATTTTCTATTATTAGAAAAAGAATTGCGGTGACCCCAAGGTCACAATAAAAAGAGTTGGCATAAAAAAGTTATGGTTTCTTCCTTCTAATGCTTCAGCCTCAGCTCTTTCAGAGTCTATGAAAAAGTGTCCCCTAGTTGTATCCTCTTTTGGTGTACACCTTACCCACAGGATCGCAGTGATAACCTGCAATATTGTGGAATGGAAAATCCCCATTCTGTCACTTTAAAATACACCAGTCAATTAAGTACTCTTGTAGGCCACTAATTCCTAATGCATTCTCTTTTCTCCTTACCCCTCCTTTTATTAAGAGGTAAGGAGAAGTGAACCTCTATAGGGATTCTCTCTAAAGGATCAAGTATCAGGACTTCATGCTCAGCCTGCTATCCAATGCTTGATGTCTGATTTCCTCTTGCCTTGTTTTCTGTATTTATGACTAATAACAAACATATCAAATACAGTAATTACATAATTCCAATAGCAGATTCATATTAGTTTTTTCTGATAATTATGAAGTAGATACTTACAAAGCCATACAGTGTTGCTTCAGGGTTAAAGCAGAAGTGTAGTTTTTTACAGATTGTGAATTATTCCTCATATGAAAAAAAAAAGACCCTACTCCCCATCAACAAAATGGAGATGAACAAAAAGCTAAAAGATAAAACTCAACTTTGAAGTTTTTTCTGTCATATTTCTACTAGTTACAAATCAGAAGTTCATATAGCCTTTTTCCTAGTTGTGGAAATATTTTACTATGGAATCAGTTCAAATTGTAAATAATAATTGTGACAGATTGAAGAATCTCTTTTATTTTCAAAACTGAACTTTGCAAGAATGGTGTTCTTGAGAATAAAAGATTAATATCAGTCATGGGATTATTACTCAGAGTAGCAGTACTGTGAAAAAGTAATTTTATAATTAAATTTAACACCAGCTAACACTCTCTCAGAGAATAACTATAAATCTATATATAGAGAGGGATTTATTATAATCAACTTAGAAATCCTTTAGTTTGTCTCTCACATAAAGAAATAATAAAACAACTATGGAGATTTTGTTAACCTTTATCTTTCTCTGTTTTCATCCAAGATCACTCTGAATCAAGAAAATAATTGACAGAGGTGAGGCCAGAAGGGATGTACCGGAGGTGGAGAAATATCTCCCTAACAATGAATCTCCATAAATGTCTGTCTGGTGAAAGTAGCTTAAAGGAATACCTTCAAGTGGTGCTTGTCCTGACATTTAAAATACACAAGAAAATTACCTTATTAGCCATAAACCACTAGAAATACCTGTTTCATTTGGGTTTTGTTTTGTGTTTGGTTATACTTAAATAGGGAATGCTATGGTTATGCTTAATTAGTAAAATACTACATACTGTTTCCATTGAAATGTCATTTTGGCAGTCCATCACTGGACTTGAATTCCAGGGTCAGATCTTCCTTTCATATCTAACAGGTCAGAAATATAATGAAAACCTTTTTGTAAAATGCTTTGTGATCAGATGATTAATGGAACAAGCCAATATTAAAATTAAATATTTCTTGCTGTTGTGGGGCTACTAAGAAATATGACAGGGAAAAGTGACTGAAAAGCAACGTAGAATAGAAACTTTAGTGAAAAAAAAAAATGCCTGAAACAAAAGATGCACAAGACAGGCCTTTAAAAATGTCACTGATGACTTAAAAATTTTCCTGATTGTTTTGATGCTTGCATTGTGAATGCTGAGCAGAGCAGGAATTACTGTGGTGCTTGAGGATGATGTAGAGCATCCTCCCTGAGAGACACGGAATTCATCTGCATGGAAGGGCTGTGATTCTTGGGGAGTCAGTGAGAGAGTGAATTGCCAGGGGAAAGTGTTTCCTAAAATCCAGAGAGAAAGCTGCTGTCCCATGTCCAGAGGGCAGCCACTGTGTTCCTCCTGAGTACTGTGTCTTCTCCTCTCTTTAGAGATTTTGTGCCTGCACAGTGTTCCTAACTGTGCCAAGCAACTGACAGGTACACCTGATGGTTCTGCTGCAATATAAATGGAGAAAAGCCTGGGGCTCTTCTGGGAAAGAAGTTGTAGAATTTGTGCAACTGGGAGAATAAGCAAATTAGATATTTTTTCACACTCTTAATTCCGGTATAACCCCAGCAAATCATTGTTTCATCACAAAATTAAGAGCTACTTTTGAGTGTCCTGTGAAATAAGTAACTTTATTCAATCTCATTCCTGTTAAATATCAATAATTTCTGTAGTTCTTAGGAGTTCATAATCAAGGAACCCAATGACAGCCAAGTAGCATCATATGCATCTTTCTGCTGAAGTGGCTACTACATGCAAAAAAATCCAATGGAACAAAATCACTACTCATGGAATACCAATTGCCTGGCTTTTTTTTTTTTTTTTTCTCTTTGAAAGACTAAAAAGCAGGTGTTCAGAGTTTTACTGCTGTCTGTTATGGACTGAATGGTTTTGAACAGCAAAACTAGTTTCATTGGTGGTAACAGCTCTAACCAGGAAGAGAAGACTCTTCCTGGTAAATGCCCTTAGGATAATATGCTGGTGCATTAGTATCAGGAAAGTTAGTTGTGTCAATAACACAATGAACAAATGGCCTTTCTCCTGAGACGATCTCTCAGGAAAGATCGTGCTAGATAATTTAAAAAGTGAACAAAGCCAGTTTATCCCTTTCTGACTCCTTGTCTTGCTCCTGCTCCCAAATCCTTCTCTTCAATTCATCTTTTACTCCTGCTGCATGGAGTGGCAGAACGGAGAGGTCTTATTGAACAGATTGAAATAGGATAAAAAGGATTTCTGGCTTCTTTTCACTCTGAGTGAAGTCAGGATTTTCTTTCCTGGCTCAGAAAGCTTAAAAAAACCCAGCCAACAACAAAAAATGCCACATTTGCCCAAAGCAATCTTTTCCTTTCCCCTTTCCGAGTCACAAAGCAGTGCTGTTGTTTGGGAGACTTTTCTGTTGAACCTTGAATAACATGTGTGACTTTTAAGAGGGAAATGGAGTAAAATTATACAAGCCGACTCCACATCTAAATGATAAGTAGCCTTGAAAACTTCTAACTCAGATAAATGCTTATAAAGGCCTCAATAAAAGTTAATGCTCCTGGTGTTTGATTCTGATGGAAAAAAAATGTAAAATGTCAGCCTTGTAATAAATGCACTAAAGGGTGAATGCCACATTCAAATAAATAAAACCTTATTTCTGAAAAGCAAGAACACTAAAATCCACGAGTACGTAATAAGAATGTATTAACCTGATGGGCCTCATCTGCTCTTGCACAGAGGATTATAAAACAGGAGTAAATCTGAAGAACTGGCGAGAGTTACACATGCATGAAATAGTAAAGATTAAGTGAAATGATATTTAAGAGCCACAAGTTACTTGGACATCAACAACTGATATTTTTTGCCCAGCTACAAACGTCTGCATGACAACATTTCTTTCCTTTTCTGGTGTGTTTAAACTTATACAGGGGGACAGTTTTTCAGTGTTGTTCATATCACTGAAAACATTTACATTTTCAGTAAAGCTATAACTTTTGCTAAGGTATGTGCAGTCAGCTGATGATATAGAAAATACCATAGTACATGTTAAAAGTTTGTCTAGCTACTTTATACAGCGGGATCACAATATGGTTTCAGAAATCACTTTGTGATTAACAGTTTTAAGGTTCATACATTTAGACTGATATATAAACTAACAACAGGATGATAATGAGTATAGTATATTTTGAGACTGGATCTCAAGATTTTGACATTTGAGAATGTCCTCTATTTGATACTTAGTTCACTATGTGTTACTTGTCATTATCAGTATATATGTCACCCTGCTGTGGTATACTTGTACAACCTCATCAACATATAACAGTTTGACAGCAGGTTTAATTTCTCTGGCTGTTGACTTAAATTCATTTATTCTTCCCACTATTAGTAGCATTTAGTGCAAAAAATGAGGCATGAGCATGTGATAACAGAGATGTATTTCCCAGCCTCACAGAGAAAATGATGCTTTCTTCCTCTTTGGTCAATGAGAATGCTGCTATCAGAATTTGGTGTGCCTATCCAGCCTAGCTATGGATCCAGTAGATGTCAGATTGTTACAGTGCACAGCTGTACTCCAGGGAAATATCCTCCTTCTGTTTCAAAGCTAGAGTGTCCCATGCTCACTTAGCTAATGTGAAAGGGCTTCTGTTGTGGTATTGCCATTCAGAGACAAGAGTGGCTCTTTAATTTTACTCTGAGGTGTGATGTGGGTAAAAACTTCCAGAATAATTTATTTCTGGAATAAAGACTGCTGCGGTTATTCTCTGCTGTTTTTCCCTATGAGTCACCTGGTACACTGTGTGTGAGATGCCTTTCTCTCCCTCTTGCTCCTGGCTTCTCCCTATTTTCCACCAAACCATTAAAAAATAAGTCTTAAGGGAGACAGTCCTTTTGAGAAAAATCAGAGAGTGGAGTTGTATGGAAAGCAAGTGAATGGACTCACATAATATGATATGTGAACACACTGTAGCATTCAATTTTTTTAAGTGTTTGTTTTTTACCAATTATCCAGGAATATGGCAGTGAAGTACAACAGAATGCAGAGAAGGAGTGTGACTCGTGGGTTTCCATAGTTTGCATTTGTGTATCATCTTAGCGGCTTTTCCCTGAAAAGCAAGCCATTACTAACCTGACTTATGTGCTGTGTCCAGTGTTTCTGCTTTTCCGGGTGGAAGAAACTTGGACACTTGAGAGATTGCTCTGCCACCTCCTCTCCTCTTCACTCCTAAGCTTCTAACCTGAGCTTTATGACATTTGTTGACTTTCAACCTGTTGATATGAGACTGAAGCTCATAAGGTGGAGAAGATTTATTGTATTACAATGTGATTTGTTGATGTGTGATTTTTTTCTTTCTATCAATAGGTTACTTTATTGAGATCATAAAATGAAAATCAGTTTTTCATTTCAACCTCACACATGTTTCCCCTTAATTTATTGAGACAATTCTGCAAAGAGTAAAAAAGATTCATTTCCAGTATTTTTAAGTAGGAGAGCAGTTCTAAGGATGAGAAAAAGTGTTTTAAAGTAGAGATGAAATAAAAGTTGAGAAAATGGAAAATTGAACGTCCTCACAGTGTTTTATTGAATATATTCAACTTTGATGAAGCACAAAGGCATTGTTATGTATTTTAAGTTGGCAGGTAATAAATTTTGAGGGACAAAACAAAAGACAAAGTAGAGAAGTGAATTTTTCTGATCTGTTGATGAGAGAAACATACAGTGGGTGTCACTGATAACTGGACATTATCTGTTCACAGTAATTAAATCAACCACTGTGTTTATCTAGTATCTTGGGCTTGGAAATACAGGAAGAGTGCAGCAAAAAGAAATGCTTAATGGTGCTATTTTATGCCTACATGGAGAGATTAAAGTGCAGCTAAAAATGCCAGCTAATTATGTGACCATTGAATAAGCAATTAACTGCAAATATGCTATCATTTAGTCACCTTCTTTGTAATGTAAAAGGTTCCCATGTTGGTCCTGTTTCTGATATTTCTGTATTGATTTCTATCGATAGGTGACATGTTAGTGATTTTAAAAAGAAAATGTGAATAGAAACAATTTGGGTCCAAAGGGTGTCATTTTACTGTGTTTGCATGATGCTTAGTATTAACTGACAGCTATTTTGGCTGGAGTTGCTGCTATAACTATCATAAACACTATTCAAGAGACACCTACCCTCTCCAGTGTGTGTACACAATCTAAGTGACAATAACAACTCTGAGGAGCCCAGCAAGTCTTTCAATTTTTGGAAGTTAAAATAAGAATTGTTCTGGTTATAAGGCAAAGTGTGAACAGAAAACTCAGATGGCTAATAAAGTTGTTTTTAGAAAAATATCTCCAGTAGAATTTGAAATGGAAACATTTCTGAAAGCTTAGCCAGATGGAAAGAGCTGCATGATGCTGATGTCTGTAGGACCTGAAAGAGACAGATGGTCAGCAACTTAAAAGGTTGAACACTTTCAAATATTCATGGGACAGAAAGAAAGAGAATGTAAATCCAATGGACAAATAACCCTTGATGATCATAAGTCTCCAACTTATTTGAAGTGTGTGAGCCATCTGAAAGCACTTCCATTCAAACTAAAAGCTTTCATGAGAGGACCCAAGGCTCACTAGAAACTAAAGATGAATTGGAACCTCAGCTGCTGTTCATAAAACGGTGCATTTGTAGATGAAGATGACAAGATGAAACAGAATTTTAATGGGATCATACCTTAGAGACAGATGAAAACTTATTAACTGTAGATGACCTAACCCTAGGGAGGGAAAATAGTATTGAATGAATGCACAGGACTCCTTAGGCATTTTTCAGCCTGTGAGAAGAATAACAAGTAGTCACAAGCATGAACTTAAGTGACATAAGTGGTAGACGGTTGATCTCATACTCTTTTAAGGATGGAAAAGTAGGAGTACGGAAAAGATGAAGAAGTAGCTGTAGTGAGTATGAGTTACATGACTTAAATTGAAAACGTGTAATATACAATTTGTATAAAAATAGGTACCTAGGAAGAGAGTGTATATGCAGCTTTTTATTTAAGTGTGCAGATCTGAAAACTACAAAATCTCAGAATAAAGGGAATATATACCAATGGTAAAATGCTAATTAGTAATTGAATCTAGGGCACTAAACTGGGCTTAGCTTTGGTATAAACCATAGAAACTGAGGTGCATGGCACAGTCAGAATGAAGAAAGCTAAGATAGCCAAAATGTTTTAAAAGAACCAGAATATTTTATTTAAATCATTTATATGGCTGCCACCCATGGACAGATTACTGAGATGTAAAACATTAGCTCAGTGAATGATAGTGGAAATACAGCCAAACAAGTAAGAACAATTTTAATCTTCTAGACAGCCACCAGGACCTTAACCAACAACTCTGAAGGCTAAGTTATAACTGCAAAGATGAATCACGATCAGTAGACTAAATTCTAAGTTGTCAAGTCACTGACTTTCAAAGTCCTCATTGGCTATTCTTGAAGAGGCTGAAGTTGATACATAGATTCTGAGGAGATGCTCACTGTATGTCTTTTCTTCTGCAGCAATTGAGATTGTGACAGATTACTCCAGCCTCAAAACCTGAAGAACCAACGTTGCAAGGACTGAGAGAAAACTCTTGTGCTAATTTGACGTAGATTTAGAGTGCTCTTAGCCTCAATGCATTCCAACCTGCAGAGTTCCAAACCAAAGTCCTTTTCATTGGATTTGTCACCTGCTCACCTGAAGGTTTGTCACAAAATTGCAGCAGGAGTCACTCACAGGCCAATTAGTCATCAGGAAAACTAATTCAGAATAAGTATAAGAGAAGTATCCTTGTACACCTTCAACATCTTTATTAGCATTAGGACTCTAAGGATGCAAGGAATATATATGAATCAGCTGTTCTCAGTGTAAATTAAATCATTGTTATTTAGAATAAGGTACCAGACTGATGTGTCACTCATGAAGTATCAGTCCAAATGAACCCATAACAGATGTACAGTGAAAATTGCTAGACAATGACTTCTTTAGACAAAAGGTGTTTGTGCATCTTCTTACGATTTCCATTTGTTTGGGTGAGATGTTCAAACAGCTTTGTGTGTCTAGGCTTTATTGCCATATGAATAAAACAAACTGGGCAAGCACATGGTGTGTCTGTACAAATTACTTATAATCACTCACAAAAAACTATAGAAAAAAGTTAAAAATAGCGCCAAAAAAGAACAAAAAATCATACCATGATGTAAAAGAAATCATAGGCTTAGTTCTGCTGCAGAATATCTACCCTGTTCATATTTGACAGGTTACTGATCTATGGACAAGAGTGGAGCATGATCTTATGAAGTATTGGCTCTTTTTCACAATCCAGTCTCAAAGACTAATTGATCTTTAAGGCAAAAAAGGTAGCAAATTCTGATAATTCTGTCAGAACTTCCCATCTCATTTGGCAGAAATCATCACCCAACAACACAATCTATTAAAAAGACCCTTACCCAACACAACCACCCTTGCCAAGTTCATACACAGCTTGTTTAGACTGGTTTTTTACTTTTAACTTTTGTTTGTAAGCAGAAAGATCTGTTAAAAATGCAGTATAATTTTGTGAATTTCAGTGTTAAATACAAATCTCTATTAAGTAATTTGTCATCTCTGCCAGCCAGCAGTTTTTAACTTTCACTTTCGGTACTTAGAAAAACTGAGACCTCATTTCCATTTACAATCATATCAGTCCATTCTGATTTTATTATATAAATAAGATCTATAGTGTGTGTTTTCTATGCACCTGAGTCTTCTGTGGGTCCCTCATGTTCATACAAACCCATGATGTATTAACCTTAGCAGAGAATTGTTTTTCTTCCTCAGGGTTTACGTTACAGACTGAATCACAGTTTTAAATTTAAAAAAGTCACGAAACCTATTATCAAGGTTATTTCCAAGCCAATTACACTAGTGCTAAAATTAATACCTTTAACAAAATAGTTAATGGTTCAGTGTTAAATTTTACAAGAAATTTTTTGTTGATAGTTGTTAAGACTAATTCTCTTAATTCTCCATCTGGTATCAATTTTGCATGGGAACATCTGTATTGCAAATGTGTCCTTGTATTACTGTATATTATTATTTAAATTACATGTGGAGTCTCATCAGAGAAAAACAAGTGCTTTGTTCCATCCTCTTTCAAATGTCCAGTAAGATGCATTTCAGTTTTGTCTTTTGAAGAATTATTTCTAAACATTCACACCAAATTCTTAAAATATGAATATTTCCAAGTTAGTTCTGTTACTTGTCAGAAGCCTGGTTTTTGTCTCTTTCTTTCAGTCTCTTATCTGTGGCCACAGAACAGTAGAAATGTAAAGTTTCTATGTTATGTATCCCAGGTTGTCTGGTCT
Source organism: Nycticryphes semicollaris (assembly GCA_013400055.1). Taxonomy (NCBI): domain Eukaryota; kingdom Metazoa; phylum Chordata; class Aves; order Charadriiformes; family Rostratulidae; genus Nycticryphes; species Nycticryphes semicollaris. The sequence goes on from VXBJ01006045.1 coordinate 367,647, forward strand.
AACTGGAGTAAGTTGTATCTGATGCTGGTATTACTGGTGTAGGAGTAACATCAGGGTTGAGCTAATCAAAAAGACACACAACTTCTTTTAACTATATGATTTTGACAAAAAATATTTATTCCATTTTTCCTGTCCAAAGCAGAGAGGATTTCCTTCATATCATGATCACAGGAAGGTTACTGGTCTATTTTATTTAGCTTCCTTTGTGGTCACTGTTGTTCAGACTTTGACTGTCACATTCAAGAGATCCTATTTCTTCACATCAAATTCTTGTCATCTCCATCTTAAATAACTTTATTTAATACCTTGTAAGCCCATGATCATAAAGTAAAGAAAATATGGGAGTTTTAGTACAGCACATTATAAGAAGTTCATTCTCACTTGGCACCTTTTAAACTTATTGGCAGATTTCAACTAGAATTGGCAGGAGAGTCAGGAACACTGATATCCTAAAAATGCTGTGGATCAGAGAGACACATTTAATAGAAAACATAGAATCCTCATGGAAGTTTGGCCCTGAGACACAAATCCCCAGGAGAATGTTCTGCTGCTTGTTGAACTTCTTGGTAGCTAGCAGAACATCACAGCAGAAACAGAATAACTAAATTGGGTCAATTCAGTTCACCTATTTGTGGAAAAACGCAGTCGTTCTTTGTTGTTGTGGTTAAAACCAGCTGCTGTGGCAGCATTACTCTGACAAGTGAATCAAAATTGGTGTTACTTTTTTTATGAAACATGAGTGCAATAGTACTTTTATGGTTGCAGATTGTTGTAGAAAAAATAGAATATGAAGTCTTAAAAAGTTTAGAAAGACCCGTGGAGTTTTGTCTGTGTGTTTTTTGTTTTGTTTTGGGTTGGGTTTTTTGGCTTGTTTTTGGTTGGGGTTTTTTTTTTTTTTGTTTGTTTGTTTTGTTTTTCAATTCCTGTTGGAAAACTAAATGAGTATTGTGATGAATTTATTTTTTATTAACATGCTAAAAATATCAGACCTTAATCTGTTGAAACAGCCTCAAGGCTTAGCAATGTTTTTTCCTAAATAAAAAAATACAGAAAAAGTTTGAATACATATATTTGTATTATCAAATGATAATAATTCAGAGACCATGGCATAGCAGTGTTTTTTTTAAAAAGCAGATAGTCTAAAGATTCGGAAATTGAGACATTTGGGAGGAAACTTACCACTTTTCTGATGAAATTAGCTTTTTAGTATAAACAGGTTATGGAAATACTCCCATTTTTCACTTGTTTCTTTCTATTTTTGTCACAAAAAATGGAAGTAACAACTGAAAAGTTTCAGTTTGGGGAACTGTCTTTAGCTCCATTGCACAGAAGGGATATTATCAATTAATAAGAAAAGCTGTTAAACTAATTCATCAATGGAAATTCGCTTTTTTTTTTTTTTTCCCCCTAATTCAATTTCAAATTTCTCTGGAAATGTCAATATTCCTGCATGGGCATGCTCTTACAATTTCCACTGACTTCAATACCTTTTCACTGGGCTGTGGATGTGCTCCCTATTGATTCCTTACATGCAAGGAACTAGAAAAAATAGAGATTTTTTAACTTTATCAAGTAAAATTGAGACCCAAAGGCTGAACTATGGTCCATATTATATTAAGTTGTTCTGGTGTGGAGTGGTTGTAGTCCTGCTTCCCAAAAGATACTTAAGTTCATTACTCCTTTGAGTGGTGGGTTTTTTTTCTGTTTGCCTTGTGACAGATACCTTATGACTGCTGGAACATCTCCAAGTCCCCCTTGTTTTAGTGTTCCCTTTTTCTAATTCCATTTGTTCTTCAGCATTTTGTTATATTTTAGTATTTACTTACTTCCTCAATTAATTCTTCTAGTTTAACTAGCTCCCTAATGAAGTGCAAATACAAAATCATTGTTTTCAAATTTGGAAGTTTTTTGTAGTAAATGTAACCTTCATCTCTATTATCAGTTGCTCTTTGTGCAGCACATCATTAAAATCAGAAACCGCAAAATGAGCCAGAACACAGTTTATAAAGATGAGGCCAAAACCTACTTAATCCTAAGGAGCACAGTTTTTTTTTTGTGCTTTGTTGTTTTGAGCATATATTTTCTCTTGTATTTTCTTTGACCTTTACTTTACTCTTCTTAGCAACACATTGCTATTCTTCTTGATCATTCATTGACTAACAGTGACAATTATGATTTTTTTTCTGCTTCTACTCCATTGATCAAAAGAGAAGTACTGGTAAAAGACAGCTGCAAATGCTACTGAGATGCTGCATCATGACTTACTTTGCAAGGATGGAAGGCAAAAACATGTGAGGAGCCCCAGTGGTCAAAACATTAGGCAACTGAAACACATCAGGCACTCCTGAACTACATAGTATAGAGTACTTTAAAGTTCCATTGTACATACTGAAGCATCTTAGACAGCCTGAAATTTAGGTGTGGTATTTGAAAATTCAAGTTTGTCCTTTGGTTTCATTTAAAATTTTTAAAAGATCATATTTTCACTTCTTCCCCTGTTACTTTAAGGATAAAAGAGCTGTCTTCTTGCATGTTCTCCAAGTTACTAATGGACAAGCAAAGATCTACTTTAATCATTGGTGCCCTAAATTTAGGTAGTGGATTAAAAAAATTACATGATAAAAAAGGGAAAACTTTTAACAAAACACAAAAATTTTAAATTCTGAAGAGAAAGCAAAGCTTTCACATTTTCAGTTTAATTACATTAAATTTTGGTTCTTCCCCTCCTCCCCCCCTATATAATCAGTATTGGGATGCATACATTCTTGTGTATTTTTGCTGCTATAGTACAGATAAAATTTCCTGCTACTATTTTATTCTGATTACACTGAATAAACTTCTGCCTTGATTCACAGAATGTTGTATAATGGATTTGCTGGTCATTTGTTTCATTGCTATATGTTCCTACTATTTCTCATGTAATGTTGATCTACCTGTACATTGTAACATTTATTGTAATATGGGTAGGAGATAACTCTATCTGTATTCAAAGTTAACATAGATTGCTAAAACAAATATTTGTTGGAGACTAAGTGATGAAAAAGAGTGATCTAACACACAAGAACAGATGGATAATTCTTGATTTTCAGCATAGACATAAACCCCAAGCTCACGTAGCTTTGAGGGATTTACTACACGATGCAGTGTCGTGCAGGCCTGTCATCATTGCAAGTCTGATCTCCAGGTTTCTTTTCTTACTGACTTCAATGGAAAGTAGACTGCCCATGTTTCAGTAGGGGTCAGATGATTTGTATTAACTCTGGTAAGAGCCATCATGGAGCAGAGGAAGGCGCTATGCACTTCTGTACTTTCCGTGCTTTAAAAATAGATAGATTTTTCTCTGAATTTTCAGGTTTTATTTCCTGGGAGAGAGGATAATATTCTCATAGTGACAACAACTCCATTATTCCAAAATTGCAAACATTAATCCCAGACAGAAAGACTACCTTGGAGCCTACCCATGCACCTCTATAATGTAACAGCACTGACATATTTAGTATTGGTAATGGTGCAAATGTTATGTTGCTTGTGTTAACTTTTTTCCTGAAATATGTCAGCTACATGGGATTAGTACTGTTCTCTTTTACCCTCTAATGTATGTAGTTTCACACACTATTTGTAAGGAGACTCTTGACTGTAGGGTCCAAAAGTTACCAGGTTTCTTTAGTACTTTTCCAGGAGCTTTGTTACATAAACATCCATATGGATAGGATTACTTCTTTTCTTTGTCAGGGAATATTGCTCCACTCCTGAGGACATCTTTTTTTTTTTTTTTTAACTTCTAGGTATCAATCATCTGATTGCTTATCAGGAATCCAAATAGTTTTGAAAATTGCAAGAATGGCTCACCAGGTTCTTATCAATCATAGATTCTTCATGGTTTCTTCTTTTTCATGCTGATTAAACAGATTTCATTAATTCATTTTTATCTGGAGTGATGTATTACACTTCTTTGATTCCCTGTCAGGTTCCTCTGAATGTTAAAAGCATAAACCATTTCACAGTTTGTGTCTGACTGTCTTCCCCTTTTGCTTGTCTGTTAACTGCACATGTAGAGTGAGTTTTGTTTGTTACATTACCAGATTTTTAGCTTCCTTTTTCAACAATTAATTTTCTTTTGATGTCTTGCCTTTAGGAATTAGATCATCAACCACTTGAAGCCAAAGCCTCCAGAAGTTTGCTTCATTCTGTGTCTGAGCACTGGCATTCCCAAGTGAGTCTGTGTTTGATCAGGACAGTGTCACACGAATCTCTGCAGAACACAGAAATGGTCAGGTGACTGTATGCTTTAATGTTTTAACCATCAACTTTTTTTCTGAGTATTATCTTCACTAATGGGTTTTGATCCTTGGTGAGCTACCTAGTAGAAAAAACAGCTAAGTAGGAAGTATGTATTGTGTGCGCACATGTATTCCTGATGTCATATATTAGCAAACTTGTTTTGTTGGAGTAAGTCTGCATAATCTTAGAAAAAAATTGGTTTTGCTCATGGGAGTCAGCAAGGAGCTAGAATCCATTCTTCAAGGAAAGAAAAGTGTCTGACAGAAGCAGTAAGTGAGATAATTTCCATTACATAGAATCTGTTCCCTTTTTTTCTCTTGAAGTAAAGCTGATTGAACAGAGTTTATAAGAAGTGTGTATCTTGTTACATCAGCCAAAAACAGTTTTCTCTGCACAATTAATAAAACTTACATTAAGTTTATGTTCATAGAACAACTTAGATAGAATTTGTGTTTAGATCAATTAATTTCAAGCCTACATTTGGAGTGCCTGGCAAATAAGCAAACAAAAACTTCTAAGAAAAAGTGCTGGAGGGTAAAATAGATCTGGCAGCTACCTCTCTTCTGTAAAAGCCTCGGGGTAAGATTTGACAAAGAAGTTAGCATACACCAAAACATTATGCTGTGGCTAAATACAAGTGGGAAAATGCCTGAGGGAAGGCTAAAGTACTGAGCAGGGAAATGCAGATCGTGATGTGATGTTAATTACAAGTGCACCATGGCCTTGCCTGCAAAAGTATCAGGAAGCCACGTAGTAGAGTAATGTAAAAAGAAAGGAGGAAAATTGTTACTTCCAACAAAAACTAAATTTCTGTTAAATTACTCAAACCTTTTTCCAGGGTGAGAGACATTTTGATCAAACTAGCATGCAGAATTGGAATAATGCAGAAAGCTATACTCATTCCGTGGAATTAATTTATACATTAATGATAAGTGTACCTCAGCACTGCTGTTGCATTTGGCAGTTCCTACATGCCTAAGTTTGGCATTTCTGACATACATTCTCCTCTGTCCACCCACACAGGCATTTGCACAGTTTTACTAAGTGCTATGGTCTTTTTTTGAGAACAAAAGTTTCAATAGCTACTACTAGAATGGAGCTAGAGTGGTTTACAGTTGTGACTCAACACAGTATGTTAACTAAACACAGGACAAAGCAAAGTCAGCATTGATCAAATCAATTGAGAGAACACTCATGTCCCACCGTGCCTCTCTTATTTTTTATAATGTAATCAATAGGGAATTCCTTTTTTAGGAAAAAATGTGTTGTGCTCAAGAGTACCTTCTTTTCTCTGGCAGAAGCCTTTTTTTCTTAAGCTGCTGTGATTTCTGGATATATTCTTTAACCTCACATAGTGAATTTCAAGTCTCTGTAGAGCCATACTGTTACGAGCACTAAGTATTCCTTTCATTTTACTGTAAAAAATTGACACTGTGAAATTTCATACTTAGTCCCTTAATAATTTCCACATCACAAATGTGGTCATATTTTATTTTCTCTAGCAAAGCAGACTCTTCCAATCTTCTATGCTGCTACTAGGAATACTACAATGCAAATTATGCAGAAAATCCAGAAGTAGAGTAAAAACTTGTCGAAAACATTATATTTAAGCATGCTTGAAATTTGGACACGTGCAATGAAGACTGGACATTTGCAAGTTTCCTTTTTCCCAATAGTGTCTGTTATACACCTCAGGCCTGATCCATGCCTGGTGAGGTAAATTAGCCAAAAGACCTCCATCTCTCCTGTTCCAGGTTTTGGATCAAGTTGCAGCTGTGTGTGCATGTATGCTAATTTTTATAGAATGATAAATCATCTAGGTTGGAAGGGAGTTCAACCATTAACCTAACACTGCCAAACCACCACTTAATGATGCCCCTAAGCACCATGTCTATGTATCTTTTAAAAACCTCCAGGGATGGTGATACCACTACTCTCCTGGTGCAGCTGGTGTCATGAGCAATATCCTACACTTTACAATCTCATTTTTGTCAACTCAGGATTACTGGCAAAATCCTTGAGAGAGACTAACAGAGTAAAGCTGCCCTTGACCTGTACCTTTATGCTCTTTCAAAAGATGCTTAACTGATTCATTTAGTTTTAAAGGCAGTTTGAACAATCCTATTACTTAATCTATTATTGGAAATGTGTGAAAGGGATTTTAGATAAAGCTGTACAAAAGCATATTTTAATGCTCAGAATTTTTAGAAAGAAAATTTCTTTTGAGATGATATATGTCCAAAATGGACAATATAATAGTTTATACTGGAAAGAGAATGATAATGCTGCATGTGACAAAAGCAGAAGATGTAAGTAAGCTTACTGAGGTTTTAGGGCTTGTGTAAGAAGGTATAGCATTCAAAATAGGTGGTGTTAGGGAAAAAAGCATGGGTTTTAGAAATAGCAGCAAGAGGAAGGGAGAACGTTTGAACTTTAAGAGACACTATAGGCTACTGAAAACAGAATGAAAAGGAATAGGGCTCTGTTAAGAGTGAAGTAATAGAGGGGGAGAAGATAGGGAAGATATGGGTCTTGTACTTCCTTGCTGTACCTACAGTAAATATGACCTTTAGGAAGCACAGGGAGTTTTACTAGAAGAGGTATGTAATAGCATGTATCTTTGTCAAGTGGAGGAGAAGGAGAGTTGGAAAGAAAATCAGAATCCTGGGGAAGAAAGAATGGATTTATTAGGGGAAAAGTGTAGTCGATCGGAATGAAATTGAGGGAGAAGTGTCTGGAAGAAACAGAGAATGGAATAAGGGATGAATTGGGTGAAATTGAGAAAGCAGCTTTTCAAGGAGAGATATAACTAGGAAAGGAAGCAGCATTAAAGGGCTGGATACGGAAGGTGGAGTGGGCGGGTGGGATTTTTCAAACAGGGAGGTAGGGAGGAATTCGAGATAAGGAAAAGCACAAAAAGTGGAAGTAGAGGGATCTCTTGGGACAGTAGAAACATGAAAGAGGGAGGTGTAAGAGGGAAACAATCATGACAGGAGAAAGAATGAGAGTAATACAAAGGGAGGAATAAGGGAGGCAAACGACGGAAACCTAGCAGGTGGCAATCTACAGCAAGCACTCAGTATCTCTTTCTCGCTGTGGTCAGTAGTGATCTGTGTGCTGTATGACTCAGCACTTTTCACTGACTCTTACATTGTCAGTTTGGGAGTGACTAAGCTGTATGATTCAGTACTTTTCATTGACTCTCAGTTTGGGAGTGACTAAGGGTATGACTATTGTGTTGCTCTATCTTACTCTGTTACAACTGTACTTCATTGTCATGGAGCTGGGTTGTCTAGAGGCACTAGTTTTCCTTCATGGGTCTTTTGGGGTTCACTAGTTTTACAGGGCTGTGATAAGCTCCCTGAGCAGTCATGGTTGCAATGCTTCTCTCTGAGCTTGCTCTGAGAGTTTAAGTATTGTCACAATTTGCCTTAATCCTGTTAGATGTGAAGAAAATACTGAGAACGGTTTTCTTTTTTATTACAGCACTAAAATGTATGAGTGAGAAGATAAATTATAGAAAATAACACCATTACAATAATTACAAAATAAAATTAACCTAGGCTGTTACAGACAGTGAAACAAATCTTGTTTCTTTAAATCCAAAGCATCTCATGCGTTGTGTAAGAGTACTGTTAGTTTCTCCTTTAAAAGGAAACAGAACAGGTCAGACGGAGTTCAGAGTGGCCTTAAGCTCTCCTTACACTGAAACAGTGATAGGCATGGAAGAATGGAGATTCAAAATATGGCCTGAATCCTCCTCATCTTTCCTCTCTCAATAAAAAGTCAGCATACAATGTGACAGTTTCCTCTCACAGAAACTCTGTGCTGTTACTTGCTCAGCTCTGGAACAGCATCCTTAAGAGACATACTCCTGTTCAGTGGTGGGTACCCTTTCTCATTTTCTGTTAATTCTTCTCATAAACTCAACATGTTCTATGTTTGAGGTTTATGGGGGTTTTTTTGGGTTGGGTTTTTTNGGTTTTTTTTTAACATACAATTTTGTTATAGCTATGGTTATGAGAGACAACTATTTAAAAATTACTCTCTCGTAGCTTCAGGGCTGTGAAATGGCATTGTGGGGAAGGATGATACAAAGATGATGGCCCTTTTGAGCCATGTTAGTTTGTGAATGATTCAAGTACAGCTCATTGTTGGACTCACCTGGGGCTGATGTAGCTGCCCTGGAGGCACAGACATCTGGAATGGTCTGGAATATGCAGCCATTGTCAGCTCATGGAAATTATGTCTCTAGATCTTCTTTTAGTTTTCTCTCCAATTTACGTAGTAAAAGTTCTGTGGCTTTTATCAGTGTAAAAATTCAAGTTGCAAATTCCAGAAGACTAGCTACTTCTATTGCTGTGTATTATTGTCTTACAAAATAAATGTTTGCATTGTGTTCTAGGGTGCTCGATTTGGACAACAGCCTGGGACACAGACTTCCTTGTACTGATCTCAGATATTTGTGCTCCTTCCTACTTTACATTAATTTGCTTTGGGTTTATGCCTACAAACAACAAAATCCTGGGATACCCCCTGTTGTATTCTACAATTTATTCTGCAAAGAATTTGTTCTTTGTTCATCTTAAGCCCTAAGGCTACAGTTCTCTCTTTTTCTTTTGCTTTTATACCACTGGACTGTCATCCTTATAGACGATAGTACCTTGTTTCAGCTTTTTCCTGTGTGGTTTTTCTCAGGTGCCTGAATGTACAACTTAAACGGCACTTTAGAGAAAAGATGGCTATCATAGGTATTTGTACATAAATGTAGAGGCTTTTTACCTCTGTCCATTAGAACTGGCTCTAATTAGAACTAATTAGAATTAAGTAACCAATTGTTTTTGTGGGTTTGAGTTGGTTTTGTTTTTGTTTTACTTCCCAGAGCAACAAGCTGGCCATGCGAGGCTTTATTCTAAATGTGTTGAGAACTTCTACTTCTTACAGAGCCATTCCTCAAATTCTCCTTCAGTTGTTTTTGTCCCTTTGCCTTTTTCAAAAACTACATCCTCTTGTAAGGGAGAACATGGGCTTAGTTTTAACCCAATAACCTTTTAAAGTACTTTTTCCACAGTACTATTACAGATTGTATTTTTACCAACTTCAGAATCATATTTAGTTCATGAACTTGTTTAAGAGATTAGATCAGCACTGCAAGTTTTATTGTTTTGTTGATTTCTTTTCTGTGGTAATGTAATTGACAGGAGCTGATAAGCCTCTAAACTAAAAAATAAATATCGAGTGTACTTCCAAACTAATAGCCCATTCATCTTCATCTACAGTGTTGTCTGTAGTCCCTGTGAAAAATTACTCTGAGCTAGTGGTGCTCTTACTCCTGATATGAACACCATGCTGATAACTACGTACTTTTACAGAATGATGTTAACAATTGCTGTTCTTGCACATTTTCCAAAATATGAATTTCCAAACCCATCATACTTTTTATTGTCTTCTTTACCAATGATCTAGGCCTCAATTTTCAGAGAGCGACTTTGTGCATTTCCCCAGTAGCATAATGTCTGCCTCCACTGCTTTTTTTGCATGGATATTATTTCATAGGAAAATTCTAACTACTCATCAAAATTCACCCTGTCGTAGTCCTCCAAATTTTATTGTTCTGGATCCTGACACAGCATCAGAATAGTAAAGATGACTTTGTTTTATATAATTTATAAGCTCTTTATGATTGTCATAACCCATTATGAAAATAAAAAACTTCCAGTTTTAATCAGGATAGAAAAGATAGCCAACTTGTTTTACAAAAATTAAGCATATAATTCTAGGACAGTGTTCAAAGCTATATGCCATCTTTTTTACTCTCATTATCTGTTGATAAAGCAGAAAGTAGTGTGTAAAGTTTTTTCAGTTACCACCTATGTTCCCAAGGAGTTTGAGCCAAATTGCTAGCAGTCTTAATTGAGCCCCTGCCTGCTCCATCTTGCAAACCTGAGATTCTGCCAGGTGTACTCACTTGCTGTCAACAAAGGCATGATTTTCCCCTCCTGTTAATGAGTCCAGATTGCCTCAGCTGCCTGCTTGTGTATCTGATTGGGAATGGATCTCCATCTCTTTTTACTGTATTTCTTAAGTTAGATTAAGTGTGTCATAGATATCTCTGCCATTGACAAATTTGGCAGGAATCTGTCAATCACTTTTTTAAATTTGATCTGTTTCAGTGTGTTCTCCTCATGCTGAGAGTCTAAATTAAATTTAAAACAGTGGAAGAAAAAGTGCATACTTACCCTAAGAAAATAAGCAATTTAAAATGATGAGTAGTTCAGGATTCCAGATTAAACCTAAGTAAGAGAAGTCTGCAATTGTTTCTTTGCTATGGAGAACTGTCATAGAGACTAAGCTGTTGGATAGTTGCATCTTAATATATTTAATGTTCTGACCTGTTATAGTGCTAACACTTTTAGGTGTGTCACTCTTGAAGATTAATTGCAATGTAAATATTTTAAAATATAATAATGATTGTATTCTCACATACTGATTTCCTAAATGCAGCTCCTGGAAAATGGGACTGAGAGTAATTCTAGTTTCTGAAAAGACCTTACTGGTGTTTATGATATTGAACATTTGCAAAAGAAGGTTATCACTGTACTTCAAACATTCTTCATGGTAAGTGTAGAAAATTAATCATCTTGACTGCAGAAACAAAATTTCATATCTCTAAATTATTGGTCTGTAAATTACCTTCCTGGAAAACATATTTTTAGTCTGAGATTCTCTTATAAGGAATCTTTATGATCTCATTAGGTTTCCCCTTTGCAGCAGAAGCTTAAATAATTTAGCTTTTGATTACTAATTCATAGCAAGATAATTTGAGAATGTTTACATTCTATAAAGTTCATCCATTAAAATATTTATCATCTGATATAATTTAAATAGGCATTTGTTTAATTTTTCATGCTTTACATACAATGCCATTAGAACAACAATACTCCTCAGTGTAGATTACTGTAGGGAGGGTCCCTCTTTTTAAAGAGAAAGATACGAATGAATGTTTACAAACAGTATATAATAATATATAATATAACTTTGCTTGTCCCTTCCACTTCTATCTCCTCATAAACCTTGTTGATAATACGTACTGTGGCCTCATACTACATTTACCACTGGAAATTGCTAGCAGTTTGAAAACAGAATCAAATAATACTTTATAGTGGCTATTTAATCTTGTTTGCAGCAGAACTTGGTTTGTTTCTAGTGAAGTGCTTGGAGAAGCAGCTCATACGTGAAACATGATTTAATGAACCATCACTTTGAACAAGAAGAAAAGTTGTTTTTCATATTTGGATATGGGGTCAAGGGAGCACAAGAAGACAAGTATATGGGGATGGGGTGTGATGCTCTCCAGGGTGAGGCTAATCATATAAATCTCACTTGGAAGTGGATGGTATTTGAGTGATGGTAGCAGGACCGTGTAGCCTTGTCTTGAGTAAGACATAAGCACTAAGCTCAGAGCTTTGGTGGATGTGTGGTGTGATTGATCATCAGCAACAAAAGGTATTTTTGACTGTTTGCTAATGTATTGTACTGAGCAACACAAACCCCCCTTCTGTGGGCTTTCATTATAATATAATTATTTCAAGAAACTTTTTTCACTGATGCAAGCTAAAAGACCTTGTGTGGTGAGGTTCAGTCTTAGTCTGTGTAGCAGAACTTGACCTGTGCTGATGTTTGTGTTGGACTACATATTTGTGTTTCACTTTCATTCGTTGCATTCTGTCTTTGAATTTGTAAGTTATTTAAAATACTTTATTGAATTTGAAACTAGGTGAAAAAATTTCCATAGGGTTGCTTGCCTAAGATCACACTGTAATCCATACCATAATTACTTATTGGCATAGAAAAGTATTAGTATTAATGCTATGGGTAGTTGGTAAGTAAATACTAGGTAAACAAAATGAGCAGTAGTGGTCAGACTATATGTTGCAGATTGTTTATACCTATTGCTTCAATTCAAGATTTAGCAGAACTACAAATTTTCTGAGAGGAGGAACCTACCAAGGTGCTTACCTATATTCTGCTTCAAACCTCAGATCTGGTGTTTAAACTCAGAAAAGCTCTGAAGGTTCATTTTTACTGATATATGAGCTTTACTGAGAGAGGAGGATAGACCTCAAGAGAATGACCCTGTGGGATGTGTTTGTGCCATGTAGAAAGTTTCTTTATTTGAGTGAAATGTCAGGGATTTGCTGGATTTGCCAATGTGTCAGTGTCTTTATTATTGGTTGAACATGGTCCTTACTCTGTGTTCATTCAAATAGATAGTATTTTTGTCCCATAATTCATTAAATAATTCATAGAAACCAGAAGTTTACTGTAGATGAGCAAATAAATTAATAATTTAGGGTTTTTTGCTTTTGACTCATACCTTATCAGCTTGAGATACTGATATCCACCTCCTCCCCTGCTTTTGAGGAAACTAAGCAGCATTAGATCCTCATAGTAACTCATGCTCACGGTTTCACTTATTCTGTATACAATCTAGAAGAGTGATTTATTTGTGTAGATATGACACAAACATAAAATGTTGAAAGTGACAGTAGTTTATGTTGTTATGTATGAAATAGGGTAAATGATATTTCAAGCAAGATGAATTACTTTGGAACTTGTTTGGTGAAATTTCTCTCTCAATCTTCTACTCACTATTTGTCTTGCAGCTGACATATTCTTAAATCATGTAGCCAGAATTATATACTAAGTTTAGTAATTATTGCTCTATGTCTTTGTTTTTTAGTGGTTCATTACAGGACACTGGTATGTACAGAAATGGAAGGGAATTTGTCATCAATCATATTGGTAGGTTGCTATTCCTGTTATTATTTGAACGACTGACTGTTATAGATGTGTGGTGTATTGCTTTTATTGGTTTTTTGTTTTTTGTTCCTTACAGTGAACCTTCATCTGGTAGGCATTTCTCAGCACAACAACAACAACAACAAAAAAAGGCGATCCAGGCTTTTAGGTAGATTTTTTGATGTTGCTGTAGAGCACACAGATGGCATGGAATTTTTATGAATGTAGAACAGCCAAAAGAAAAAGGTATATTTCCTAAGGACGGGGTTTTAGTATCTACAGACATAATTGCTGGGGTAGTACCAGGACTAGCGATAACAAGAAATTAGCTGAAAGAAGTTTACTGAAAAGGTCAATTTCATTTTAATTGTTTGAAGTTTAAACACTGGGATCTATATATGATAATCAAGTGTGCTGGATGAGACTGTAGCTTAGAAAAACTATTTCTCATCCTTTTAACTTACAAGCAGATTCTTTTTGGTAGGTCTCTGTGCTTTGGCAATCTTTTCATAAAACACTTTATTTTTCACATGATTACTTCTGAATGTGTTTCTTCTTTCATACTCATACTAAGGGAATTGTAGATATGGGTTGCTTTGTATTGAAGAGGACTACCCAAAGGACAAAGGTTATCGGCAAAGCTCTTACAGTGCAGAGTCCTTGTCTGAGAGAATATTGTGTAATGTCAGAGGTCATATTGGCTGATTGGAGACTGTAGAAGGTATAAAGACCAAATTAATAAGCTTGGGTTTGGACTTGTCTGAGATAAAACCATTAGAGGTTGCCAGCTTAGTTGTGTGTTGGTTTATTTTGTAAAAGGGGGCGTGGGCAAACAGGGAGAGAGGCCCAAAACTTCCTTTCTGATTTCTGTCGTTCCTCCTCTCCACCAAAAATAGTTTGATAGAATACTTAAATTGTAGCTACATGTGTCTATTTTTCTTTAGAAAGTCAAAGTCATATGATCAATTACAGACCATAGGGTGTGAAGTAAAAAATCAGCTCTAGTTCAGCTGAACAGGGAAATTAAAAGGACATTTTGGCATACAGGAAAACTAAAACCTTTGTGAAATTATAGAAGTAACACTGAAAAGTGTGCAATAAGCTCTTTAAAAGTTATATTCATTTTATGGAAATTTACTCCACATTCAGTGGCACACTAGTGTAGATAGACTTAAGCGTGGGTCAGCTTTCTGCATTTCAAAAACAGAAAATGAGAATGGTGGACGTGCTACATTAATTTTCAGGTCACTTATGAATAGGATAGCTGTACACATGTCCAGTGGGATCATTGTGGTAGGCTAGGGGTAGCTTTGTTTATAATAAGAGATTGTGTATTTTAACGACTCTGACCTGAGTCCTAACCCCTTATGTATTGCAGGACTAATTTAAGAAAATACTAGAAAATTAAAGTGAGATGAAAGTCTGAAAAGACTCCAAAGCTTCCACAGGGTTCCTGACCTGGTAGATTATGAATGGATATTAGTAGGTAAAGACTGAGAGTTAATTCCTCCCTTTTGCTGTATAATGTTGTAAAATTCTAGGAAGTTTCCTTTCCTTAATTAAGTATAAAAGCAAAGGGTGGCACTTTTTAACACCTTCTGTACTTTCTTTTTTAAAAGAATTACTTGCATATGAAAATACCTTTTTCCCCACTTCCATCAGTACTTTAGTACATATAAGGCTAGTTTTAACTGCCCTTATGGATCAGCTGTGTCTAGCATGCTTATGAAAGTTAAATCCTGCTTGCATATGTTATGGCCTTTGTGGCTTAACAGCCTCATCTGAGCAAGATCATTCTAGACTGAATCCTTTTTTCTTCAATGCTCTGATGCATTCACTTGTTAAAAATGTATGTTACTGGAAAACATCCTAATAAGCTAGCCATGCAATTGCAATTATAGGGAGGTTAAACAAGAATGTTTAAAAAACTGAAATATTTTCCATGATATTTAATAGGAAGCAGTGCAGATGCTTTTTGACAAGACAATCATGATTATTTCATAAAGGGCTTCAGTTTTAATTCTTCTGTTCTGAGCCTGAATACCAGGGAAAGACCATAACAGGGAAATGAGTTATTTACGGGAAGGACATAGGGAGTGTAATTTATGCAGCTGAGGGAAAAAAAATGTGCAGCAAACCTAGGGCTTCTGCAGTTTTCCAGGTATTTGTTTCAAGTTCTCCTCAGAACCCATTTGGAATTTTTGGCTTTCTTCTTCGAAGATTCTGAAACGGATTTAAATAACACCTGTGCAAGTATGTGGATGTGGACCTAGGACTTCAGTCCTGAGACATCCTTCTCTCATTCGAACTTCATGTTCATGGGGAATTTTTTGAACACAGATGACTTTAAAACCAGGGTATAAGGAGGAAATTTGAGAGTTTGCCATTGCCTCAACAGTAATTTTAGTCTTTACACTTAAACGCTATAGCATAGTGACAATGTTTGCTTCCAGTTTTCTAAATGCACTGGAGACCCATGTGCTATCTCTGACTGTAACCACAGTTGGCAGATTCACAGAAGCCAATAGATTAATGCTTGCCTAGGAAAAGAACTAACTTAAACTAACCTAAAATAAAATAGAAAATAAGTCTTTGATCTTCCAAACATTCACAGATCTGATCAGTTTTAGCCATGTGAACAGTTCATATATCTGAAGGAAAAAAAAGAAATTATTGTCTTTAGCTTTGATCTGTTGTAACATTTTGTGGTCAAAATCCATCCACAGAGGTCAGGTGAGTTATAAATAATTAATTACATGGATTTCATGCTCTCACTGGTTTGGATTTAAATGAGGCCATTACTTTTTGCTCTCCCTGCTGCTTGTATTACTCCAATGGATAGGAAGAAGAGAGTTGTTCTGCAAACTGAAGAAATTATAGAGGGGATCTGTTTCTTTGTTTTTACTAACAATTAGCAAGGTGATCTTTCACAGAAGGGTAGCTAAATAATGTTGTCATAAATCTTTATTTTTGTGAACACTTTTAAGGCGTTAGTGGCATTGTGAGAATAGATACATGACGAGGAAAAATATCCTTGACAAATGATGCTTGTGTCACTTTCAATTAAAAAGAATATTTTGGGGAATAATTAAGCCCGAAAAGCTTATTCTAAGCTAGATCAAACCAAGATGAAGACATGAAAAGTAAACCCTAATATGATTGCTCTATATATATATCTACAAATACCTTTTTTAGTGGGCTCTACCCTTTCCAATTATTGAATCAATTTTTACATGGGCACACAGAAATGTGTTGTCAGAACATGTATGTGTATAAACAGTCTGATAGTTCTGTGTTGCCTGTTAAGAACAGTTTACAAGGAACTGTAGCATCTCTGCTCCCCATGCATATTTCTCTGATGTTACAGCGAACTCATCTCTACGTATTCTGTGAGGAGGCTCTTCTCTGGTACTCAAGCTCTCACAGAGCTGCTACTGCACTTGAAATGGCAAGGCTGACACTTTTATGAAAATTCAAAAATCCTGTGTAGTTGGTGAGCAAGACCTCTTTGAAAGAGCAGTTCTTGCTCTTCTGCAATGCTATTGGTAATGCTCTTTCTACGCTACTAGTTAATTGTTTCACCCTGAAAATAAAGGGCTTGGATGCATCTCTTTCCTGAAGCTATTGAAAATGCAACTAATTTTTGTAAAGACTATCTCTGGGAGAAAAGCTGTGATTCTCTGCCATGAACTCATTGTTTTCCAGTATCAACCATGATCTAAGAATGCCTCCTGGATCCGTCCTCTTTGAGGAATGAGTTTCATCCCAGATAGGTTGTAGTGCCTAGATGTTACAGCTCTGTATATGAACATAAAATTAAACTTCTCTTGGGTTTAAGCTCTTGTATAACTAGCCTGGTACTGAAGAGTTAATTATACTACAGTTTTCAACTGGGCAATAGAAGTCCTCCAAGATGGTAGAATCTGTATGCAATCCATCACTGCAGTACAAGTATTTATTATGTACTAAGTATACCTCAGGTGATGGGTTAAAACATGCCAATTTTCTTATGCATTAGAGTGAGTGGACAGGACACAGAGGTCAGGATTGCTTTTTTTTTGGTAGTTGGTATTAATTGAAGCCCTTTGTGACACTGCAGCTGTGGATCTGATAGAAAGCAGTCATTTCTAGGGTCCCAGAGGAGAAGGCAGAGAATATATTCAATCCAAGAGCTACAGTGAGTAGATTTGAAAGGGAGAGTGTGCTGCTGATGTGTTTTAGTTCAGATCAGGAGTGTGTTTTTGAAGTTAACCTCCTGAGAGTCCCCACTTACTGAAGTTTGACACAGGTTATGGAGTTGTCTCAAACTGTGAACTCGAAAATGGAAGCTTTGCTCCAAGAGTAACTTGATATTGTTCTCCTTCCAGAGGACATTCAATGCATGCCACCAGATTTGAGCCAGTAAGTAGTGAAAACCTCTTGAAACACATACTGTGCAGTTCCTGGCTTTTTAACAGCAGCTGTTTCACTCTGCATCTACCGCCATTGCACCATATTCTTGCTATTATAATCAGGTTGTGACAGCTGGAGAGGATCATTCCTACTAGAATAGAGGGCACAGGCAATGATTATAGTGCAGTCTGTTTTACTCTGCTAATCTATCAGAGAGTTTTCCCTCACAATCATGCATCTTATCTAGAGATATGAATAAACCAAGCTGATCTTGTTGGTTTTTTGTAGTCCAAAAAGAAATTATTTTTACCGAGTGAAAGCAATCAGTACATTCAAGGTTCAGACAGGCACAAGGTTTGGATAAAATGCTAGGGTGAAGTCCTTTCCTAGAAAGATAATGTAGTGCTGGAACAGGATTCTTCCATCCTTCAGGAATTCCAGGTCTCGGTTAGAGAGCACCATGGATCCAGTGCTAGCACTTACCCTTCTTTGAGCAGGCTCTTTCCACAGCTCTGGCACTGGGTTGATATATAAGCTTGGGGGCTGACAGGGAAAGGTGAAAACATGGGTTAGTTCCATCTGGACTGACCAGGTTAGAAGCATATCCTACCTGGAAAGCTGTTTTCATTCTCTATTGCTGGGTTTTACTTATTGATTTATGTTTAACCCACAGTTCTACACAAATGCAACAGAAGTAGTCTTTCAACGTGAGCATAGATAACCTTCTTAAAGAAAACTTATCAGTTATTCCTCTTCTAAAACCAGTATTCCATCATTTTAGCTTTATGACTATGCTATAGCTATAGTTATATATCTGATTGCAGAGAAAATATGAAGCTGTACTTGGTTTATATAGTTTAACAGGAGTGTTTTTAACCCCAGGTAAATCTATCTAAAACTGAAATACAATACTTAAATGAGCTTTCTGTATGTTTCACTTTATCTGTATTTCATGCCAAATCTGGATTTCTACTCTTTTCAATACTAAGAGACAATATATCAAAATTTTTCATACTTTGGGTAGTACTCAGCCTTTATATGAAGGCTTTAGTGCCATTTTTAAAGTATTTTTCCTAAAGCTTCTCCATTTAGCTGCCCCATGCATTTAAAATTCAGGCCCCAAAACTCACTAAAGCATTTAAAAAATGTTATTTTTTTGTACCTTGAGTCATACCTGTTCAACATTAAGGTCTGAGTATTCTTAACTGTGTGACAGGAAGAAGCATTTTATGAACTCCTTATGCTTTAAGGTTGTGGAATCCTTGTGGAATCCTTCTGAAGAGATAACTAAGATTTCTTCTTTCATTTGTAAATTCACTTGTAAATACATAGTTCGATCCCTTTTCCATCTTTAAGAAGCACGTAACTAGTCTAAGTAATCCTTGACAATCTGAACTATGTGGATATCTTTTTTTTTACATCTGGGTCCTCTCTTCTTTATGGGCACAACCCTAGAAGTTGTCATGCCTTCATACAGAGGAGTTTGTTTTGCTACTGTCCTATTTACTTTAGAGTTTGATAATGACGTGGTAGGCCAAAAGCACTTGTTTTGAAGTGAAAACTGGCAGAGTTCTTTTACCAAGTTGCAAACTGTTATGGTTTGGGTGCAACATCACCTATGAATTAGGTAGGCCTTTGTTAGAGGAGTGGTACATCCCTGAGA
The DNA here is from genome assembly GCA_013400055.1 of Nycticryphes semicollaris. NCBI lineage: Eukaryota > Metazoa > Chordata > Aves > Charadriiformes > Rostratulidae > Nycticryphes > Nycticryphes semicollaris. The sequence goes on from VXBJ01006045.1 coordinate 386,785, forward strand.
AGGACAAGATAGGACAGTGAAAAATTAGTACTGTAATTATAACAAGCTGCTGCAAGGTTGTTGAAGTCATAAGTATATTTATTTATGGGAAAGAATGTGTACAGACGATTTACAAGTTTGAATTATCATCTCCTCACTAAAATGGCCTTGCAATACACTTAAAATATAGAAGTTATTTAAATTAGTAGCTTAGTGTTCTTGCAGATGGCTTTTTAAAATTTTTCTTTTAATAACTTTTGTTCTTTAGAGATATAGACAGGAATAAGTCCATTGGAAAGGTTCTGCTGACATGAGACTTTTTCATTTTAATACCCTGAAGAATCTGCTCTTCATGCAAAGGTAATTCCATTGGTGTATGTGTGCACATGGTATATCCAAATATGTGACTCAATGCATAAAAATCAATTTGACCCATTTAGCTAACTAAATTAACTTCATTGATAACTGTTAAAAGAAGTCTTAAAAACTTGCAGGTATGTTTCATTGGTTTCAAAGTGATCAAAAGTGCAACTGTCTTCCATGTAAGTCCTGTTCTTCATAAAAACAGTCTCTTTAATGCTCTTAACTATGATGTGAGTAACCGGGGCAATACAAAACCCCACAGTCCCCAGGCCAACCTCCCTTGCTCTATTTCATATGACATTTTGCTGAATGAGGTGACAGACCTGAGCAACCTTAAAATGCATAAGTATTTTAAGCTTCACTGTATTTGATAATGATGCTTGATTGCTGAAAGAGTGCAAGGTTATAATCTTCTCCCTTAGCTTTTTTTGTCATTCATAAACTGCTTGAGCTGCTCTCTGCTAGCTTATGACATTTCCAGGATCTCTCAAGTGGATTGTAACCTTGTGTGTGCTCATTGAATTCCAAGGACTGGTCCTACTAAATGCTTTTTAATGAAACAAGCTTTTTTCCTCTGTCATTTGAAAAAGGATTTCATGCCATACAGTTTGTTTCTCGATGTCTTAAAATTCTCGCAACACAAGGTTTGTGACTAGGAAATGAAAAGTAATTTAAACCAAGTCCTCTCTTTGCTTCTCAAAGTTTTCACATCACTTTCTATATTTAATGCTAACTCAGAAAATATGGCTGTAAAAATAATTTTTGAAACTTTGCCTCAAATATCTTTTCTATTACTGTTTTCTTGTTTGTGCTAACCTCTTCAAATTATACCCTGTTTTGTTATCAGAACATTTTCCAGTGAAAATTAGAATGTATTCTCTTTGGAGCAAGTTTATCTGAGCACACTGTTTCTTAATTTTTTATTGATTTTTATTTTTTCTCATTTTCACCAAGGAATCAATACAGTATAATTCGTATTAATTGATGGAATATTACTATATGATCCTTCTGTTTTATAAAGATATTCAATACTTTTCTTAATACCATTATTACCACATACTGATTTATCTTGTGAGCAATATTTATGCTGGCATTTTCAAAATAATAGCAATAAAGCATTTGGCCAGAGTCCTTAGAATAACGTCGTTCTGTTTCTGATCAACTTGCTTATGTCCTGGTGAGTGACATGCAGTGTGATATGAGAGACTGTGTATGAAGGCAGTGCCTGTTTTGTGCCCAGAAGGGAAGCTGACAGCTTGTTTGACCTTGTAAAAGCCAAAGGAAATCACAAAGGGCTTCACAAGGAAACATGGTTTGAATAGGCTACAGAGAGAGTATACTATAGCAGATATAATTTGACAGCATCATCTGCACTGTTGGAAAGTCATGGCCGTGACCTGTCCTTGATCCACAAGTAGAGTATCTCTTTCTCCAGGGAGTTTTGTACATGTGAACAGTGCATATCCTCCATTTCTTTCATCCACTCCTTCTTAGTAAGATCAGTTCCTTTAGACAACATCAAATGACATATATAATCCTATGATGGGGAATTTTGGTGACTTTCTTCTTCTGTCTGTCACTTTCAATTGTTCCTTTATGCTTGGCTATATGCCATTTCTTCCTGAGCAGCTTTGGATGTGAAATAGCAGTTGTGTTTAGCCTGTGACTTTAAAGGTCAGGTTGAATAAAAACCTGTGGCAGTTGCATGAGGCAAATTAATTCTGCTGGCCTAATTAAAGACCACAGGTCAGATCGCTTTTTATGTTAAGTGGGTTTAATTCCTTTGGATTTGGCCCAGGTATGCAAGTATGGATTTTTTTTTTCTCTGTATCTACTTAAACTTCATTGTATTTAAACTTCATGTATTTCACTCTGTTTTTAAAACTTTTTTTTTTTTTCTGAAAGTTGCCTTTTCTATTTAATGCTACATCCCTGCATCTTCTCTTTTGCTTTGTATTTGTTTCCTGTTATTTGTTTCATAATTCTACGTTGTCTCTCTGATGAAGGATAGTATAATTTTGGAAAAAAAAACCTGTAAGCTTTTTTCTCTCCATTTCTTCTTTTCCCTTTTGGCCATGTCTCAGCCTGCAGGAGTTCCCAGAGCATTTGATGTCATCATTTAGGAATGGCCAGCTGCACTGAGGAAGAAAGACTGCCTACAAAGGAGAATCTCCTCGTGAGTGCTAAAATACTCTTTCCTAAACAGGCTTTGGATAATCACGTCTGAAAACTGTTCATGCATTTTCTTTGGGGCATGCATAATGAATGACTGATTTTAGTGGTCCCACTGCATATGCAGAGGCGCCTGTTTATGTACTTGTAATAATTACACTTGATATCCTCAATAAATAATATATTTATGTATGGGATTAACAGTCATTAAGTCTTAAGGGGTTTTCTTTTTCTGGTTAGAAAATTGGTTGAAGAGGCATGGGAAGTGCTGTTCCTCAGTTAGTCAGAGCACGGTGCTCTACACACCTTCTGGTATACACTGGATGATGGCAGAGTGGCTCTAAGGACCTTGAACAAAGGGTGCTAGAAGTCTACTTCCCTAGTGACTGAGGATAGAGGGCCTCAGGGCTCATTTTCAACTATATTTTAATTGGGAAATTTTTTTTCCTCAAGTCTTTTTTGCCTGTGAAAGTAATTGGGGAGTGGTCTCTGTCTTTATCTTGACCCATGAGCATTTTTATATAACTTTCTCCCCTGTCCTGTTGGGGAATAGGAAGGAGGAAAGAGTGGCTGGGTTGGGAGGTGTCCAAGGCAAGTGTACTTTTTAATTTCTTCACTAAAATTGATTTTTTTTTTTGTCTTTTCTTAAGGCAGGACTTTTGTTTGTTTGTTTGGGGTTTTTTTGTTGTTGTTTTTTCTTAAGGCAGAACTTGACCATGCGGGATTTTTCCGTATGGGTGGGTTTACATCAAATTCCTTTCATGTGCATCATTGGTTCTTTTGGGCCACTTAAACGTTGTAGGTTCTGTGCTAAAGATACCCATAAGGAAGTGGAAAGGGATGTGTGAGCTGCCCCCTAATACAACAGTGTCATGTTACATACAAGTCCCTTCATGTCAGTTTTTTGCTTCTCAGCAGACCCAGTTTTGGCCAGATAGCTTGAAGTCTCTATTGCCTGTCAAAGTATGATTTGGAGCAGGCTGAGCTATGATTTGGAGCAGGCTGAGAGATTTAAGACCTTTTCTGTGCTCATAAATTATTATACAAACAAAAGTAAGTTTGTTTGAAGAATGGTTTAAGCTTAAAATGTTGTCTCTTGCTTTCTGAACAGTGATTATAAGTCTCGGAACTTAGAGTTTTTCAGGAGCAGAAGAGTACTACTGCTATCCCCTCTCATTCCATATGGAGAAAGTATGGTGTAAATAATAAGCATCTTACAGAGAAGCTTGTCCAAGGAGAAGAGCCCCTATTAGCAACTCCAAATAGCTGCTTGTGCATCTACCAGTCAGGTTTTAGCTCCATATATGCATCATATCTTCCATGCATTGTTTGAAGGTTTTGAATCTGAGACATTTCAAATGTGAGGGAGCAAAATTTCACTCTAGGTGAATGCCCTGAATTTTCAGAGAAGCTGAAGTTTGACTATAACTATTGCTGTAGTTGCTGCAGTCAGAAATGCCTGTCATAAATGAAAATATTCATTCCAGAGAAAAAATTATCTTTGGATAAATTCCACTCACAGAACAATTATGTGATGAACATATTAGCAGTCTGCTGAGGAGAATGGTAGTGTTGAAAAGTCTGCCTCAAGCTACTGAACAGAAGTTGGCTAATTTGATGACCTAACAAAAGGGACTGAATGAAGCTATCTCAGAAGTGGAAGATGGGCCATTTGGCCACTTCATGTTACATTAGGAATTAATTCTTACTGAATATTGCTTGTTCTGGAAAGAAAATACTGTGTGATGGGCCAAGAGAGATAAGGATTTTAAGTGCTTCTATATATTGGTACAAGAAGTAGGCAGTCTACAAAGGCTCCACAGAAGCTCTACAGTGGATATTTTTTTCGGTCCTCTTTAATTTAAATATAAATGAGGGTAAGAACTCAATCCTCCTCAATTAATAGTGGAAATAATGAAAAACTTACCTCACAGAGTGTTCCCTTTAAACAGTGCTGCATTAGAGTTGATTCTAAACTGGCTAGTGTTTTCTAGTAAGGCGCCAAGGCATTAAAAGTCCATGTAAAGCAATCTCATAAATCTGACTGAGCTCAATGAGACTTACTGTATATGTGAATAAAAATGTTTCTTTAAATGGAAGCTGATATTTTATTTAATTTTTTCACTGTTGCTTTACTTTAGTTTTAGTGCACTAAAAATGCATTCAGTTATGGCAAGACAAATAGAAGTATCTTGGATATCTTATGAACCAATATTGGACAGATTATTCTACTGATCCTAGACACTCATCCTGAAGCTGTTGTGAAGTCACCTTCTTTGTACACCAAGAGTACGTGCAGAACAGTCAGGTAGAAAAATGTTAGAATGTCCATACCAGTTGCAGTATGAAAGCCTTTTAATCCTCTGTTCTGCTCTCCATTCTATAGTCTATACTAATTTGAGGCATCATTTTAATGGATTGTAATGGATTATTCTAGCATAAGTAATTTTCTAGCACTTTCTGATTCTATATAATTGCAGTTCAGTTGAAAAACTTCTGCAGACATCCATGATGCATCATCAAATGTACTGTTAGATCCCATGATGTTAAAAATACAAGTCAGGATGAAATTAAGCTAAAGAAAATAAATCAATTTGCAGATAAAATTTGGAGACACACCTTTCTATTAGGTTCTGAAATATTTACAATTTTGTTTTTTCAGTAAGACAATGTTGCCATCGAGTCAACTTAGATTCGAGCATGTGTCAATTTAGATTTCATAAATATGGGATGTAGCAGACAGGTGTTTGATACTCACCCTCCCCCTCCAAACCTTGCAATGCAACTGCTAATTTTTGAGAAAAATTTTTAGTATGTACTTTTTACTTAATTTTATTGATGGTCTGTGATGAAGTTTTTTAAAAATAAAATGACCTCAAACTAAAAATTCCAAAGAAACAAAAAAAATAATATGAATTTCAGGAGTCATGTAGTTAATTAGTGCAGGATCATATCTTCTGCAGTAGAGGTGGCCATGTTTTCTTCCTCATGGTTGTGTTTTCAATGAACTCAGCACTCAGTTCCCTTTAAGCAATTTAACCAAAGGACCAGGCTGTGAGGGCTCTTCCAATTCCAAAGAAAGCAGCAAGAACATGTTGGATACAGACTGCTATGAATTTTGAATATCTGTGCACTTTTTTTTTGCTATCTTCTATCCCTTCAGTTATGAGATCAGCTGTCAGTGTGTTTTTTGTGGCTTCAAGATAGGGTACTGTAGTTAAAAGTTATGGCTGTGCTGTTGTTTTCTATAGCAACTTGTGCCATAAGGGTTGAATTCTATTATACTTGGAGAACAAAGTTCACTCTCTAATACAAGACGAGTGCTTGTCCAAAGCAAATTCTTTTTAACATATTTTATGAAGGTGTGAAGGTGAATCAAGTAATATTTGGCTGAAAGGGTTCCTTACTTTCCCTATAAGGGTCCTTTTTTACTGTTTGTGTGGCTGCTTTTTATTGACGGTAAAACAATTTATTTATAGTACTTAAGCTCACATTGAGAGCAGTAGGAGCTATGTTTAACTAAAATTAAATTCTTTCTGATATCTACAAATGTAACAAGACACTCTTGTCCTCTTTAAAATCCTGTTTTTTATGAACTTTTGATAAGCATTACATAATTCAAAAGAATCTTAATTCTTTTTAAGCTGAAGAAATTGATTATTTTCAGTAAGATGCATCAGAAAACATGTATTTCAGACATTTTTTCAGACTTCTTAAAGGTAAATACTGGATCTTATTTATTTATTTAGTATTTTCAAGGTGATATTCAAAAAGAAATATAAGAAAGCACAGTTTTATAGCCAGGCTCTATTGAACTGACTACAGATGAAAACAATAGGGCTTCAGGCTAATTTCTATAAAAGCACGTATAAAACATGTATGGAATTATATGGCTATAATAGGGATACTCCTTTTTAGACCTGCAGGTGCAATACAGGAATATATCACTATACGTAGGTAAGACTGGATGAGAACTTAAAATTTTGTGGAAATAGTTGCGTAATGGAAGAAAGAAGGGGTTACTAACTGTGATAGTTGAACTGTAGCCTTGCAAGGGGGTGGGAGGGGAAGGAGGACAGCTGACCTTAGGGCTTGGAACTGCCCGCTGCAGAAATGACATCATCAGTACTCTTGGTTCTACCTGAGACCTATAGAAATTCAGTGGCCTTAGATGCTTTACAACTTCTAATTAAGCTGGAAACAGACCCAAGGTTCTTGTTCTCAATCTTTAAGATTTTAATGAACCATATGTCATGATTGTTATCTGCAGAAACTGTTTGACTTTTAAACAATTATGTACTGCTGCAAGTTTAGAAAAATTTTGGTTCTGTGCTTGGAATTTTCTCTTTTGGGATACTTGATTATTTTCTGCCCCCAGGGTTTTCTTTAAAGCATGGAAGATACTGACAAAATCACAGATTAAAAGAACTGTTGCTTCACATGGATGTTTTTTAACTTTAAAGGATGGTACTTCTCAGAGCAGTGAATGAACAAAAGCAAGACATGACACTCAGTGAGAAGGTTCTAGAGATAATTTTAGAAGCAATGAAATCTCCTATAAAAGAATTAAATTAAAACTACATGGAAGAGGGAGAGACTTATACAGAGTGTTTCCAGGTATGTGTTGTGTTGAGTGGTGATGTTGTATTGTCATTTTAGTTTCTGTTATTTCATTGGTATTGTAGAGCTGAACACAGCTGAGATCTGCAATGTTGATTTATCTAAGAAATCCTTGTTCATGCAAATTCTCAGACTCCTGTTTTAATTCAACAGTAGACGTTTTGTTACTAGTCTCTTTTCTCTCAAGTCAATACCACTACAATTACAGAAAACAGCAGTTGAAATGAAATTTAGCTTGTGATTTTTATTTGCATGTGTGTGTGTTGCTAAGCATTGGAATCTGCTAGTGAGTGCTTTTTCAATCTGTAGGCTGTTTCAGATCTAGCTGAAAAATACTAATTGTCTCCATTAATATTCAAATGAAGGAGCAATTAAGGGCTCTGCTTCTTAGTAATTGTTAAAAGAATAAAAGTTATTGCTCAAAGCACAGATAAGTTACACTGCTAGCTTTTTGTTCATTACATGAAGAATTTCCTTAAAAATATACTACGAATGCAAGGCCATTGCAAATGTGGCAGCAGCAATTGCTGAAGGCATGCAATTACTAGGAGAAAGTTAAGGGAGAAGTTCCTTTGGAGTTAAACTTTAGCTGAAAAGATAAGTTTGGAAACAACAAATAGGAACTATCTTTTGCTCAGGAAAACAGGGCTTGGTTTATGTTCTCCATAAACAGGATTACAGTGACTCAATAACTCACTCAGTACCTTCTAACTTTGTTTTCTTGTCTTGAAGTAAATTCCATACCAGTTCAGTAGCAGGACCTTGAGGCATTGTGGTTTAATATATATTTTTCATTTTCATTGTGGCTTAGTAGTTTTCTTTTCTAGGGCAAACCCTTGCGTTTGTGAGAGCTCACATAAGCAAAGCTTCCCTGATGGGATCCATAGACGCCAACAGAAATAATTTTGAACTCATCTTTTCCTGTTTTCTTCCATTGCTTCGCTTGTCTAATCTGTCCTTCCCTAGTTATTGATGCTTTGTTCCTTACAAGTCAAACAACTGACAGAGATCACTTTGTCAACTTTCTTTGTGTTTGCAGAAGCAAAACTTAAGAGGACTGAAATGGAGATGTGGTGCTTCTAGACTGGGAAAGAAACTCTGACTACATGCATGTTACCAGAAATCAGAATAATTTCTGGAGCAGCAGCTATGATGTGTTGCTTCACCAGTGTGCTGCCATCTTCCAGGCATAGATATCAGGACAGATCAGTCTAGCCCTGGTTATCACTTTGAAGCAAAATAGTATTTTGCTCTAAAGTTGCAGTTTTATTGGGTGAATATTATCAGCCTAAACTACTAAGACGTTAGATTGATCTAAGTGCCAAATTTCCAGTGATAAAGAGCAGAGAAAAAACCACTGTCATTAGGAAATATCCACAGGATGAAGGTTAGTGGGGGTGGATGGGGCCAAGAGTACATGTGAGCAAATGCTGAACATACCTTGATTCTGAGGCTCAAAATTTGAAGATTGTTGCAGATATTTAGAAGCATAGTTAGTTAATATTCTGTCAAGAATTAACTTAAATATGACATTTCAGGGATACAGTTTCAGGTCTAGATTTTTGAAGCTCGTGCTTCTTCTTAACATTTTACTTAGTTGTTATTTTTTGGTTTTCATCTATCTCCAAAACTTTGTGCTTGTACAAAAAACCTTCCAATTTCCACACCAGCTGTGTAAAAAATCTGTGAAGCTGTTCAGTGAAAGCAGAGAAGCCTGGTAGAAGGAACTGAGTTCAGAACACAGTGCAATACATTGTTTTCATATATATTCTATACTCATTATACAACTTTATATTCGGTTCACTTTAGGAATCAGATACTGTCCTGACAGATTCAATGATATCTCAATCATGTAAGCCTGAAAGACAATAAATTAATTAAAACTTGTATTCATATATTCCCTAGATTTATTTTCTTTATGTAAAATTTTGTTGGCTTTATTCCTGGCCACCACCCTCCTGCCCATATTTCAGTGATGGTAAATGACAAGTAATAAATTGCTAGTGAATTCCTGTATTCTATTACTCAGATTGTTGCCTGTAATAGAAACCATTTATTTTGAATTTGTGAAATTTAATTTATTTTTTTTTTAAACTGTCAACGCTAAATGTGGTGGCAGAAGTTAAATGCCACAAACCTGAGGAATGTAATACTATTTTATTCTGTTCTCTAGTAGAATATGTAAGGAAATGTAAGGAAAAATGATAAAAGGATGAGCCTAACAATATAGTCACCGAGCTATGTATCGTGTTCAGTAATAAGGCACCATTTGAATATGACTTGTGTAATCCAAAACTTATTGTAGTGTGAATTCCAAGCTCTGGTGCTTCTGCACCTTTACTGTGAGTGGAATGAACTTACGCTCTGTTTTTCCTCTAACATGGTCAAGATTTAATGAATTAATACAGTGGGTTTTTTACTAACAGCTGTACCTACAGAACTTTAATTTTCAGTATCAAAATCCTTAAATGTATCTATTGAAGGTTTGAATGTGATTTTCTTATCTAAAATATATATTTAGTACTAAGAAGGCAGTCTTTCTTGCAATGTAGATTCTTGATCTTGTAAAGAACTGTGAATGAACAGATGCTTATGCCCAAAAGGAGACGCACCACAAAATAGGTGCCAAGGTCGGATACAGCCTGTCTACTGATGAATGAAAAGGGGAATTAAGGCAGATTTGTATGTCATGAATTCACTTTATTTAGTGCAGCATATTTTGAAGGAACCTGTATGTAGGCTGCATAATGAGAATAAGGGGGAAAAACAAACAATGAAAGATCAAGTTTAGTATTTCACATCTTAACCTGTTGCTCCTTCTCCCCGTGTCCCCATTTTGAAAATTGTTGCAAAGGAAACAAGTCACATTGTAATCAATATAACCTTTATATTTCCCTTTGCGGGAAGAAATTTGGCACACTGTAGCCTATAACAGTTAACATTGATCCCACCCAGCTAAATTTTTCATTCCAGTCTTGAAATTTAGAAAAAAAATATGCTATTTGAGTACCTTTCCTCTTTAACTATTTGAAATATGTGAAAATTGACGCTGTTTAATGTCCCTTAAAGACAAATTAAATATAATTAAAGTCCTCTACTACTCCTCAAATATACAAAAAAATGTATTTCAATGTTTTTATTTTTGCTTATGGAAGCTGAACACTTGCTTTGCGGATCTTCTAACACTAACCAAACTGTGTGCTAATACTATTAAAGACTGTAACAAAGCTGAAAGAATGACCTCAAATTCTTCTTTTTTTCTGCTGGAAGATGAGTACTTATTTTCATTTTAGTTGTATATTCTCATGATACACATGTAGCCAATATGTAAGGATCATAGTAGATTCCCTTCTGCTGGAATGCCATAGACATGATACTGCATTTGCAGCTTTGCCAAATTAAACGTCATTAAAATCAATAAAGTAACAGTGTAATAAAATTGACATAGGTGATGAGGTTCAACATGTTCTCTGAAATATCCTTTTCTAAAAAAGGTAAAACAAGCATAAAATTTGGGCTATTGACTCACATTTGCAAAGATTTAGATTTATTTGCCAATCCTTATTTGTGACTTTTTGAGCAAGTCTGAAATGTTACAACAACTATATCATCTGTTTAGGAAAAGTAAATTTTCACTATGACATTAGGACAGAGAAATATTAC
>VXBJ01006045.1:398311-502269 GCA_013400055.1 Nycticryphes semicollaris
GCGGTGGACGGGGGGGGGGAAATTAAGAAGCTGCAGACTGATAACTGATTAGTAGGTAACTTGAAATCTAACAAGATATCTAAGTAAAAACACTTCTAATTTGTGTAAACTCTAAAGCATGTAATCTTTCTTCCCTTAGGAAGAAACATGCCCAGAAGCAAATTTTGCTGTAAAGCTTGACAACAGGGAGAGATGAGGTAGTTGATCTGTTATATCATATACTTTTTTTCCTAGTGAAAATGGAACCAGACAGGAAAAATGCATTTAGAATAACTACTGGAGGGGCTGGGATGTTCATGTTTTTCCTCTATCCTGGTGGGATTGGGGGTTTTTCTGTGTAAAATTTGGTTGCAAACACCAGGCTGGACTAGCTGGTGAGCAGGAGGCCATAGGTTGGTGGAGGTTTATCAGGTGGGCAACATTACAACTTGAGTGACCCGTAGCTGTAGGGTGCCCCTGCCTGTTTGCTAGTAAACATCAAGCTGGGTTAGCTGATGAGTGGAGACCTGGGAAGGTCAGCATAGAGACGGGTGTGCTGGGTGGGAAGAGAGCGCCTGCTGATGTTAAAGGAATCTGAGAACATGCTTGTGGATCTCAGGAGTGTGAGGATATGTTTTTTCAGTAGTAAACTTCAACCCTGACCAACTGGAAAGGGGGAAGGAGATTTGGCTATCTGTGTTTCCATGAGTCCTGGTATTGTTAAATATGGATGCTGTTAAAAGAGAAAGCCCAATTGCATATAGCTTGTTGTATTGCTTGCTTCCTGTGTGTATGCCTGGTGACACAGTGAGCATCACTGCTGACTGAACTTGCAAATGGGAAAGTTGCATCTATTGGCTTGGGATGGAAAAAACAGATCTCTGTGTCTACAGGTGGGCTGGGTTGGGCTGCAGGGCCTGGAAAGGAGCAATCCCAGAGGCAGTAGCATTAAACATCCCATAAAGAAAACCCGAGCAACCCTTCTACTCCCATTTAGTAACTTAAAAAAATTAAATTATAGTTATAAATTACAGTTACAGCTCTACATGGCAATTTACTAGTGCTATGAAAAAAACTTTTTTAAGGCTTCTTTACAGAGAACTTACTCAGTGCTTATATTCAGGTTTATTTATGGTGTTTCTGTAAGGACTCATGTAAAGACAATTCAAACGTATGGTTGGACTCGATGATCTCAAAGGTCCCTTCCAACCACTAAGGTTCTGTAAATTAATCAAGACAATCCTTAGTTCAAAATTCAAGGGAGTCTGCTGTGGCTGAAGACTACTCAGGTTATGGATGCCATAATGAAATCCAACATTGTTAACTAGTAGCTCAGTCTCAGGTACGCTAGTAGTGCAGGCTGAAGGGAAAAAGTAAATTTAAAAATTACATGTGGTGGAAAAGTAAAAGGTTGATGAATACAGACTACTGACTTGTCCAGTTAGAGCATTAAAAGCGTCAAGTTGAAAGAATCTCAGTTTATGACTGTTTTAAAGCAAAGCAGAAGGGGAAAGGGAAGAAACTTCTTTGGGTACAGAATTCAACACAAGTTGAATTAATTTGATTTTATCTTTTTTTAAATCAGCCATAGAAATGACATTTGAAGTCCCAGATGTCTAGGCAACAAACATTTTTCAGTTCAAACAAGAGTTCCAATTAGAAAACTTATGTCGGTAGTGACCTGTAAAACTCAAAGGGCACCGTTTTCATGATACATACTCTAAGGGTCAAAACAAGTCAACGAGGCAGAAATGAGATCTCTTTCCAGCAGGTAAACTTTTCCATATAAAAAATGGCCTTTTGACAGCTGGATGAATATTGTATTGTCCAAGCAAGTTGTCTTGAAATTAAAAGAGTATATTGTTGCACAAGTTGTGAGTTTTAAGTATATTTTTTCTCATATTATAAAGGAGAAGAGAATAAAAGCTGTGGAGTAGGACTATTTTAGATGTTGCAAAGAACAGTGTAGAAAGGATTCCACATATGTTATTGAAAAAACAACTACCAAAGAAGCCATGAGCAGGATATAACACTAACACTAATGAAGGTCAGAACAACTACTGGAAGCTGAATGTCTTCAAAATGTCTTCAATGTTACTAGAATATGGCTATATATAATGCTATTTTTGGTGAAGGAAATTAAATCTATTTTAACTTTACATTGTCCAGTTTTTCCTGATCATGTGCAGTTTCATTTGCCTAATGTTTTCTGTTGTGTTGAACATAGCATTTTCTTTCTGAAACCATATTGCATTTAAAGGCAGAGTGATGTCACTTGAAACAAAATTCTCCATCTTTCACACCCGTACAGGTAGGGAGTTCTGAGTCCTGTTTCCTATATCTCCTTTTTCTTTCAAATATAAGCAGAACTCCTCTTTTCATGTTTCTCCTGCCACTTCTCAACTCTTACCTCTCCTTCCACGAAGGATTTTCCTTAATAATCGCACTTTTCTCATCTTTCGCTTGCCTTAAAGCAAAATCCCTTTGTCTTTGTTGGCTTTGTAGCATACACCTAAGATGTTGCATCCTGGCTGCTTATTCATCAAAATGAAAATCCAGCAGCTGGAAATAGGGTTATGCACTCAGGTCCAGGCGTAGTAAGAAGTTGCTGAGTCAGAGCAAGGACAAGCTCTGACAAGCTGGAGCCAGCCTCTGGTTGGTTGTTGTTACAGGAATGGAAACTATATCCTTGGTTCTGGAGGTGAAAAAGGTGACATTATTGTCAGGATATCCAAAATGTCAAACGGTTACAAATAAAAAGCCTGTAGTAATATTCCAATACTGTGTTAAAGAAAGGAAATGCAAATTATTCTAATAGCTGCCTAAAAGAAACTGAAAAAAAAATCAGGTTTTACAGTATTTTCTAAGCACTAGTTTCACAGTCTTTAGCATACATTGAACACAATCCTTTTAAAATCTATTAGTAATGAAAACTTAATTTATTCTTTCTGTGTCAGTAATTTCTAGCATTCTTCAGTTCTTCTGCAGCACTCTATATTCCTTGTCAACATCTAATATTTCTTTCATGATGCAGCTCAGGAGCAAGATGGATGGATTAAGCAAAGTGCAACTGTAATTATGAGCAGAGTGGCTGCTGCAGTTGAGTGCCCTTGCACAGATGACACCACTCAACAGGAAACAAGGCACTAACCACAGAAAAAAAAATGAAGCTTCTACCAGAGCGTACTTGATGGATACAAGACTAGAGTTTGAAACTAATATTTGAAACAGAAGAATGGGTCAAGACACACTAGTTGTCTTTTGAAGTGTCAGGTGTGTTCCTTCTCAAAATTGACTAGCATGTACATGTTCCTATACAAAAGTGGTTGGATGCCAAATGTTGCTGTTATTCACATGATTAGTTTACATGCATTTTTTAACAGGGAAAGGGAAGAAATGGAAGAAAGTAAACATGAAAAACTGAAGGGAGCCTTCAGGCATTCATGTGAATTTGCTTAAACGCTTCATTGTGAGATGTTAAATAACTTCATAATACATAATAATTCCATCTGAGGTCATTCTTGGTGACAAATGTTATGAGCGCTTTGCTTTTTAGCTTGTATTTAGTCTTGATATCCAGAACAGAAAATGTCACTGCCGGTGAAAGTCCTGTATTAAGCTCATGCCTATTCATCTGCATAAATGCTATCTCAAATGAAATAATCATTCTGGTCCTCTTTGACCTAGTTACTTGTAAAAATTAAGTTTCCAGGACAGCAAGGCAATTACAAAAATGCATATACTGTATCTATTGATTTGTTTCCACGTTGACTTGGACAACAACTGTTTCTTTCTCTTAATTCTTTTTGCTTACTGTATCAGTCAGATATCTTAATTTTGGATAGTTCTTCTTTATGCCTTATAATCTTAAAAGAATCATCTTCATGTGAGAGTCTCAAAATATTTCAGACTGAAAATGTACATAACCACTGATAGCAAGTCTCTTATCTGCCATCCACCGAGTCCCAGTACAGTATTTTGTTAGAGCTTCAAAAGCTGCTGCAGAAGCTGTCAAAGAAGATGTGTTATCTTGAACATAGTAACTAGTATTTTTTCCTCCTCTGCTGTTACCAAACAGCAGCTCAGTCTACAGAAGCAAACTCCTGCTGAACTGCTATTGGGTTGGTGATCACGTACCACTTTACAACCTCTCTGGCTTCATTTGTGAAGCAATATGTAAAATTCTGGTTTAAAAACAAAGGAACAAAATCTCAGTATTATATCGACAAAAGGCTGACTTGAAGTCAACAGACAATACAGCACCTGCCTTAACCTCTTTGGACTTAATTTCCATATTGTGAAACAGTTTTTCTCCCCTGCTTTGTGTGTGATTTTGTTTTCTCACATGCAGCACAAATGAGTCTGTGTTAACTGTGACCCAGAGGTTTCTTCCTCAGTGACTGCTTTTCAAAGGACAGACCTACTTTTCTTTCTTATAGCTTTGCTTTTTTTGGTTCTATATGTATATACTTAATTTTTCCTGCTTTATAAAACCACTATATTCAATGGGTCCCTCTTAGAGTGCTTTTTTAATTTTATGTATAACTTCCCTCTGATTTACATTGTTTAATGATTGTCCACATTTTGTGAATTTTATACACAAGTGTTACAAAACATAATTATTTTTTAATTATAATCTTCACAAATAGTGAAAATAATGAATACAATCAGGGTCCTTTATTTGATGGTTTTATTTTACTCTCTTTTTTGTGATCAGCCTAGGAACTTTTCACCAGTTAGTGTGCTTTAATATTTTATAGTGCATTTTTAAAAAATCAGATTATGTTGTGGCACTAAGTCAAATACAAATTCTATGTATATTTCAGTGAGAAAGCTGTCTTTGGTTACCTAGCCATGATCTTGGGATATGTCATAACAATACAGACATACAGACTCACATAATAAAGGCTTACAACATAGAATGCTTTTCTGCTTGGTTAATTTTCAAATTGGCCTGGATTACTTATACTTCCAAAGAATTAAATCCAGTTCTTTGATGGAAGCAAGTTTGGCTTATTACGTTATCTCGACCTTTCTGCTTCTGAAATATCCTGCAGTTACTAGATATCTGAAACATACATCAGCAAGACGGTGTCCTCAGTCAGCAATCTTTTTAGGATACCTGAATGCAGGTTATAATGCATTTCTTCTCAGTAATGAAAATTTCCAGTGCCTTATGCTTGTTATACTAGTCCAGTTTGTGACACAGCCTTGAAGAGTTTCAACCCAGAGCAACTTAAATTTATCTGACCTGTCTCTGCCTCAAAGCATTAATACCTTTCGTTATTCTGATTAATATTTATCTAGCATTTTATTAAAGACCTTTAAATAGACAGATTGCATGATCTCTCAAGGCAATCTTTACTCTCAAGGTGCTTTACTCTATTTACCCAGAAGTTTTTCTTACTTTTTCCCTTGAATATTTTATGCTGTAACATAAGCATATTACTTGTCCTATCTATTATAGCTAAGGAAAACAGATTAGTCCCTTCTTTGCAAAAGCCATTTATTTATTTAAACCACGTTAAAGTAAACTTGATTCATTCTATATTTTCAGTTAAGTAAGCTTTTTTACACTTCTGATTGTTCATTTACTTCACTTTTTGACTTCTCCAGTTAGTGCACATTCTCATTGAAATTCGGCTCCCAAATCTGGATCAGAGATTCCAGTTGAATGTGAGACTCTTCTTGGTCTTATGGCTCTTATTCTGTGATCTTTATCAGCAATTACAAAGGCTCTAATTATCCTTGAGTGACGTCACCAAGCGGAGCTAAAGGTGAAACTTATTCAGCTGTCCTTTTCTTTCCTACTCTATTCCTATTCTGTTAACTGGAATGATCACTTTATCATAATTGTTTTTTCCATTGATGCAACAAGCCCAGTTAAATGCTTCTGTTTCCTCAGGGTCATCCTTTGATGCAGTTGATTCAAGAGCTGACAGGATGACTTCTTTGCAATGACATTTAATTTTTTTCTTATGGAGCACCCCCTTGCTTTGCCCTTTACTAAATTGTTCCTACATGCTTATATTCCATTTGTATACATACTCTTAAGAATCTGACTTTTTTGATCTCTTGTATGCTTTCTTCTTAGGTTTGAAGTCAACGCAGAACTCCTTATTAGCTGTATTGATCAATTGATATGTTTCTCACCTTTCTTCCATAAGATCATGATTTGCTTGAAATATCTACTTGAAAACAGGAATGTCTATGCTGGTACTTCTCCTTTATTTTCTGAGGGTTAATAACTCTTCTGTTTACTTATAGATTTCATTGAAATTACTTCTTGCCTTGACATTTTGCTCAACCATTTCATCCTTGTTCAGAATCATAGCTAAAAGGCATTTTGGTGCTCTCTGACTTCAAGAGCAGGAAATGTTCACAAAGCACTCCAGGAATATGGTAGATATCCTACCTGCCAAGTTAATCATCTAAGCCAAAGCTAGTCAGCTAGATTTCTTCTCCAGTTAATGAAGAGTAATGGGCCTCTGCAGACCATGATGATAACTTTAAGATAAAGAATGAAGCATTCTCTAAAAGAAGCTTTTCCCTTACATTCCCTATAAACACACAGTTTAGATGACTGGGTTAGATTTCAATGAATAACTTTTTAGGTTGCTAAAGTTCAGTGACCTGAATCATGCTCTCTGTTTATTTTTTTTTATATATAATCTTTTTTTGAGCAGATGTTTGGGTAATTGGAATTTAGAATTGTTCATTACTACTAAACCTTAAATTCTGAACAATACTTCCAGTGATTATCATCAAGCCTTGTCTTTTTGATGCTCATGGTTTACCCGCTGCTGCAGTGCAAGGTAGTGCCTGCCTTGATCTTTTCAGAAGTTAATCAATTAATTGATAAATGGATCAGCAAACCATCAGATCAGAATTTACTTTTTTTTTTCTTAAAACAGGAAAATATGAATTAAATCAACCAATAAACTGTCAATGGAACTACCAAGGTTCAGACCAAAAGAATGAGGCATGGATGTTCAGGGAAAAACTTTTAAACTTACCTCATAAGTGAACAAACAAGACATTTGATTTGTATACTGAAAAATTATGGAAGCCTTGTTTTTTCTCTTACAAGAATTGTGGATTTTCAGAACCGTTTTGTCCTAGCCCCGAAATACTGAGGTAATTTGCTATAGTGACTCTTATCTTGGCTGCTGGTAGTAAAATAAAAATATTTTATATCCTAAACAAGTTGGGAATGGTAATTTCTACCCTCAACTGCTTCACAGTCCAAGCTGTTTGTCAAATATGCTGTCACAATAACTTCTTTGGGTAATAATTTGAAGAATCAATAGTCTTCTCTCTTTTTTTATGAAACCTGGCAACTTTTCCATTGATTGCTTTTCTTCTTCCAGCACTGCACCTGCTGCCTCTGCAGTTTCTGATTAATTTTCAGGCATCTCAGATCATTTGTATATTTCAATATAACAAGGTGACATGGGTTTCTGAGAATATGCCGGCTGTTTCTTTCCTGCTTGATGCTGTAACCTAAATTGGCAATAAGTGCCATATTTTATATATGTAATATTGTGTGGTTTAAGTAAAAAAAAAAAGGATAGATAACTTTCAACTCTTTCCTGCACACAAGCATAGGATTTTATGGTGAAATAAAAATGAAGAGAAACAAGTAATATTTACTGTCATTGTTAGCTAAGCATGTTTTAGATGGTAGTTAAGAAACAGAAACAAACCATGGTGTTCAGGAGAATCTCTTCTGTTGTCCATTAATATGCTAATTATCAGTGAATATTAAGAATGTAATAATTACAATTATAGGTAACCATAATGTGAATGCCTGCTGTGGCCATCACTGGAATATCCTAACTGCATTTCCTTTCTGTGTCTCTTTTCAAACTCGTAATTACGAGTTTAAAACTCATTAGCAGTTTCCAATAGGAGTGCAATTTTCTGTTATCAAGTGCATGTTCATTTCTTACTGGAAAAGGTTAATAAATGAAGGGTGGATGTTATAAACATTCACTGACACGATATTTTGCAGGTATATTTGAGTAGAAGCATTCTTGGTGGCTCTAAAGTCCGATTTTATCTATGGCTAGGAGAACTTTAGCAATTAGCCATTGAATAGCAGCGATAATGGATAATGTTTGGCTAGTAGTGTCTTAATTATTGTTCAAAAAGCCACCACCACTCAGCCCTCTCTAGCATTGTCTCTTCTTACTATCAGTTCCTGGAATGAACCACCTTAGACCAAGACTCTTTCAGCACCTGGGAGATGCTGACTCTATATTTATAATAGCTCCTCCTTTCTTCTGTCCTAATCTGCAAATCTTACTGTCAAACTGTTCCTTGCATAACAATCTTTAGACTTCAGCTTTTTTTAGTTACTTGTATTGCTTCTTCAACAAGTGATTTTGAGAGCCAATTAGATTTTCCTGCTGTCCACATAAGCAGAATATGGTATGAACCAAGCTCTAGTTGGCCTTCTTATGTGCATATGCTGAGGTGGTGATGTCCAGCAGCTGGAAAGGGCTGATTTTATGTATATATACAAATGGTATGACTCTAAATGCTGATTTCAATACCAGCTCACTGCATATTTGCAGATTCATCTTTTGCCTTGTGTATACCAAGACTACTGATTAACTATTAATTGACATTCCTGAGGTAAATATTCCTTTTGTTTCTTACTCATCACTTTAGAAGATGGGTAT
Organism: Nycticryphes semicollaris; assembly: GCA_013400055.1. NCBI lineage: Eukaryota > Metazoa > Chordata > Aves > Charadriiformes > Rostratulidae > Nycticryphes > Nycticryphes semicollaris. The sequence goes on from VXBJ01006045.1 coordinate 406,978, forward strand.
CCAGCATTGCTAGTAGGGTGACAGCTCCAATCATCTCTCTGGGAAAATGGACAGCATAACACTCCTCTATTGTGTGTCCTGGTAGAGTGCAGGAAACAGATTTTTATAATCTACAAATTAATGGCGATAAAAGTTAACATGAAGGTATAAATTTCAAATTAGATTAACTGCAGACATCTATGTATCAATTTAATTTGCTGAGGTTAGCCTGAATTTAGGGAGGACAAGAATATATCTTTTGTCTACTTACATATTCTGACAACACACTGAAAATCTGAATGTCTCCCTAAGCCCCAAATGTTGCATATTTTCATGAAATGGGAAGCAGTCTGACAGAGACCACAAACATATCTGTACTCTGTTTTCACAGTAGAAGTCCCAGTGCAGGCTGTGTTAAACAGGAAGTTCTCTCTAAATCTGTGGGCATTTCCTGTTCTTTCTAATCAAAGGAAAAACTTTAACCATGCTTGATTTTTACTTGTCTAAGGAGGGAAAAATATGCATTCACTTGGATTAATTTAATGATGTTAGTTTCCTCTAACAGGAGAAGGGATTACACTTTCAAGATCTGGCTAGTGAATTTTGACATGTGCAGCTTTAAAAATCTGCAGAGAAGAAGGTTTATGGTTAAAATAGAACATTAACAATCCTTGCTTATCTCTCAGGGAGACATAGCCCTTTTGAAGATACTAAACTGATGTTGCTTACTTTGATGATACAGTTGTACATGTTTTTAGTTACTTGAAGTTGTTCAGCAATGCATCTGTGAAACCAGTCTGCATCTGCTTCATATGACAAGTCCTGCGCCAGGTTCCTATTAGCTTAAAAATAACTTACCACACCTTAGATTTCTGGTTAATCATAAATGCCAATATTTCTGTAGGTTCAGGTATAATAATATTTTCAAAACTATCAAGACACATGTAGGAAGTTTTGTTAGCTTCTAGAATTTTTTTTTTTTTTGCATTTCTGAAAACTCTTACTAGACAACTTATCTGTATTCCTGTGCTTATGAAACAATTCTACAAAATAGGTCCATGGGGAATACCATGAGCATCTCCAGCAAATTCAACTTTGTAATTTAATGTTAGCTCTACCCTGTTCAGCAATCACAGCTGTAATTATCTAAGTGATCAGTCTAAGCTTTTGAATATAGACATTTAAATTAATCTGGATCTAGAAGAAAGTTATAGACTCAACTATATTTTACATACAGATGGGTTTTCAAATTCAACTCAGATATTTTTTATTTTTTTTTGTATTTTGAATGCAGAACCTTGAATTCATAATCGTAGGAACAAGTAGTTCTGCAAATCAGAAAGCTCATGCTCCTAACTTCTTTGTTTGCAAAGGCATAAGTGGGTAGAGGCACAAGTGCATACATGTGTCTTTGAATTCTGTTTACAGAACTGAATGGAACTTGTTTTCTAGTGTAAATTACATTTGAGAAGGAAAAAGATTCTTAAAAACATGCTGAGATGTGAATCCATAGTATATTTATAAGCATTCAGTTTTCTTTAACTGCATGTTATTGATCTGTCTATGTAGGTTCACCTGTTCATTTGTTGTGGGAACAGTGTCATACAGTGAGAGATTACTGCTGTCTCCAAAGACCTTAATGTCTCTGTGGGCAAGGTGTAGAAAACAGAAGGGATACAGCCTTCTCAAATAATTCTCAGTTTGATTCACCGGTAAAATATGATCACTAATTTATCTGGGATCTGTTGATTTTTTTAGTCCCTCGGTGCTAAAGATGAAAAATAGGAGAGAATAGTGTTCATCTGTGGAACTCAGAAAAGCTGTATTGATGTGATATGTCAATATTAGTAGGAGTTTTCCGAGGACTGGTGGAAATGTCGCCTCATACCCAGTTACTTTCTACTGCCGGTAGCATGTAGCAGGTAATTGAAGTGAGTGAATGCCATGCCAAGGTAAGGTTGAATTGCTCAATCAGCTGGTGCAGTAAGATGATTTAGCTGTGAACATTAATATTCTGTGCAAGGCTAGCACTGTTTGAGGAATCACAGGGCACTTCTGTATCATAGACTCTGACTGGTCAAATATCATCTGGAAAAAGCTGACAAGAGGTGAAGCAGCACTTCCATTTCTTGGATTATTACATCCAGGTGTGCAGCAATTTGGGAAAACTATGAATAATTCTGAGAAAGATCAGATGTAGAGGATTATTTCTGAAAATATTCTGACACCCAGAATTTTGTTTTTTCAAATTATATGCATCAGCTGAGAATCTGAGTGATACTGATTTTGTGTATATACAGATGTATAGGTAAAAATGTAAATATGTGAGGCAAGTATCTGTATAGGAATACCTTGATGTTTTTCATTAATGTGGAGATATCTGCTAGCATAAAGCTGTTTCTTACTGTTGCTATTAATTGCAGCTCACTAATCTCAGTAGCTGAGCAGAGATGGGGATTTCAACCTACATTCAAGACAAACAATTACTTTGAAGACAATAAGCAAGCTGTACTGAGCATAATTTCCTTTTTTGTGTAGATAAGGACAACAATTTAAAGTCAAGGGTTATGCTGATGAAATCAAATACCCAGTTGCTGGGAGTTAGATGGCAGTATTAGCTTACAGTACACTTCCAATACGTTCAGGGTTTTTTTTTCTGCTCTTGTCACTTTATTTTTTTCCAGCATTTCTTAGTGTTGTGTTAAGCATCATGACTAATATGTCATGCAGTTCTCTCATACCTTCCCCATAGGAGAAATATGTGCAGTGGTGTGACTTGGATTGGTCTTTTTTTTTAATTCCTACCTTCCTACCACTTTTTGATTTGCAGTCTTAATTTTACCCTATTGTAGGAACTTCTGTAAGTCGTCTGAGTCATGTTGCTACTCTGCAGAGACTTTGAGCCATATTTGGAGATGAGTAATGCAGCCTGGGAGACCAGAGTGATTCTAAATTGGTGCAACTTCCTCTGCTGTCCCAATACAACAGCTGCACTTAGTAAAATCTCTGCAGATTAACAATCACAGTATTTGTGCTTAGGTTTGTCAACATGTAAGTTACAGTCGCTAGCACATCTTCTCTTATTTGTTAGTGTTCCAGCACTGAAGAGCCCAAAGAGAGAACAAAGAAAGAAATTAAGTTCTGTTCCTCCTCACACAAAGCTATTCCCTCTTTAAGCTTCTCTTTTAGCACTTGCACCATTAGAGTAGGTATAAAGGTGACTTATTTATATCTGTGCTTTTAAGGAGGTTTATTTTGTAACACTTTACTTGCCACTTCAAATTGGACCCTAAATATAAATGGGTGTGGAAATGGTTTCTCAAACATTTTCGAGTTCACAACATTTCAAAAATAAACACACCTTAAACCTCAAATTGGTTGTTAAAAAGCATTCGAGGGAGAAAAATGGTTTCTAGTTAAATTGGCTTAGACTAAACATTTACAGATGTTAAAATATGCACTGTTGATTTTCCTCTGCAGGTGCATACATAAAGCTTACTGAATAAACCACCACTCCATCTTATCATAGGTAAAAGTATGGCTTTTTGGATAATGTTATTCTGAGATGGTTCCTCAGAGTACATTAAATTATATTTCTAGAGATATGATTCACTTTCTGAAAGGACTCTCTTGGAGAAGAGAGTTTCTAACTGAAGACATAAGCATGGAAGCAGTCTTAATGGATGTTTATTAGTGATGTGGATGGAAATATATCTGTATGTACAGATAGATATATGACATACGCTTTGGCACCATGCTTATGTCCCATGGAGGGATGGACAACCCATTTATTAGAGCTCGGTTCATGGTTGCAGCTGATTCAAAATTAAGTTAAAGGGAAAGTATAGGGGAAGGGAATAACAGATATGCCTTCTGCCTTACTGACTAGGATACTAAGGGAAAGATGGATCCGATTCTGCAAGGATTAAAAGATTAATGGTCAATCTGAAAAGTTTCCTTTCTTGGCTGCATGAGTACAATATTCATACCTACTTTTGGTTAAAACAAATAAACAAACAAAACCCCAACACTTTACCTTCTCTTGAAAAAATCATCCAGTTCTTAACATATAGGCTGACTGCAGCATCAGGGATATCTCCTTGGCCACATATTTCTTTAGCTTAAATGACTGCATTGTCAATGTGAAAGTCGGGTTCAAATGCTGCTGTAGGTTTAGTAGGTTTACTGGAGACTTGATTGCAGTTTTTAAACCATATATAATAGTCCCAGGATTTGCAATAACACACAATCTTTGTGGAAGCAAAGAATCCTATGAACTACAAAGACTGCGTTCCCCTTTCACTTTCATGGAAAGTTTGTTTTATCCCAAAAGTTGTTGATGTCAAGGTTGAAAACTACTTGGGGAGGGGTGAGGTGGGGAGTGGAGTTGTGTTTTGGTTGTTGGTTTCTTTGGCTTTTTTTTCCAAACAAACATCATAATTTCAGTTGGGATAGAGTTGTCTTTTACTAGCAGCTGGTATAGTGCTTTGTTTTGGATTTGGGATGAGATATAGTGTTGATAGCACACTAGTGGTTTTGATTGTTGTTGAACAGTGAAGGCCTTTTCTGCTCCTCACACTGCCCTGCCAACAGGTAGGTTGGAGGGGCACAAGAAGTTGGGAGGGGACACAGCCGGAACAGCTGACCTCAGCTGACCAAAGGGATATTCCATACCATGTAACGTCATGCTCAGTATATAAAGCTGGGAGAAGAAGGAAGGGGGTACATTTGGAGTGATGGCATTTGTCTTTCCAAGTAACTATTACATGTGATGGAGCCCTGATTTCCTGGAGGTATTTGAACACCAGCCTGCCCATGGTAAACAGTGAATGAATTCCTTCTTTTGTTTTGCTTGTGCATGAGGTTTTTGCTCTACATATTAAACTGTCTTTATCTCAACCCACAAGTTTTCTCACTTTTACTCTTCCGACTCTCTCTCCCATCCCAGCTGGAGGGAGTGAGTGAGGAGCTGTGTAGTTCTGCCTGACAGCTAGGGATAAACCATGACAACAGAACAGAAGCCACCATCTTCCAGTGTTCTACTAAGAATTATAGGATCTTCTAGGAGTCCTGCAAAGTAGAAAAGCTTGCAGCAAAACAGTGTTTAGAAATATCTTTTTTCCCCCATATAGTAATGCCTTAGTATATATTTCATTTTGGAAATGGAATACACCTAAAAGAGTCTGTAGGAAGGAAGGTTTTAAGGTTCATTGTTGTTGGACATTAGTTCAACAAGAAACATTGTTAATAAGGTTCAAGAAAACCTGAGTGCTGTTCATATATGGATTTTTCCATCAATAAAAATAATAGTAAGACTAATTTACTAAGGTAATGACATTTATATATTGAAATTAAAGGAATATAAATGAGGCATTGAAGATTGTTTCGCTTATTTTGTATTCATATATCAACATTTTAGGGATTTTATTTATCCATTAGCTAGACGTGAGAAATATGTCTCAATTTCACAAAAAACAAATGTTCGAACTGTGCTTGAGGAATAACTAATAAAGTTGAACTAAACCTAAGGATGTGAAATTGGCTAAGTGCATCCTGCAACTGTATGTTGGCATAAAAACAACTTGTGTTACTTCAACTTTGCCTTACTGTAGAATTTCAGGTCCCTACACTCTCTTATGTGTCCTAAACATTGCTTAGGTAGAAAACTTGCTTGCACAAATATGTTTTTCTTTTATCCAGAAGATAATTTTAATGAAATTTAGAGAAATATGTTCTTTGAAACCTCTTTACCTCCTGTTAAATTTCAGTAAAAGCTATTACATTGTTCCAAAGAAGTCATGGTTGTAGTGAGAGTAAATAAGTTAGACAAAGTCACCTCTGATTACCTTTTCAGGACAAGTCAATATTCCTTACTTGGGAGTTCCTAATTGACATTATAATGACGATGCACTCTTCAAACTAGATAAGGCTTGATCTTGCTAACAGTTACATGCCTGCAATATTCAATCATATAGACAAGGAATGATCTTACAGCCGCTAGTCTTATGTTTGAGTTAGTTCATTTTATTTTCTGACCACCAACAAGGAAGTATAGGACTTCAGAAATAGCATTTGTGCTTCTAAAAAAACAATAAAATCTTACTACAGCTATAACATAGCTTGCTGAAGTAGCAATTTTATATTTATATGAGAATAGGACTAAATGAGCACCACATCAGACAATGCACTTAAGGACATCTTTTTCACAGAGTGTTTTTTTTTCCAGAGCTTGACCATGGTGGTGATGAGGGAAAGGAAGAATGATACAGAGCACAAGCAATGATAATTATCATTGGAACAGCTGAAATGCTGCTTTTGTTTCTTTGAAGTTTATTTGTGTGTTTGATTTTAAGTCACATGATTCACAACCACACTTAGCAGTTGTGTGTTTTTTGTGGGTTTGGTGTTTGGTTTTTGATTTTGTTTCAAAAGAATGAACAGGCTTTTTATTATTTCATCACTGTATTTAGAAACTGGGCTAAGTATTTGGCATTGGTGAGAAAAAGGCTTATGCCCCTATCTTGATTGGAGAACAGAATATACATTAACCTTGAGCTGAGATCCTGTATCCTTGCTTTTAAGCACTTTGGTGGCATTGGAAGTTGTGTGAGCCGATGCAGGCAGGACACAGGAACAACCACAAATCACAGATTAAAGACAAAACACAAATTTAATCTCAAGAACTCAATATCAATTTGTATGATATATGTGTTTCCCAGCACCCCAGGTGCGAGTCGCTTGAGTGTACTTACAATCCTCCTCACCAATCTTCCCTTACTTTCCCACAGAAGTAAGTGTTTATTTCATTTAGAGGGGCTTCAAATAAAGGAATAATAGATCCAAGAAAGAAAGGATTCTAGGTGTCCCTTCAAAGTGCATTTGTTAGGGAGCCTATGGCCAAGTTTTTGTCCCTTTTTAGTACCAGGTTGTAAGGATATGGTTTTTTGTGAGTTCTTGTTCAGAGGATGTTGGAAGCTATGTTTATTTATCTATTTACCTTAATAAAACTACATCATCCAGGTGCTGAGGCCTAATATCAGGCATTAAAATTTTCTTGGTGTGAGGATCTCTTTTTTGTTGGGACATGGCAACACTGACGGATTTGCAAACATGCAACTGAGAATAAAACAACACGTGTCTAGATATTTCATGGAATCATAGAATCTTTTAGGTTGGAAAAGACCTTTAAGATCGAGTCCAACCATTAACACAGCACTGCCAAATGCCATGTCCCTAAACACCACATCTACCTGTCTTTTAAATACCTCCAGGGATGGTGACTCAACCACTTCCCTAGGCAGCCTGTTCCAATTCTTGGCAACCCTTTCAATGAAGAATTTTTTCCTAATATCCAGTCTAAGCTTCCCATGAGTAGTATTAAACCTAAGACACGCTGCTATTCAGTCCATAGAAATGTTGGTGGAGGTGTATGTTCTTATTTGGATTATAAAATCTTCATTCATTAGATCATTGTGATTTAAGTTGTTTTCTGTTCCTAGGAAACAGCGCATTAAGAAACTTCATTTTAGCCAGTCAACATCATTTTTTTATTCCTCGAAAGACAGGATGTATCCACAGATCTCTTCGGTCCAATCTCAACTAAAAAATTACTCACATCAGGAATTGTCTTTGCAGCAATGAGCAGTACTATCCTTGGTCAGTAGCATTAATGAAAGCAGACATAAAATAGCCTTTTTTATGCTCACTAATTAAAGGCAGATGGCTTTGATCCAGCTAGTCCTAATCTCAGGTTACTAATCTACTTTTCATACTGTTATATTCAGTAATACAAAAATGCAAGTGGGGAGAAAAAGGGAGGAAAAACCTCTTTAGAAGCACATAATGAATTTCAGACTTTTTTAAATTTTAGAAGTCGGAAAAAATATTGATGCTGACTGAACATAATAGGAGCTCTTCCACGGCCTTCATTTGGCAGTGAATCAGAGCTACTATTATTATGATTGCATGATGACTTTGAAACAAGATTAGAAAAAACATCAGCCATCTGATTTTCAGGAATATGCAAAGGGCTAGGCCGGCTCTGAAGGATATGCTAGGAAAGTATGACATGATCCACTATGGTGAGGAGAAAAAAAAAAGTTGAAAAATGATGGTGTCCACATCCTTTAAAGGCAGAAGAAAACAGACAGTGAGATAAAGGAAAATGTGGCATTCCATCAAAACTGTGATATTGGCTGGCATACATACTGGTAGGGAAAAGATTTACTGTTACATACTGGTTGGTTTTGACCACATTAGTAATTTTGATCTTAGAAAAAAAGCAAAGCTCATGTTAAGCAACTGTAATTCAAATGCTTCTGACAGGAAGTATGAAGGGTAGTGACATTTAGAAAACCCTTGAATGATGCTATATTAATGTCATAAAATTATCTTAGTCAGATGTACACGTAGAAGAAAACCAAACATGATTAAAATAGTCAGTGAGTCACAGTCAGAAATTTCAACTGTTGAATCTGTTAAGTAGCAAGTTCCAATAATGCTCTCTGTAGTCATCAAGGTGCTTGCAATTTTTTAGCTATGTCTTAGTAGGGATAATCATATCATAAATCATGGTCTCTTTCTGTGGTGAATATACTTTTCTTTGTGTTGCTTAAGAACTGGATATTTATTTGTCAAGAAGGCATTTTTAATACGACTAACTAAATAAAAAATATAATAGTGATTAAATGCATGATAAGTAATGTGTCATTTTACTTGAAAAAGCCCCTTTGTATTAATTGTAAGGTACTTGTGAAACAGTCGATTAATAATTCCAGTAGTCTGAATCACCCTCCTAATCATCTTTGAAATGAACTTGTGCAGCCTCTTCCATCCCTCATCAATTGTTTGGAATGACCAGGGTTTATAGTTGGTACTTCTTTAAGCACCTAAGTTTGCTACTAAAGCCTGTTACTAATTAATTGTTACTGAAAAGGAATTGGCAAATTCTTGGGCCCAAATCATAGGTCCTTTCCCCTTGATGTATGTCCATAGCAGGTCAAACATCTCCCATAGATGTAAGAAACTTAAAATGCTGTTTGATTTCATAGTCATTATTTTCTGAAGAAACTAAGTTGTATTTAAAATAGATGCCTGGCTAATTTGAGGACAAAACCAAACAGCTACAAACCTTTAAAGGACTGTAGTATAAAGGATACATTTATCATAACTCTTGATGATGCTTTCCAGCTGCAATTATTTGGTTAGCTGTGCAAAAATACTTTCCATGCTAGCTTATGGCACATGTAAGAAGACTGATAGAGTTAAACTCTGCCAAGTCAGAAGCAGAGGAAGTGAAAATGGTTTTGAATGTAGCAACGTTACATACTGCTTCAGCTATGTGCTTTCTTCAGAGAGTGTCAAAAGTGAAAGACTTGAGATCACTGATAGGGTAGAAAGAAAGATTAGCTCATTCACCTATGACTCAATTTATGCAATTAAATGTGTGCTGGGGGGAAGGTTTGCAAAAACTCTCTTAATGATTCTCAGAGTTTAATTTACTAGCCTGGAGATAGTGACTCATTCAAAAACTTAAGACATAAATGTTTTGGATTGTTTCTTTTAAATAAATATAAACTTTGATTCTCTTATTTCAGGAATATGAAGGATCAATAGAATGCTAGAAATTATGAAACTGTTTACAGAAAAAAGCCCACACACGAATGTGAGTATTCCAAACTTTTTATTAAGATTAATTTCATCATAATATGAAGTTGTACAGTTAGAAAGGATGTATTTTGTATTTACATTTCTTATTTGGAAAATGTTCACCCTTTCAATAGGAAGCTGCTACAAATAAATGCTGCCAGATCTGATACTTATCTTAAAGTTTGGCAGGGCACAGGTAGGGAAGAAGAATCATGGAATCATAGAATCATGTAACAGTTAGAACTGGAACTTGAAGATCATTGAGTTCCAACCCTCCTGCCATACCTCCCACTAGACCAGGTTGCTCAAAGCTCCATTCAGCCTGGTCTTGAACCCCTGCAGGGATGGGGCATCCACAACTTCTCTGTGCAACTTGCTGCAGGGTCTCACCACCCTTACAGTAAATAATTTTTTTCTAGTATCTGATCTAAATGTCCCCTCTTTCAATTTAAAAACATTACCCCTTGTCTTATTGCTACACTTCTTGATAAATAGTTCCTCCCCTTCTGTCCTGTAGATGCTCTTCAGATACTGGAAGGCTGTTGTAAGGTCCTCCTGGAGCCTTCTCTTCTCTAGGCTGAAGAACTCCAGGTCTCTCAGCCTGTCTTCATAGGAGAGGTGCTCCAGCCCTCTGATCATTTTAAACATGGACCTCTGTTGGGCCCATTCCAACAGGTCCATGTCTTCTTTCCAGTGTTGAGGACTTGAGAGGGAGTAGAGGGGTAGAATCACCTCCCACGACCTGCTGACCACGCTTCTTTTGATGCAGCCCAGGATGTAGTTGGCTATGTGGGCTGCCAACATGCACTGCCAGTTTATGTCGACCTTCTCATACACGAGCACTCCGGAAGGAGAAAATTAGCTGTAGTGTTGGAAGGAGGGGAAGCACATAGGAGAAATTATCCTTTCAGATATTTTACCAGCTTTCCCCCCTCACCCACTACTGCTATGCTTGTGCAAACAGCATGGTCCTTTTGCAGTGTTTTGTTTTCCTTATTCCTCTTATGCCTTGGAGGCAGGGACCCAGGCCTTTTTTGTAATATGGGATTAGGGCAACAAAGCTGCTGTATTACAGTCTTCTTGATCTCTGGTTCTCCAAAGTAAGCAATCTTAATGGTGTTTCTTTCTTTTTCTTCCTTCCCCACCAGTTCTTCTTTTTCTTCTCCTCAGAATAGACTTTTCCTGCCTTTGTAGTTGTTCTCCAAGCCTTTGACCCCTCTCTGTTAATATTCTTTATTTCTTTTTCTTTTTTAGTACCTTTTTTTTTTCTACAAGGAAATCCTGGCACTTTGACAGCAAACCTCCCTGACCTCAAACTTTTGGCTCAAGCGTAAAACATTTGTGGGATTTTACAGGCCCTCAGGCTATCTAATACAGCAGCTGTGACAATGACTTTGACTGCAGCAGGGGAACAACAATTTGGATAGTCTTTAGCAGGCTGGGAAGAACACCACTGGATTCACTGGTGTCTGAAGCTGCCTAAAGTTGCGGAATGTGTTATTTTATGATTGTAGTGTGGTTTTTTTCTTCATGACAGTGTAAATATAAGCACACTCCATAAGGTGATGCATAGCCAGAACAGAAATCTCAGCTTTGCCAGCTTCACACTGCAGGTGGGTAACTCTGGCAGTACAGGCTGTTCTGGGCACTGATGGAGCCCTGAAAGATGAGGAAAGCTTGTGCCTTTTCTCACTGTGGAACTATTCTCTTGGGTTTGCACTTAATTTTTCTTCCCCATTTCTGGGAATAAGAGGAAGGCAGGGAAACTTCTGGAAAACTTCAACATTAAATTATGTTGTGATCCAGAGCAGTAGTATGGAATAATAGAAAACTGTGCACATTGCTTGGTAGCTCTCCTCTGGTAGCACTCCTGTTATCACAAATTCTTGTGGTAAGTCCATATTGTCTTCATGTCCATATGTTAGAAAATCAATGATAAATTTCAAGGTGTGCTGGTAGAAACGAATGAGGCTTTTGGAAGGAGAATAAACTCCTCTTATTGCTGCAGGTGCTGTCAATATTAAGGGAAGGAATGCTGTATCCTTGGTGTGGAAACTGGATCAGATGAGCTCTGGATTTTTGTTTCTGTAAATTTCTCTCAAACTTATAGAAGAATGACAAAACCATGCTAGGCCATTGAGGAAACTTTTATTAGAAGGCTGTACACATCTCCTCTATAGAAACATAGTTACAGTGATTACAAGCTGAAGGAAGAGTGTGTTTCAGCTAGACATCTCAAGAGTTGAAATTGTTTTGAGTGTTTTGGGGGCAGCTGGGATAAAAACTTTCATGGGTGCAGAGCATGTCACCATAAAGAAAACTGGAGTAATGAGTGAAACTGTGCTGGAGCCATCTTAGAGTAATGGACATTGGGGAGTACAATATGCAACATGTCCACAGTTTGTCGAGTCCTCTAGAATGAGGGTCTCAATACAGTTTTAACATCAGACCAGCCACAAGGGTATTAGGATTATTAGGGTTTTTCTTTAATCCTTAGTTATTTGAACTCCTCTGTATTTTGGATAGGTGGCTCTGCACATACTTCAGGGTCAGGACTATCCATGTAGCTGTATAAAGGGAGAGTCTAGGGCTGGGAGGGACCTCTTTCATTAAGGAGAGGAAGCTATATTGTCCAGACAGTATATGAATAGCTTAGCCCGTAAAACTATGGATACAACAAGAAACTGAATCCTCCACTCCCCCATCAGCATAGGTCAGTAAGAACACTTATACAGAGGTTTCATAAATTGATTCCTGTGCATGTGGGTCTTCTGGTACTTGGTTGATACCCCCTTAAGCAGACCCTATGGCATAAGATGATCTCTAAAACCTGTTCTACTCACAGCTCTAGATTGTACTCGGAGATAACTATCAGAATTGGGATCTCCAAGTCTATAATACAGCATTAAATGAAGTGCAATTTGATCTAGATATATAATGTAATGTACGTATGGTGTGGTGTTGATAGTTCACTTGAGGAAAACAACAGGAAAAGGAAATACACCACAGCTATAGAGACAGATGTCATCAGGAGCCTGCAGAGTCCTGGGAAGGAGTCTTGCAGCCCATAAAGAGTTGTGTTTGTTTACCATCTACTTGTTCACGTTACCCACTTGATCTTATTTCTTAACGTTGCTGGCTCTGACCCTCCAATTCATCTGGCTTGTCCTGGGTATAAGTGAGTATAGGTTAGTTTTGTTAGTAATAATGCCACTGGCAAACACTCTAATAAATCATAGTGAACTTCTGGGCATGTGGTCCCTTCTTCTGGTGCCTCAGGGCCACAAAGTCCTGGGAGAAGGCAGACCAAGAGGACAGGTTTTATTCCTTAACTTCCCTACAGGAACTCTTTCTAGCAAGCTGTTCTGTGGTACTACAAGTCAGAGGTTTCTAGTTTGTTGGAGGCTGTACTTTTAAAGCTACAATTTAGTGACAGTTTAAGGTATTCTTAAGGCTTTGCTGGCACAATTGGTTGCATGGCTGCATTATGAATGATACTGATTAACAAAACGTAAGAGATGAGGAATTTGTATGTGTTTTTATCTTTACAATCTGATTTGTTTACTTGATACAGGCTGAGAGAATAAAAAGTGGAAGAGGGTGTGCAGAGCTGAAGACGAACAGGGTTGAACTGCTGTTGCCACTGAACTTGTTGTACTACAAGCCCTAGCCTGAGTAAGGAGAAGAACGCGGAGTTTTAAGATAGTCCTCAGAAACTAGTTTGGAACAAGTGTAGAGTTGTAATGAATAACCTTCGCAAGAGTACTTTCAGCTATTTTTTTTTTTTTCCTTCAATGCATGTATATTAAGTATAGGCAAAACAAAAGACAAGTTTGATCTGAAGGGAATTTGCTGTAACATCTCCTCACCGAGACACCAGCAAAATCTTTTCTGGTTTATCAGGCAGATTTGTTGCTGTTTCACCATAGGAATCCAAGCTTGAGTCTTAGGTACACTCATGTTCAGTGTGTGCAAACAGCGATGCTGGACATTGGGGGACTCATGTAATTGCTTATGTTGGCACAGCTGTCTGGTCCCCAGCTGGCAAACACTAGCATCCTGACCTAGTGCATCACACTGTGTCGACAAGATTCAAAGGGCTTAAATTTTTATTTGGAAAATGAGTAGTCATAGAATGAGAGGCCTGTTGGTTTGTAACAGACAGATTCCACTGTGTTCATTATGCAGGCTTTGGAGCACTTGCATCCATGTATGCTGACCAGATGCCCTGGCACAGGCTGGCTTTTTTAAAATAAGGCTCCCCAGTGCCAGCAGCTCTAAATCTTTATCTCACACAGGAGCAGATGGAAATCATTCATGCATCTGAGCAGCAAAAATCTCAAAATGGACTGGGCATAGTGGCTGACATTTGGCTGGCTATTTGTTGTTTTCTTTGCAGTTGATTTCCAAGGCAAAGTACATATTGTCAGGCATCTGCACACAGTGGGCATAAAACTACACTATGCGGAAAAAAAAAAAGAAATCAATGAGAGCACCTGATATAACAGTAGCTTCTTCCAGTAGGAATAATTGCATGCTGTCAGCACTCCTGAACAATGCATAAACAAGACACTGATCTTTGGAAAACTCATGGCTATTCAGTGGTTCAGAAGTTCAATAGCCAGATAAATCCTGAGACGTACCTTGTACCTTGCTTGGTAGCCAGCCTTTAATTTTGCATTTGAAATGAAAAAAAATGAACTGCTGGAACTGAGGAGTGGATTCCAGTGTTGCTGCCATTGCCTTAAAAATACATTGCCTGTGAAAGAAACCTTGCCAAACATTACCCTGCTTTGCTTGCATTCAGACCAAGAAATAACTATTTTGTTGGTTCAGTGATAATGCTTTTAAGAGTTCACCTTTCATAGTAACCAGAGTATTTAATTGGTGTAATACCAAACTATAGAAGGAGATTGGAGTGAAAGCTGGAAGGATGTGAGTAGAGGTAAGCATAAAAGGGATGAAGGCTCATGTTTTGTAAAAAACTTTACTAAGTGAACAAAAGAATACTGTGTTTCAGAACACTTAGGAATACTTTGCAGAAGTAGCTTCTGCAGCACCTTGAACTGAAGGGGGAGGAAATTGCATCAATTTTGTTCTAACATGCAGCACTTCTTAATATTTTGTACTTTTTGTATCTGCAGCTCAGACTTAGATAAGTCAATGTCCATTACTTATGCTAATATGTCTCAGGAGAAGCTAAATACACCTAAATTTAAAATACAGATGTATTAAAAATGGGGAAACTGTTTCGGTTTTGGACTCTTTTTGTGATTGTCTTTTATTTTTCTTTTTCTTGTCTGTCCACTTATTCTTGTTTGTGTGCTTGGTTCCTGATCTCTTATCTTTGCAAGATATTTTTGTTTTGTTAAGCAGTTATTTCTCTTACACACCAATGAGCTCCTGGACAAAGAGGTTGAGTACTTGATTCACCATAAAAAAGGATGGAACTTTACCAAAACTGGTTCCTAGGCTGAGATATCTTAAAATATTCCATGTAAATTATTTCTAAGTCATGTAGCTATTTTGGGCAACAAAGCTAGTTTTGAATGCCACTGATGTAAACTTCTAGGTTCATCATCATGTGTTGTTCAAAGGTGTATTTACTAACTCTTTTTTTATGGCCAAAATACATTTGGAACACAAATATCCACCCTCGGATAAAATAAGACCTGATCCAAAAAAGCTGTCTTAAGTAAGTACCACAAAACTAGGTAGCTATTTATTTAGCTTTGAAATGTGTTATAGACTTGCTGTGAACAATATGTCATCTAATTCAAGGTCAACATTATTTTATAAAGAGTTGGTATAAATTCTAAAAAGTTTTGAAATTTATCAGTTTATTCAATTAATGCAGTTTATTTTGCATTAATTTCATTTTTTTAATTGCATATTATGCAATTAATGTAAAATCCCTTTGGCAGAGGTTCTTAAAGGAATCCCCATAAAATTTCATTTATGCCAGTAGCATCGATCACAGCTATTGGACTATGTAAAAAACTGAGGAAGCCAAAACCTCTGAAGATCCACTGAGGTAGATCTTTTTAAATCCTGGTGCTTTATATAAGGACTCCCACTGTCTTTAGGGCCTATGGAATTAAAAAAGAGAATTAATATGATACTTTGAAATTCTTCTAACCTCATTTAGATGTACCTGTGTCCAGGGGCATTGGTTCAGATAAAGAAACAGTAATTTTACTCAAGACATTAGGCCTGATGATTAAATTCTAACTTCCATCCTCTTGAAAGCTGACGCTTGTAATATGTATTTTTATCTTCGTCAGGATGAAATTGGGCAACTTCAAAATTCTAGATTACTAACAGTAATCTGGAAAGAAACTCTCTTTAAATTTGTTCTGTCTTAATCATGTTCCCCAGCTGTGTTGAAGAGTACTGGGTGGCTGTGGTGTGGGAGTTTGGAGTGTTTATTCTTTCTGGGGAGCTGAGCTCCTGCAGAGGACCCATCCTCCAAGGGAGCTCTACACAGCAGTGAGCAGGAGCCATCCAGCTTATAGTCCACAGTCCTGTTGACGTCAAATGATTCTCACTTGCAGCAAAGTGCTTTGGGTCAGCTGAATGCTTCCAGGTACGTCTTGGCAAAAAGATTAAGCAAAGCAGTGAAGCCAGGGCTGTTTTGGAGGGTTTTGTTGTTGTTGTTGTTTGTTTGTTTGTTTGTTTGTTGTCCTTTTGGCAGGAAAATGAATGGCAATTACTTGAATGATGTTGGAAGTTGCAGCTTTTCTTTTGATAGAAGACACTCCCCTGCTTGTTTCTAGATGTTGCAAACTCTCATATCTGAATCTAAGTTTCAAGGAAAAAAAGAAGTGGTTATTGGTAGATTGTCTCGGAAGAGTAATTAGCATAGTCAGACCTTTACTTATTAGCTGTTTCCATTCTATTAAAAAATGGTAAGATGTTGCTCTGATTGTCCCACATGCAGACCATTCGGCATCTATAAATTAGTGAAACCCATCTATTATATAACAATTGTAAATCATCAACGATAACTGTGTCATCTGGGACAACTAAAAAAATATGTACTTTATGTTTTATTCAGCAGGAGGTTATTACAATGGCACCTTAGTGCACAGTGAATGTAGTTTTCTTGCTCTACATAAATTTTTTATTAATTGCATTAATTAGTATATTTTTATTTTTAAAGCAGAAAATGCTGTTAATTTCAGGCCCTGAATACTTTAGTATAATTTAAACTTTTCATAAAATGTCATGATAGTCTGTCTACTCATTTAACTTCAATTACATAGAAATATGAATAAGCAAATGTAATAAAATAGGTCCATTTTCCAGAGCAGTCGTAATAAACCTTCTTATCTATCATTATGCTCTTCCCTAAATACTGGAAGGGAAGAGCCTGTGGCTGTGCTAGAAAACAAGTAACTACTAATAAGATTAGGAGCAGACTGAGGAAGAGTGAAGTTGTGAGTCTGTCAACACAATGTGAAAGCATCTGCTGACTTTCCTGGAAACAGGATTTTAGCCTTCACTGAATGGTACAACCAACAGAAACTTTTATAAAGCTGTCAGGTTCCTTAGATTTCATGAGGTGCTGTTTTAAAGCTTTATTTTTGTGTAAGTTCTTCCTGAGTTCTCTAGATTATGATTTTCAAGTCCTTCACTTTTGCCGTTAGTCTTAAAAAAATAAACCCCTCATTTTCTGGTGGGGCAAATGAGGAGAGAAGGGTGACTTCAGTGGGGTACAATAATTTGTGATGAAAATAATGGTTGATTAATGGTCAAATTGTAGCAGGTCAAAACAATGAGTATGTATGCAGATGTATTATATGCATTATTTATATATACATTTATGTATAAACATATAATGAGAAACATATAAGACATATAAGAATGATCCAGCCTCACTTACTCACTTCAGTTATGAAATCTTAATGACTGCATCTCCTGGACTCAGTAAGATTGAAATATCTATAAATGCTCTTTTGATTTAATATCCAAAGAAATTGATTTAAAAAAATTGAAAGTCTGGAAATAACACTAAATATTGGTGCATGTAAGTAAATATACATAATCATAACCATATTGAATTACCCAGTGAAATTAGTGAATTAGTGAAATAGGTCTTGTTGTTGTTGTTGTTGTGTCAGAGTTCCCAAAGATTTTAATTTAGTTGTTTTCCACAAGCCAATGGTGGTAGCCAAAGTACAGATCTGCTGCAGTTGTATACAGCGTAGGAATCCCTTCCTTTGCCGAGGATTGCAATGATTAATGAAAGCATTACATCTCCAGAGAGTAGCCCTCTAGCAAACTTCTCACTAAATATATCCATTAAAAGCTGACATACGATATGCAGAAAAGATTTAAAGAATTATATTGGAAAGCCGTCTGGGATTTCAGTGTTTCCCAGAGGGCAATTTTTTGATGGCATTAACGATCTCCTGTAGAGAAATCTGGTCTAATCATTCTCTGTCCCTGCATGACTCTATGCAGTATGACATTCTGCAGTATATATTACTACATATGTACTCTAGGGTATTCAATAGCTTGCAAATTTCTTGTGTGGGTTATTTACTTTTGCAGAAGTTATGACTACTTCTGCACTTCAGCTCCTGATGGAAGAAATAATTTTCCATGGTTTTAACTTTGATATTATCCTGATATTTGGTAGGCTAAAGTTTTCAGTCTTAAGGTCACTGTAAATAGGCTTTCTTGCACTGAGGTGAGTGTTTTCTACCTTTCATGCCTAGCTAGAAAATCATGATCAGAGAAATGAGTCAGAAATAGAGATAACTCGAGCTGATCTGAAGCTGAAAAGAGAGAAGGAAATCTTGGAGGACAATGCAGATCATAGTCAGCAGCCTTGCTGTGCTTCCTGCTGCCTGGTAGGACAACACGCATGGCGTAGTAATTCAGAATCATTCTTTCTATCCTTTAAACCAAACTACAGGACAAGTTCTTACCACTAAAGCATAAAAACACACCCTGCCCCACCAACTCTGCCCTCCCTCCAGAGGCTGTGCCCATGTGAGGGGAGCAGCCTAGGAAGGTAATCTGTGCAGCTGCCCTTAATGAGTTGAGGAATCCTTCCTTAAGCCAGTATTAATCATATTCACCTTTATGTGCCACTAATGAGGGTTTTCTGCCTATCCACATCTTGTAAATGCCCCTACAGTTCCTTACAGGAACTTTCAGAAATTTTAAAATATTTCACTGGCCTTTTTTTCTGTTTTGGAACAGAGAGAAGAATAAGAAGCAGACGGATACAGTGACATTTTAATTTGTTTCTTGTTTGGTAAAGGATAAATATCTCTACATCCTCTGTTCAAGCTCTTTGAATTTGAAGAAAGCACACATTGCAGAACAGTTTAAAGTAAAGCAAAACTGTGTTTTCTGGATTTTACCTACAGGTTTTTAAAGCAGAAATGAAATCAATATTTTGACCATCTGCTACTGTAAACTCCCTCTTGTAATTTCTCATTTTTATTATTATGTAAATATACTTCAGGCTAGGGTTCATCAGTGTTCTCAAACTTACCAGGAAAGTATGAACGTATTATAGAGATTGGCTTATTATTTCTCTCATACTTTATTATAAAGTGAGTGACATAGAATGTGACAGGGAGTAATGGGGGGAATAAGGAGGGCATTTTATTTGTTTCTCCTACTAGCTTTTTTACCCAGTTCCTTAAAATAATGTTTTTAATTATTAATATGAACAAACTGAATAAAGATATTTCTCAAGTAACTTTGCATACAATTTCACTGCTGCACATCAAAGACACAGAAGACACAAGTTTCTTCTTCAGCTTTTATTTAAACAGTCTGGCCTTTGTGACATGAGAGTAAATATTGTATCCATTTCTGGCCAAACTCAGTTTAAAATTTAAGAGCCATAAAGAGAAATGGGAAAATGACAGAATCTATTTTCAACTAGTTTGTTTGTGAAGAAATAATCCTTCTCAGATCTGTTACCAAGTGTTACTTTGGTGCAAACGAAAAAGCAGTCTAGTTCATGATATTTTCAGCTGTGCCTTGTTAAAGGTTTTATTCTAATAATGCCAAGGTAATCTAATTATAACTGAGCTGCATTTTCTGGAAATCATTTAGTATACCTATTCACAGCACCTATAACATTGAATTCAAGCACTATTGTAATTTTTGCGTTGCAGTAGTCAGATAGGTAATTAGAACCTGCTCTACTAAGCATTGTGTCATACTGTTTTCAATGGTGTGAGAATGATACCTGAAGGTGTAATTGCCCTTATGTTTTTATGGATTCTTTTAAGATCAAAGCTATCATTTATGAGAGACAAAGACATTTAGACAATAAGAACAAGTATATGCATCAAGCAAAGTCAGGCAAAGGTAAATCTGAAATTGCTTCAACTTGCAAGGGGAAACTTTTAATATTTATATTAATATACTAGTTAAAAATATTTTAAAAAAACCCAACCTGAATAATTATGGAGGAGGTTCGTATGTTTCTCTGAGGTGATTATGCAAAGCTAGATTGTGTCTCTGAACCACTATATCAGTTTGTTTTACTGTTAGACTTAATTTCTGATTGCACAACTAGCCAAAAATTCACCTCCTACCTCTATAAACATAGAGTCTAGCTAAGCACGTACAATCCCATACTGTGCAATTAAAGCTTTATGTAAATTAAGCTTTATGTAAAATAACAGGAATTCATTTTTACAGAACTCAGGATTAAGATACGTGGTTGTGATAGGAAATTATTAAAGAAGACGAATACAGTCAGAAGTTTCTGTTTTCATGATAACAAAATCAAAGTTTTAAAAAGACAGAAAATGAAGAAAAAAAAAACCCCTCTTCCTATTTTTGTTTAAAAGCTGGTCAGTGTTGTGCATATTGATAATAAAATCAAAGTTTTAAAAAGACAGAAAATGAAGAAAAAAAAAACCCCTCTTCCTATTTTTGTTTAAAAGCTGGTCAGTGTTGTGCATATTCTTTCCTTTCTTTCCTTCCTGTCTTGTTATTAGTATGCAGTAATAAAGAGGAGTTGTTATTCTATATATAGTTAAAGATTTTAAAATATAAATAAAAGTAAAGTGTTTTCTAGAAGCATGAAATGTTGAAGAACAAATTAGTATAATTTTGTACAAAGAATATGAAATGGTGGTGTGGTTTTGGGTTATTTCAGTTTAAATACTCTGTTTTGTGCTTGAAGGGTTTGTATTTTCAATCAAAAAAATAAATGGTGAATTTTATTTTATTTTTTGGTAACCCAACATCCTGGAAAAATTTACTTTAATATTCACTCTCCTCATTCTAAAAAAAAAAATAAAAATTAATTTCTAGGATTGCTCCATTTCTTATGGTAGAACTGCATATGAATCTGTAACAAAAATATGCCCGTGCCATCATGAAAGTGTTTGCTATAATTAATCCATGTTGCTGATATTAAATTGATATAATTATTTTTCGTAATAAATCCTTCTAATACATTTAGGGAGGAGAGTGTTTATAAATTAAACTGTTCTTGGTACCATTGCTACAAATCTCACCTAGACTACCATACAGAGTAACTTTGGGAGGTAACAGCTCCATGAGTCACGGCCACTGGTTCTCTACAATGTGGAGCAGACCAGCCTTACAATTCACACAGCCACCGTTTGAGGGCAAGACAGAGAGACATTCTTTTGCATTTTAATGTCTAGGCGCAAGTGTGACAAGTGATCCTCTGGTTGTCCTAGCTAGTTCTCCACTGAGGCTGTTTTAGAAGCAGCTGATTGTAGATGTACCTCCATAAATACTGCAGAGTTTGAAGAACCATAAAGGTTCGCAGGGACTTGCAGTCTTCCAGTATGACCAGACTACAAGCCCGAAGTCCTCTGTTACACAGATTTTGCTTTAGCTTGCTGTGCTCCACATAAAGGAGACAGTTCAAATTCTTATTTCAATGGCATTTAAAGTGGAAATAAATGTCTCATGCTAGCTGCAGAATAAATATGATGTGAACACTGCTCATGTGACTGCTTTATCTCCCTGAATCAATTTTTGATCCACACAAGAAATGTTGCAAAATAGGTTATTTTTTCATTACAGCAGCAGAGACTCCTCTGAATGGACTTTAAGGGCAAAACTTTAGAAAGAAAGAGTGGATTTAAATTTACATTTCTGTTTCAGTTATAGGTTCATTCAACTGTGAATGATGGAGGAAAACTGGAAATGTAAAGGAATGTGTATTAATGGTGAGGCACAGGTGCTAGAATTATTTGAATGGCAATAAATTTACATTGCAAATGTGATAAATCCACTGCAGTTCTAATGCTACTGTAATGACTATCAGCTGCAAGCACAAGGACAGAAGAAAGCTCTTAAATGCATACTCTTAATGCATGGAAAATGTACTCTCTCAGCAGTTTATGTACTGCTTGATATTCATTTATGAGGGCTTCTCTTAACACAGGAGCTTTCATTTCTACAGAAATTTATTTTGCGATGTTTTATTTGTAAATGACAATATTTGGTTATTAAGGCTGAATACATACTCATTAAGCTTCTCGGTAATACAAACATGTATGGGAGTTGTGCAGGGTACTTTTCATTCACAGGTTACTTTTTGTCAGCTCTTTCTTTTCTAGCAGTTTCCTGCACTGCAGCAAAGTCATTGCTGACAAAGCACAAGTCAACAATACCAGTGAAAATGGGAATCTAAAAGATGGCTGATATCTGTAGTACCAAGTTCAACGGTGCATCTTTAGATAATTGTTTTATTGTACCTTTCATGTGTCCCACTTAGCAATCAAGAGAAAAAGCAAATAAATTATGCACAACATGCTGGAAAATCAGTCCTGTGTAGTCAGCGAGCTAAGCTAATGCAGTTTCCAAATGTCATGTATAACATGAGGTTTCCCATACTACTGACTGAAATGTTGGGTCCTTCAGTAAAGACAGATGGATATAACCTTTTTTACATTTTTCCATGAAGTTACATGCCCTAGTTAAGAACAGAGGCAGCCATCTGTGCCTCATGGGAGCATGTATGATGATTAGCATGTGTGTGGATGCTGTGGCATTAATGAAGTGAGAGGCTATTTAAGTTTTCTACCCTACTTGAAACTATGGAAGCATCCTCCTCACTAGGGAGCCTGATCAGAGGTGCAGCAGGGCTGGAAGGGCTGTGTATCGGTGGGGTCTGCTGCACCCTCACAGAGCCAGAGGATGGTCCCCTCTGCCTTTGCCTTCTGAGCTACTGCTGGCCTCTCATGGGCAGCAGCTCACTTGCACACCCCAGGGGTTTTCTGTCTGGAGGAGTCCTGGACAACGGGGAAGCAGGAGGCCTTGGAGGAAGGCCTACTCTGGGAAGTGGTAGTCTCTCACCTTGTCTACCAGGTTGAAAGTCTTGAACCTGGTCAGAGTATTGCTTTATGAGGTTTGGTCTACCTGTGCTACATGTGTGTTCATGATTAGTATCTGTAAGCTTGAATCTCTTAATGTTTGCCCCAAAATATCTTACTCCTATGTATGGAAGTTTGAAGTTTTGGACTTCAGAAAGGTGTAATTGCTCAGCCTTTCTGGCTTATAGACAGAACAGTTTAAGTGCAGCATGGCTTTTCTCAGAATAAAATCAGTGGTCTAAGCACCAAAGCAAGAAGCTCGATTACCCTACCCTTAAGTTCAGCAGTTTATGACTAAGAATTTGTTTTAAAGTTGATCTGATAGTGCTACAGATGACAAACACCACTGTAGGAACTGATAACCATGTGGTCAGTGATGAAAAAAATCACACCCCAACATGCAGGTAGCTTGCTGAATTATTTTTTTCCAGTTCACAACAGTTGTAACTTTAGAGGTTTCTAGCTGGCCTGCTTGCTTTTCACTTTGGGTTTTCTGTTTGCTTTTTAAAACACAGTGTGTAGAAACCAGGATTCAGGCAGTCTGGAAAGGACTCTGGAAGTCGACCGGTCCAATGCCCTACTTGTGTCAGAGGCAACTTCTATGTTAAATCCATGTGTTGCAATGTGATTGTCTGAGTCTTATAATGGAGCTTGGTATTTCAAAGCTGCTGCCCTTAGACCTTCCCACAAGTTTTCAAACTCCAGTTTGCGTAACAACTGTGAATGAGAAGACAGAAACACCTCTTTCTTTCCTTCTTCAGAGTTGGCTTGCTTGGCACAGTTATGAAAATGAGAGGTTATGGTCTTTCCCCTTCATGGAAAATGAAAGAGATGAAATGTCGTGGTATGCTAGTGGCTAAAGCTTATAGTGAAATACTTAACATTATTGCAAAATGTTTGCTTGGTGGGCACAACATTTTATCACTCCAAAGTAAGTGAAATCAGTGGTTCGAAATGCTTATAAAGTAATGTATTTCTCCCGTTAGGGAAAATGAAATACAAAAAGACAACAACATACTTTCCCACTCTTTTATAGACTGGATAAAACTCACACTATTAATATTGAAAGTAACTAATACTTTGAATACAGAAATGTTAACCCTAGTTCTCAATTTCTTCCTTACTTCAAAAAGCTAATTCGTTGTATTCACTCAGACCCTATTTCTACATTAAGTAAAATAGCTTTGAATGGTTATTCTAATGTTGTTCAATGTTTACTAAGTCTATTAAAAACTGATGTTATTGTTTGATAGTCTTGTTTTAATAAAGCCTGCTTGGTTTGGACAAATTAATTTGGGAAAAGTACACAGTAATACCTTAGTTGACACTTTTGCAAGGATTTTACAGGCTAGGTTAATTAAAAATATGAGCCTATAGCTACTGTGTTTCCCCCACATCTTTACCATGCTTTAAAATAACAGAGATTATAGTGCTCCAGAGTGATCTTGCTATTTTACCACTCTCAGAGGCTTCCCATAATATCCTTCTACAATATAGATCTTGAATTTTCTTTATAAATATTATATAATAAGGGCTAGAGTCATTGTAATAATAGTATTTCCCTGATAGTAAAAGCTGTGTTGTATCTGAGAACACTTCTTCATTTAGAGAAAACTGATTTCTGAGAAAAAGAAAATAACACTGTGCACTTCAAAATAATAGATTATAAAGAACAGAATACTAAACTTGAAAAAGTATACAGTGTGGCTAAATGAAGCTTTTTTCAGCAGTATTAAAAATAGATTAAAGGTGAAGTTTTGTGAAAACAAATGATGTTTGGGGAAAAACTTAGGTGGTGTTGGGGGAAGTTTTCAGTCACGCTGAGAAATTTCCATGTGAATGTAGCTCTTCCTGTGTGAGCTGCTTGCAGACAGTGCAGGGGCACAAGCTCACCACCTACTTCTATGCCCAAGTACAGAAGTACTTTTGTGTTTTCTCACCTGCTGATTTGCATGTAAGTGAACTCTGATTTGTACATTGAAAACAATTTTAAATCAAAAAGCACTATCTATTCACTTTATTTATACTGTACATAGTGATTTGAAGACATAATTTCACTAGTTAAAATCAGACTCCTGATGTGCTGCTGAGAAGGGATGTGTTAACCTCTTTCCCTTTGAGACAACGCAGGCTAATATGATGGCCCTTAGGTCAGAATGTGGTGAACACAGAGGATGCCGAGCTCTAGGCAGTGCAATGGCAAATTAAAAAAGCACTTCTACTATATCCATAAACCTACTGCAAAAACAATTTCACAAGAAGACAGATCATCCCAATTTTGATCTTCCTGCACGGATCAAAGAAAAGGAAGGAAACACATTTAGACAACTAACAGTATAATTGTATCAGATTAAAATATTTGTATTGTCTATTCCCATAACTATGTAGTTTTTCTTTAAACTTCTGGAACTCACCCTCTCTGGGAAAAAACAATATGTTTATGCACATTGCAACATTTTTTCCTCAGTATAGCCAGATGTATTTCTTGACACTTCTGTTAAAGAATTATTAAAAGAAGCCAAAATTTTTAATCAGCCATGAAATGTTTTGCTCATTATTTTAAAATTGTCTAGACTCATTATTGCTTTTTTTAATCCCATGTTTTCCTCAATGGGGAGTCCAGATCATAGTTTTTTCACTACAAACATCAAAAATTTTGTCTTAATGCGCATCTTTGCTTTAAACAATATCTAGTCAATCAAGGCAAGCAATTAACATTTTCATAAAAAACAGAATTAGAAGTGAATATCTCACAAAATTAAGTCTAGCAGCATTTTGAAAAGAATGCATGAAGAGAAGGGTTTTTTTATTTTCCAAGTTTTATTTTACTTATTTTTAAAGTACAATATGCCTCTTCAGTGCAAGTTCATAAGCAGTGCCTTGAGCAAGGATCAGAGTTCAGGACTACTTAATCCCCCAAAGCTATACTAAATGCTGAGGTATAGATTCCATCTTTCTTATTCTTGTTTCTGACTCTTCAATTCTTGCTAAACAATGACATTGTCTCAACAGGTTGGTTCTCCTGCCAAGAAGTCTGTTGTGGTAGAATTGGAGCAGTTTGTGAGACAAAGTGATTTCTACGACCACCTTCAGTTTCTTCTGTTTGTGGCAATGAAATGAAGACCACTCTTGAAATTCTGCATAGAAGTGTCCTTGTCCTAAAAAAACCCAACCAGATAATACCAACCAAATATTAAGATTTCATATCAGCAATCTTATTAATTATATTTTGACTAGCTATGGTGCTTCCCTTTGGACTCAGAAAGGCATGAACAACAGCTTTGCATCAATTTCTTTTTTCATATGTCGGTGGATTTTCTCATATCTGTGAAGTACTGAGATGATTTTTTTTTCCTTTTTAATGAAAGCTCAGATCCCTAAACCCACGACTCACTCAAATCGCATTCTGAACATGACCAAGTGTTGCTCTAATTTTTAAATATGCAAACTTGACAAAGAAAAATTAATGAATGCTTTTATTTTCATGTGTATGTATATATATATATATATAAATATATATGTACATGTAAACACAGTAGTAGTTTAGGTAGGGTACCATTAGCTCTGCAGGAAGCAGCAGCAAACAGTAGGGAAAGGGGAGTTGAAGAACGTAGGCTGTAATGAAGAGGCTTTGGAAGCATGCATCAGCTTACCTCAGCTGCCATAGCAATATACAGGTGTAGTAGATTTGCCTTTATTTATTTAAATTCAAGAATATAGAGTTCTATAAAAAGAAATTGATTTCTTTTTGACCTGAAAATTCTTTCTCTTTTGTTTGGATCGTACACCTGGTTCATTCAATGTCTGGAATCCCTAGGTACTATTAATAACACTTCTTTTCAAAGCTCTTAGTGAAAGAATTGCTCTGTAGGTAATTTGAATATGATAATAATCTGAAGAAGGAGCTAAGAAATGCAAAAATAATAGATCATACAAGAGTAAGGAGTGGGAAGAATTTTAGAATTGCTACCTGTATTGGGAGAACGAATATGAGCTGCTCACATATCTTTTTTCAAAATTAGTTTCATTTAAGGTAAAAGAAATAAACATACACTTCTAGCTGTCATTAGGAACAGCACAATGAAAACATCTATTTAGTGTTTTGCCATGTGTAGTAAAGTGCCATCGCATCAAAAAAAATGAGAATCCAGGGGAGATGTTTGAGAATAAAAGATACTTAAATCATTTGGATTAAGGAAATTGCATGGAATACTGACTTCAGTTCTACCTACCCAATTTCTTTCCTCACTCAAAAAAAAAAGCCCTATGATTGAGACCCACAAGGTCAACTATAATTCTCGCAGATGGTGGACTCGTAAGCTAAAATCTGGATGAAGTGAAAAAATATGAAATTTGGTTTAGGTCAGAGGAAACAAAGCTGGAGACAGTCGATGGGGGTAACAATTAGTAACTGTGGCAGAAAAGAAGGTCAGGCAGACACTTCTGTTCAATTCCTTTTAATAGGACACAAAAGGAAATTGAATTATAATACACATGAAAGTGTTTAAAATGAAATCCTTTTATACAGTGTATAATTAACCTGAGGAACTTGGCGCTATAACATATTAGTGGAGAATGAAGCTTAGTAGAGCTGGAATTAAGCAAAGACTTTCATGGGGATAATATGGTAAACCAGGATTCAAAATATTGCTGAAAATAGTTCAGGAATAGAAATGTTTTTGCTTTGGGACACAAGAATGACACTAGGTGATGTGTTAGAAAATCTCTTTGTGTACAGCTTATCCCACGCTGTGTTTTTGTGTGGTGTACTGTAAGATGGAAGTTTGTATTGCATCTGGTTCTGGAGCCTTCAGCACAGGAAAGACATGGACCTGTTGGAGTAGGTCCAGAGGAGTGCCACAAAAATGATTAGAGGGCTGGAACACCTCTCCTATAAGGGCAGGCTGAGAGAATTTGGGTTCAGCTTGGAGAAAAGAAGGTTCTGGGAAGGCCCTATTACTGTCTTTTGGTACTTCAAGTGGCCCCATAAAAGTGATGAAGACATGTTTTTTAGAAGGGCCTGTTTTGATAGGAAAAGAGGTAATGGTTTTAAACTAGAAGAAAGTACATTTAGATTAGATATAACGAAGATTTTTTTTCACAGTCAGGTCAGGGTGGTAAAACACTGGAACAGGTTGCCCAGAGAGGTGATAGATGTGCCATCCCTGGAAACATTCAAGATCAGGTTGAACTGCACTCTGAGCAACATGATTTGGTTGAAGATGTCCCTGCTCACTGCAGAGTGTTTTGACTAGATGGTCTTTACAGGTCCCTTCCGACCCAAACTATTCTATGACGCTATTAAAGCATGAAAAACATGATACTGGTGGTTGGTGGAGATGGGATGCTTAATCTCATATGAACTACAGCCCTTTTCTGATGATACCACCCTCTTGTAAATCTAAGTAGGACGTAGTTTGGGATCTGAGAATATCTGAGATTCTTAATCTTTTTAATGGTCAGAACTGGAGAATGGTGGAGAAAATGTGTTTTTTTCCATAACAGTTGTTTCACCATTTTAGCAGTGAAAGAATTAAGGGAATAGGAAAAGGAAAGAGTTAGTATGAAAAGGAGAAATAGGAAAGAGTAATAAACAAAAAATCCCCAGAGCTAAACAAAATCAGATCTACCTCTTGAATATCTCTTATCATAGGTCTAGTTAAGTACACTATATCAATGTTATGTAGACGTTGTTCCTCGAGTGCAAATATCTACTTACAGTTCTGTTCAACTATATTATAAAAAAAAAAAAAGGTACCTAATACATCTCCTTACCTCAATGTGGTATCAAAACTATGTAAATCATTCCTGACAGGTGTTTATAAACACTTCCAGGGAGAGATTTTACTATCTTTACTGGTAATTTGTTGCTTCAATCTCCTCACTGTTTTGGGAATTTATTTCTTAATGTTTAATCTAATTATATTCTAGTTCTATTACATTTTAACTGACTTCCAATTATTGTTAATTTGTAGAACTTACCTTAGAATGAACACCTGAACACCATAGTTCAGACTGTTTTTCTTTTTTTTTTTGTATAAAAGGCAGCAAATCTTACTGATTAAAATGTGTTGTTTTACCCTGAATGCTATACTGAGTAACGTCAAGTTGTCCATCCCACTCCAAAATGGACTTACTATGATGTAACAAACACTGATGATTTTAAAATGAGTGATCAGTGTTGTAGATGCTGGCTTACAGATTCCTTGGCGCTTTTCTCTGTGAGGAGTCCTAACTGGATTTGTATATCTCCTAAAATTTCTGAATGTCCTTTACTACTTTTTAAGCTATATTTTCAGTATGAAGTTCCACAGAAAATAAAAATTGCAAGGATATCATAAAAGAAAAAAATGAATATTCAGCTACTTATTAGAAGGAATATTTTTAATATTGTTAATATAATTTTTCATATTTGATTCAGTAGAAATATATCTTTTTTTTTTTTTTTAGTCTGTCTACCAAGTTTTCTTATTTATTACAAAACAACAATGCAGAATTATGTGAGTTTGTCCCAGGCCCAGTGTTTGAACTTATGATATTGTTGTAGGTGTGATTGTAGCGACTGACGTTAAATGTAGAAAAGCTGTATGAAGCATGGAATGGGGATGGAAAAGCACAAATCAAGTTACCTAAAATTAGTGGATTTTATTAAATAGGGGTAGACTTATTTATAATTTAGTTTGGCAAAATTCCCTCACTGCAGTAAACTAGGTGGCAAATTCAGCAAAGATACGTGACCACGTCACTGTTTATTGTGCCATCTGTTTTAAAAGAATGATTTCTGCTGGAGTCTGAGAGAACTTCTGAAAGCAGCCAGTCCTCCCTAGAGCCACAAAGACTGAGAATCACCTATTTTTCCATTTATGCTTCTCTATATAAATATTTTCATGGTGGGTCATGTTTTCCAGTCTCACTTCGTGAGAGGTTTGAGCAAAATGCAACTTTTTGATAAGATACTCACTGACATGATAAAAGAGAATGAGTTCTGTTCCTGGTCCCCAAAGTTGTCTTTACTGATGATTTATTCTCTAACTGCCTTAGTTTTGAACCTATTACAATAAGGACACAAATTCTGATTCTAATGTGTTAATCACCTTGGTTGTCTGAAAGATAAAATTACCAGGACAGGAATTGCCTCTTCATAGATGTACACCCTGAGTTTTTCCGTTTCAGTTTCAGCTAATATAATAAAGGTGGTGGTAGGTATTCAAATAAAGCACATTTTAAGCATTTTATAGCTGTTTTGTTTTCCAGTAATGATAACTTCAAGGCACAAGCTATTTGCTACTTCTGGACATAGGAGAAAGGAGTTAAAACTCTAATAGTATGGAAAACTGCCAACTCCAGATTCCATGCTGTAGAAAATATTACTTCTGCTGCAGTTTTATTCAAATAAAGAGTTAAAAAAAACACCACAGAAACACCCCAATCCAGAAAACCAATTCTTTTTACTTCCAAGTATTTTGCAAAGAAGAATTTGAGTGTGAAATGATGACAAATTGATTGTGCTTATATAGCTAGTGCAGTATTTCATTCCACAGTCTGTTGTTCTGTTTTGCACTCAGCCATTTAGAGTAAACATGTTTGATACTGCTTGCCCACAATGCTAGCAGAATCTGTACTGAGAAACCGAAAATGCATTAGGGAGCTGTGTGGTCTCCAGCTGGGGTATGAATCATACTTTCAAGGACTTGTGTTTCTAAAAGGAGTTCAAAAATAAGCTATGACAAAGAAGGTGAAAAACCATAATATGAGCCTTTAGCTTCTAGATTGTGTGAATTTCAGATTCTGAGCAGATTCTTGCATCCATATAAAGATTGTCAGCATTTAGCTGTAGTTGGTTTGCTTATCACTTGCTTCATTCTCTGCTTTTAAAGTCATGAATCAGAAGGCAGAGTGCTCCTGGATGAACTATGCTTCTCTACTGCACAGCAATTAACATCCCTGACATTGTATCTCAAGATAAGATGCTCATCTCAGAAGACTGAAATGTGATCTGTCATATTTAAGCCAGCTCTTTGATAATGCCCCATTCTAATAAGGACATAGTAAGTCAATTTCTTTCCAGTTCCTAATCTCATGTCTTTGTAGTTTATATCATAACTGGCATATTATCAACAATATCACCTGAGTATCCCTGAACTTTTGGAGAGCTAATTCTCAAGAGATAACTGCTCCAAGTTAACCTGAAAGAATGGGATGCAGCTGCAGTGTGTGTACATTTTTCATGTGCAGAATATTTTTTTTAACTTAGACTTTTTATTTGGGGCATTTAAGAATTTACAGGAAAGGGAGCATAAGCATAGCTTAGCGTGGTATTCATGCTCTGTGCCAAAACCTGTGTTAGCAGTTGCAGGAGTTTTTCGTCCCATTATTGACATGGTGGTTGCATTTGTCTTTTGCTAATTCAAAACAAGCAGATAAGATACCTGAATGCCACTGTATGCATGATGTCAGGAATGTCAAACCCCATTCCATCTATGCCTGCCTATCTAGAGGGTCCTGGTGATAATCTGCTAGAAGCTCTTTCTGGTGGATCAAATTAGTAGATAGCTCTTTTGCTAACCATATTAATTGCACATGTAGTTCTAAAGATCGTCAACTGCAGGGTCAAGGAGGCATCAGAAAAGACCCTATATGCCCCTGTCTTATTGTGGTGAGGAGGAATCACAGCTGGGGACTTCTGAAAAGCACATTCTCAGCCTGGAGCAGGGGTGGCTGGAAATGTTATCCTCACTGTAGCCTTAGTGCTTCCCAGTGGAATGAAAAAGGTGATTGTCAGTGAAACGTTTCTGGATGAGATCAAAAAAAGCTCAGATAGCCATCCAGTATTTTTCTACCATTGCTCCAGATTAAGTGTCCAAAGAGAGTGTTGCTATAGAAAAGTACTAGTTTGGTTGTTAAGAAGTGTTCAGAGAAAGTTTGTTTTCTTTTTATTTGTTTGTATGTGGTGGTTTTGTTTTTTTTTTTTTCATTTTAAATTTTTGAGAGAAACCAGTGACTCTAAAAGGTCCTGGGGCTTCTTGAGTTCCACCTTTCACCAACATGAAGGGAGCTAAAGGGAATGGAGGTGCAAATTAATGCATGGTTTTGCAATGGTGTTGTAAAAATATAAACAAAGTTGCAGGAATATTTGTTTTAAATAGACTACTTTAATCTATGTATTCATTTACTGCTTTACATTGATCCTCTATTAATTTGAAAGTCAGCACCATTGAGCCGACTTGAAATAAGCAGTGGAAGGGTTTTTTGTGTCCTAAACAAAAACAGTTCAGTGACTCACTGTCTTTAGAAGGTAAAGGCAATCTAGAGGATGTGCTGCTGTTGTCTGCTATATGGACTGTTTACATAAATACATATTTCCAAAGAACATTCAATTTCAGATAACTACACAAAATGTAATATATATTCTGAATTATGGTAGTGTTCGTGCAAATGGAATGGCTGTTGTATCCCATAGGTGAAGAAAAAACATATTTAAGGAGGTACTCTGAATCCTGAGTTTGGTAAGTATAATTTAATACTAAGCACTCTATTTTTTACTGAGCAGAGAAAATAATAAAATTCTATACAATGGTTAATGGAAAGCATTATAAAAAATTCTGTTTATTTGGAATTTCACTGAAAAACC
The DNA here is from genome assembly GCA_013400055.1 of Nycticryphes semicollaris. Classification (NCBI taxonomy): domain Eukaryota; kingdom Metazoa; phylum Chordata; class Aves; order Charadriiformes; family Rostratulidae; genus Nycticryphes; species Nycticryphes semicollaris. Next base: position 439,576 of record VXBJ01006045.1, read on the forward strand.
TACTGAAATTACATTTCTTTTTTACAAAGTTAGAAAAAAAGTAGACAAAATTTATAAAAGGAAAGATGACAACAATGGCCCAAATACTTGTATTGACCCAAAATTCCCCTATGAGATTACAGGAATTACATTTGTATTTTTCCCCTTTTTTCTTATTGGTTCAATTGCCAGCAGCAATGACTAAACTTCCTGTTAATTCTTTAGCACGTTACCATAGAGGTTGTTTGCCATTTTTTTGAAAGAGCATAGATTATCCTTTTATAAAATCTGTTCCTGTGATAATGGAGAAACCAAAACATCATTTTAGTTTCATTTCAGTTTCATTTCTCATGTGTATAATATGGCTAGGAGAGCTATTTTATTGTCTATGCAATATTCACCTTCTACATTTCTAAGATCCAGTGGTCTGAAGATGATAATATTTTGCATTATGCTTTTTTATATTAAAAAAATAAAGGGAGAATTTATGTATAATATTCAAGGGCAAAACGTACTATATCCACTAAGCAGTGTGCAGAGTTGTTTTTTTTCCCCAGTTCATTTAAACCACACAGGGATGCCAGCTGATCAAAAACACAAAGTAAATAATTATATTTTATTTCTCGAGTTACTAGGGGTGTATAGCATTTTCTGGTTTGTTGGTCCTTCAATTTTCTTTTCTTCCTCCCTCAGCTGTTAGTTGACTTTCTATTACTTTCTAAAGTTTTCCACTGGAAACTTTAACTGTATGTAGAAGATTTTTTTGGACCAGTTGATTAACGCAGGTAGAGAAGATTTAGAGGACTGAGTTCCAATTAAACATGGTGAAGTGATTTTCATACAATGCTTTCAACTGGAGAGCTATAAGACAGCATCATATATAGCTCTGGGGATATGAAACCTTCCTTATTCATATTTATTAGATGCATCTGGCACTTCCTTATAATTTATATGCGGTAAATTTCTATAATAAATACTAAATATACATACCACACATTTACTATCCTGCTATTATGTCTTATTGATAATTTAGTAATAGCTATGCTTTGCATTTCAAATATTTTCTTATCCTGACTGACTTTGTGTACCTACGAGTGGAACTGTGTCTTAATATGATTACTAATTGCTGAGAAAAGCATTCCTCTTGGTATTCAAGAAATCAGAAAAAGCCTTTTTATTTTGCTGTGCATGTTAGAGGCAGCATAATGATGTGGTAAAAAAGATAAGAAAAACAAAATAATAAACAGTAAAGTATAAACTTTTTTAAAATTTATTGGAACTGAGGGAAGAGGTAAGCTTTAGTACTAGAGAAACCTGTTATAGAGTTCTTGCCAGCCAGTCTTTATTAGTGTGGCTTATTATACCACAGACTCTCTGCACGACCTTGTTTAAGATACTCTTTGCTGGAGCTTTCTGGCTTTATCCATTGAGTATGCTGCTTTCTTATCGAAGAGGCTGACTCTGCCTCTACTTACTTCGTGCCCCAGACTGCTGTGAAGAGATAGATAACCCAGCCAGGCACGGGTTGCTCTGAGGGGCAGCATCCCTGAATCTCCCACCTGTGTTCTTCTTGCTGAGATATCATTGCAAAGGAACGCATTTTAGAAGCCATGGTTTGCTCCACTGTTGAGAGATGTCTGTGTATTGTAGTTTCTTTGGGTCAGCAGAAAGGGCTGCTACATTCGTTATAGTCACTGGTAGCCCACCCTTCACTCCATAACGTGTCATCTGTACCCTTCAGGGAAAGATTGTGGTCAAGCAGAAATGTCCTCTATTGTTCCTAGGGGGAAGACTCATTAGCAAAGAAATGGAAATTCAGGATGCATGCCAGTCCTGCCTGGTGTGACTAAGCAGCAGGAACTGGTGAGGAAAAGGAGCAAGTGGTTCCTGCATACTGGACATCTGCAGCTTCTCCTGGCCATAGCCTTGGTGCAGCCCTGCAGCAGGAGGGGGAAGGCTTCTGCTTCTTCCCAAACATGCTTTGGGCAGTGTGGAAATGACTCCCAGACAATGCATGTAAATTAGATAGCACTGTACAGACCAAATTAAACTGTTGCTGGAAAATGAGAGAGAAAGTGTTGCTTTGAGCAGCGCTATAAACTAGCTAGCTCTCCCTATTTTTCAACAATTGAAAAATCTGTGCTAATGGTGGCAGCAAACTCACTTTCCAAGTGCTTTTCTATTATGTGATGTCTGCAAAATATCTGGTTAAGACTAGCAAGTGGAATCTGCTTGCTGTTGTATGAGCCCCGACAGTGATATTATTTCATCATTCTTTTATTTTTGTTCTGCATGCATCAATAACTCTGGCAGTAATAAGAAATTATTACAGAAAAGCATAGTGTTGGTAATGCTGTTATCATCTTGATCTCCAGTGAACCGGAATCCCAGTGTCACGTTGTTCTTCCCTCTCCTCTGAAATAGCTGTTCAAGAAGTTGATGCTGATGACATGTTCAGGTTAAGCATAGTCATATATCAGGAGCTCACCCTTTGCGAGAATGAGCAGGAACTTAATTTGAAAACAAATGGAACAGGGGACATAGAGTAGCTGTTAAAAGATAACAGAATAACTGAAATGTCTCCACAACACGTCTTGGGAAGTGAAACAAAGGCAAAAATGAAATCATAAATTGACTGGGTGCAGACACTGATTACTCAAAGGAAGAACTTGAAAGCAAAGCATCGAATTGAATTCTTAGATTCATACTGCCGTGGTGTAGAGAGCTGTTGGGTGGGGGTGTGGTCAAGATTTTTTTACCACCCTTTTTGATACTGAATTGCATGGTACTTTGAGTGCCCAACAAATAGGCTGCAGGATCACAAACAGTGCTCTGCAGTAGCAAGGGGACAAAAAAGGTGCAACATGGAGTGTTATTATTTTGAGCCCTACCAGTTAATGCTTCTGTCATTGATTCTGTTCCTATTATGCAGGATTCAGATTCAATTTTCTAGTCTGTTAAATGGATGGACCCTCACAAAATTAATTTGTTACTGATCAAAAATTATAAAACTCCTTTTGGATAAGCATGCTAACGACATAAGGAATAATATATTTTAATATCAACTGGCAGGAATCCACCAGTTGTTAATTGCTAAATATTTTTAAATTATCTAAGAATTTGAATTTGGGGCAGTGTGTGTTGTTGAGTGTTTGGGGTGGTGAGCTTTTTTGTTTGTTTGAGGTTTGTTTTTATTGTTTGAAACAAAAAATTCCCATTCAAATAAACCAGCCAAACTTCAGCATGCTGATGCCTATCCACTAGAAAAACGTTCTCATGGATTTATCCTGCCGTGTTGCTCTTAGTGGATACTGATTATCAATTTAATAAGAATGAGAACAAACCAAAAATAATGGATAAGCCTTAAGGTGGATGCAGATTTGTCCTTTATAAGATTTAAATACACAATTTTGTAACTTTTAACACTCAGATTCTGCTCTAAAAAATGCATCTGAATTTGAATTCCAGCAATTAGTGATCAGTACAGTCTTGTGCTTACTGAGTGCTTTTTTATGAAAAAAAAGAAAAACAAAACATTATTAAAACTTTCAGATTTTATAATTAATATTGCCAACTGGTCTGTATGGAGACCTCTCTGGAATATGCTATATATCCCAATAAGATGAGAAACATATAAGAATAATGGTGCTTTTGCTAGCACAAGAACATTAACAATCTGGAAGTGCATAGAATCATTGATGAATGTTGCTTACTGTGGGACAGTCGAATATTTGCATTTTGAGCCATGCCTCTTGTCTCAAATGCACATAACGTAGCATAATATAATGTGATTCATTCTGGTCCACAGAATCATTTATAATTGAGATTTATTCTGAAATTCTTGTGTTATCTCAGAAGGAAAGCTTCTGTTGGAAAGCTACCCTATATTTAGAGCAAAGCATGTTTTTTTTTTATTATGGTCCTTGGACTGAAGTGTGCTCAAACCTCTTATTCTGTCCTACCTTAGGTAGCCTTCAAGACAGCTTGTCCTTTTCCTCTAAATTTCTCATTTTTTAGATTTGTTTATTTATCATGTTCAGGGAGGCACTATCAGTATTTTATAATAGTTACTTTTTATGGTGTTTACCAGACAGCAGAGATATGTATTTAAGGTGACTTGTACACACATCAAGTTCCATTGTGGGATCAGTGAGGAACTGTAAATGTGTTCAAAAGACTGACCACAAGGTATACCTAAAAATGCAGTAGGAGAATACATTCATTTGTGCATTTAGTCTTCTACATTCAATTTGGAGTGTGGTTGCTGCTGTTGTGCTATTTTATCTTTGCCTCTTACAATCAGCTGTGTCATCCTAATTGTTTTCTAAGTAGCCTCTATTGTAAATCTTCAAAATATATTATTTCCACTTCAACTTTCCTCATTGAATATTCTTGTCACGGATGAGTATTATTAGTGTTTGTAGACATCCCAAATATCACACATTTTGATCACTTATTTCTGATCCCAAATGGCTTTAGTTTTGCCTTTTCTCATGTCATTTGTCCTGGCAAACAGATGCTGAAAGTTGCTTTAAAACAGCTGTTTATGAAAATCTGGTTGGAGGATCTCATTAAGTCCCCTGTTTGCAGCTCTGCATAGTGAATTTGTCTTTATATTTTATTGAGTATGCAGACTTTAGATCCAGAGGTTTTCTTTTTGCCCAGATGGATTTAGCATTACCAGGGTTTATCTGTTCATTTCTATTCTGACCTTAATTTCATTTCCCATTCCATCCCTTTTATTCTTTTTGTTGGCAAGACACCGAGAATACTGAATTTCTTCCTTTCTTCATTGCTAAAATTTTTCATTCTGCATCAGTTTTAAAAGTTTAAGGGGTGGATTTTGGATGGGGCCAGGGAGGGTTGGTTGTTGGGTTTTTTGTTTTGTTTGTTTTGGTTTTTTTTCCAGTCCAATGTAAGTGGTATAAGTCATGCCTGTCGATACTTGTAGTTGCCTTAAATATATATAAATATCAATAATTTCCTAACCTTCCATATATTCATATTTATGCTACTGGAGTTTTTTGTCAAATTCCCTAATAGCTAAGGGTTTTCTCTAACTTTGTTCTATAAATTCTACGAAAGCCATTGAGAAAGTCTATGAAGTCCATACAGAAATAAATGATATTCACTCAGTTTTTATTGTGACAATGAAGTAGGTATTTTATGTTTATATTTCCTGTCTGAATCTTGTCTGTTGTTGTAAATTTGTATCTGATATTTTCTTTACTTTAATTGAAGGAGTAGTCAAAAAACCAATATATTTAAATGCTATAGTTAACTTCCAATCAATGGAATTTCTATCCAGGTATTGTGTTGGTTAAGATCTCTTATCTCTGACAACTCTATCATCTGAGAATTTTCCTTCTTGTATCATATTTTTCCTCTCCTTAGTAATATTTTATCTAAATGTCCACTATATCCTTAAGAAATGAGTAAAGAGGTTACTATTGGAATTAATTTCTTCAGATCGTTCAATTTGCGCTCTTTAAACATACGATATTTTCCTTTACTTCCTTTCTGTTACCAAATATGATTAAATCTCCTGATGCCTCTGGTGAATTTAGCCACATTGTTCTGCCATGTACCCCCTGGTCAACTTTTATTCCCTAGGAATGCAGTTGTCCAGCTATTTTTCCTAATTTGTCTTTGTTGTTCTTTCTTTACTTACCTCCTGATACTTGTCTTCATTCATGACTACTGTTTTGAACTGAGGAAGTCTGTGCAATCAGCCATTTACGTATAGCATCTCTTAATTTGTTTCTAGTATTTTTTGACTTTGTATTTTTTGTCATTCTTTTCTTGAAATCAGTCCTTCTTTATTTTTATTTATTAAATAGTAGCTTAGTTTACAGCTCTCCCTCACTTCTGTTGTCCTCTGACAAACATTTTCTTTTATTTTTTAATATTTCTTTACACTTTTTTTTTTTTATTTAGCTGTATTTAGCTTTTACTATACTGTACTAGTTGGTCTTAATCTGTATGTTTTGGTCTGATATAGGTTTGCAGATAGATGCTGTATGTGAAGTTGGCTTTTTATGCTGTTATAATCCAAGTATCTTTGCATTTAAGTTCTCTAAAACCCTGGTTTACATCAAAATTCAGTAGCATTCTCTGTTCATTTTTATGCTCTGCCAAAGCTATCAAGCTATCCAAAGTTATATATCTATCTACCTAGGTACACATTCACATATACATGCCTAAAGCCATATGCAAATAACAGCTACACACATAAAAGCTTTGGATATAGCCTAGCCATTAACAAACATTGAGTAATATGAACTTACAGCAGTTCCTGACTTCTTTAATAATCTGCATTTAATTCCGAAGTATGAAATTTCACTGACCTTGCACATACGGCAGATCAAGTTCTGCCCTCTTCCACTGAGTCCAAAATACTGCTGTTTTATTGGAATGTGGAAAACAGTGCTAAGAGGATGAAGATCTGATTCAGATTCTCATGTTTGTCTGGGAAGGGGTGTTTTGCCTAATGCAGGACAACTAGAGACTGCTCAGCTAGTGCATTAAAGAACTGGTGTAAGTGGAAAGAATCACTTTGGCCGTGCAGTCCAAAATACTCACTATCCTCCTTGTTACAAATTGACCCTCTGGGTGGTTTTTTTTTTGGGTGTCTAAAGGGTAACCAATGACTTCAGTGAAGGTATGACAATTCACGTAAGTTTATATTATCCCAGTAGAGATATCAGGTAGTCAGCAAACATGTTAGAATCATGTGACAGAAATTTCTTCTCCCAAAATTTGAGGTATTTCTAGCCAGCAATCCAGTCTGCAAAAGACAAACTCTGTTCCATCAAATTAAAATGCTATAATTGAAAAGAATCTTTCCAGCATGTTTTCTGTACTCCATCACTGAAATGCTGCTTTGCTGCAAAGTTGGATGCATTCAAAAGGATAATTGATTAAGCCTCTCAAGTAAATTACTTTACTGAGTTGCTTATAGGAGAAGAATTCTTCCCCTGACCTCAAAGCATTCTCATCTGAAAATGTGATGTCTGAGCAAGACATTAAAAAATCTTGTATGACAAATGAATCCTGTATCATTTGAAATATATTCTTCAGCTACATTTTTTTTTCAGAAACACTTAAAGCTCACTGCCTGCATTGTAAAGTCATGAAGTAAGTAAGATGAAAGAGGTAGAAAGCGAACAGTGGCACACTGACTTGTGAAGGACAATGCAGCAGATCCCTGCCACTGGAGAACAGGATCCCTGAATCCCAGTGCAATGCCTTGTTTGTTAGGTCATGCTAATACTAACACATTCCAGACATGGAAGAAACAGAGTTTGGATAAAGTGGAACAGAGATGCCATAATTTCTGCTCCCCCCAGGTGCATTTCATAATTTTGTACTACTGGGAAAGAAATCTCATAATGTTGCATAGTGATGACAAGGATTGAATGCACGAGTATCAACTATTGCAATTTTAGCTGAATGGATCAACTAAAAAGTTATAACCCATTACTTGCTTCATTTTCTGTGGTCATATTAAACACCTCACCTCCTTTCTTGAGGAAAAGCTGAACACTTTTTTGCATATATGCTATGTTACATGTAACCAGTAAGTACTAAGAGCATGTAAATATCTTCATTAGAAACAGATCTTTCTTTCCTAATGGGCTACTCACAAAATCTGAAGTGTGTTTCATCTGAAACCGTTAAAATCTGGAGTGATGGCTAAATACATGTGGAACAGTATGGTGTGGGGCATATATAAAATCCTGGGGATGGGGAGAAATTTATTTGCTTCCTGTCTGTGCCACTTTGAGAATTAGAAAAAAAAAATACTCATTTTTACCCACTCTGTTTCTCTTGGAGCCATTGGAAAAAAGGAACAAAATCTCTCCTTGTGCTCCAACATTCCACATTTGCGTTGTAGATGTTTTGCTTAAAGCAGTCACACATCATGTTTCTTACAATGCGTTCCCTTGAGCAACTCAGAGGAAGCATCTTCATCCTCTCTATGAGGAGAGAGTAAAAGGAAGAGGGTGAAATTTAATGCAGTGAAATTCTCCTTGGGGCTGCCAGGAGTTCAAGGGGGCATATTCATGCCAAGTGGACAAGTGGAGAGACCTGTAAAGAAAATGCTATTGGGATTAGCTATCTGTTTTCTGAGCATATTGCTGGACTTGTTGAAGTCTGAAGGGAGGGGAAAGCTATTCCTAAAACATGACTAGATTAGAAAATATCAAAATAAATAACAATGTTAATGATGGTAAATAATAATAATTTTTGGAGTCCTTACCCACCTCCCAGCCTCCCCCAAATACTAATCGCTTCTTTAGAGAATTTAGTGCTATTGTGGCAGTTCTTTCTAACCGTCTATTGAAGAAATTACAATGTTGTCCTATTCACAATAGGAAACAGTATTTATTAGACAACTTGAAAGCTATTCGTTGAATGATACTTTGTGGAAAAATTAAAAAATGAAAATGTGCCTGACCAGTGAGGCTCATTGGAATTCCTGTTTATCAGACCTGCTTCTGTATGATCTGAAACAACAGGGAGCTCAAACCACAGGATGTTTTTAAAACATGCTGAAGATGATGTAACTGTTTTACTTGCACATCAATTTCAAGTACAAAATTTTCAGTTGTCACATAAAATTGAAAGATGTGAATGACGAAAAGACTACCTTTGTCTGCTATCCAAATATATAGAAATCAAGTAGTAATACCCATTAAAAACACACTATGAAGAGTTAATGGAATTAGCTAAACCATGTGTTGTGCAACATTAGTAGTCTGTTAAAGCGGTTTTCCTTTAAAAGGACTTAGTTTTATTCTAATTTCTGCATAATCTTTTAGCTCCCTGTTCAAATGCAAACTCGCACTGGCTAGCTGATACTGAGAAACTTCAGAATAGTTCTTTTTAAATGTCAAAGGAAATGCTTCCTTATATATCTCAACTACCTAAAATTAAATGTGCTGGAGGAGGTGGGGTGGGATGATGAATGTATTTTTTCTTGTTTCTTTTGTATCTTTAGATAAATTGTTGAGTGTGACTGTGATGACTACTTCACTGAGCCCACAGTCTGAGTGTTGAATAAGATTTTAGCATGTGGCGATAATATTAGGGTTGTTTTGCTGTGTTTCATGAGGAGCTCAGTTGGTAAGTCATTGTTTTAAAGACTCATAGTACTCTGGAGAGCACTGCAAATACATGGTTTGATTGCTCAATTTTATATCTAGATCTGTAAGTATGCTGGAGGATATGTAAAATAACTATTGGGTAGACCACAGTCAATGAATTAGTTACACAATGAGCAGCTTTCGCTGAGTTATATAGAGAATCAGAAATGTGTGGCTTCTTCTCCTCAGAAATGATAATACATGTAGCAGAAGACATATTTATGACTTGAGTGGAGGCAGAAAGCTGAAGGTTCTCCTCGGCTTCATGGTAAACTCTATGTGTGTGTATGCACAGTGGAAGGAGAGAAAGGAGCTGCTGTCCCTTTAGTCTCCCTAATATATCCATGGCCTCTGCGCACACTGAAGATCTCGATAAAATGACAGTTCAAGGAGGGCAATTAGGTGCTGTGGCATTTGATATAAGTACTACAGTGACATTAGGCAAAAGAGCATTTTCATATTAACCTCGTCCCACTGTAAATGTCTCCTCATGATAAGAGTTAAGCATAAACTTTGAAGTCAGCATGAGCAATGTTTTGTTTCTACATCAAGGTGAAAAGGCCTAAAAGGACAGTGGTCAAAAGAAATCACCAAGGCCCTTTTTTGATAGAAAATGGAGTCTTAAACTAATCAAACATATTTTTTTTATTCTAGAGGCTTTGGAAACTATGATACATTACAGGAAAAAAATTGAGTGTGGCATCTGAACCACAAAATAAAGTCAGGACAAGAGTCATAAGAGCTATATATTTCCACAAAGGCATTTCTTTCTGAGAGTGAAAGATTTGAAGTTCTTATGTTTCAGTTCTTGATTTCTTGAAAATCATACTTGGTTTCCAAAACAGCCTGTTTGATATAAAATGCTGTGCAGGAATGGACAACCTGTCAGTCATGATGTGTTCATCCCTCACAAGCAGTCTGGATGCATTATTTCATGTAAGTCACAATGTGGCTGCCCTGCCTCTGTCATTGTAGGTGACCTATCTGCAAGAGGTAGGGAGGCAAAAACATCCACTACAGATCTCATCACTGGATTTTTCAAGGACACGAATGTGTAGGAAACCCACCTACATCGCACTGCGAGGTTGAATTCAACATCATCTGTAGCTATGTACCCATCCAGCTCTCCTTGCCAGTAAGATATTTGAAGTGTGTGACATGTCTTGCAGCTCTTGGGCATAGAAAGCAGGGCCAGGAATAATGACTGTAGCTGCTTTATGTCTAAAATATCCCCAGTCACAAAATGTTTACTTTAATTAAGTCATGTAGATTTTCTTCTGAGTTAACTTGTGCCTGAATGCATGTATCTAAGTTAACATGAGCAAAAAATATTTGTGATTATCCCAGTTGGGATGAAGCTGCCTGAGGCACCATTAGAAGGTGTTAATAAAAATGTTTTCATATGACTTTTGAACTACAGGATGCCAAAATCCTTGAGCAAGTTTTTACAACTAATATGTGTACATATGTATACTCATTGTAATTGCTGTTTTCATTTTTTCAGAATTTTTTTTAGAACTTTTAAATAACTTTGAGCACATAACATGCTATTTTTACTGCACAATGTAGCTTCATAGGCTATTTAACACAGCAGGCCATGTTTCACAGCTGGCTGGATCTCAGGAAGCTAACCAAATTCTGCTTCCATTTAGATCAACAACAAAATTTACAATGACTAAAAGTGGCACTCAGAGTTTGTGCTTAGTAAATTTGGTTGTCTCAGCACTTACTGATAACTGCATATTCTGTGTTTATCTACCGTCTGCCTGTCACTAAGGGAGCTAGTCACAGGCAGTCATCAATAACTAAATTTGAATTTAGCTTCAGCTTGTGCTTATTTGCACAGTTGTATTTTTATGGAATTGTTTGCAGAACATAAACTTTGAAGAATGAGCATAGTTATAATATACGTACATGTTGACATACTTTAGTAAAAATAACAGTAGAGATGAAATACTGAACTAGTTCTGTCGTTCTTTGTTACTAATTTATTGGCCTGGGGCTCAAACTCTCCAGGATAAGCAGAGAATCTTCCTGGTTTTTTGATTTATGTGATATTGTATAAACTTGCAGAAAATAGAAAAATTTTTGGTTCAGGAAACACCACAGTCCTTTTTGTCTGTTGTCCCATATCTTGAATTCTCATAAGTTTCAGATGGAAGCCATAAATTCAATAGTGCAATGTGGTAATACCTGAACATCTATGTAACTTAACATGTATTAAACTATGTTTATGTCACTTTAATAATATTCTGTGAACTATACATGAAGAACTTCTGGATACCCAGAGGTATGAAAGCATAATTAATGGTTTGGGAACCCTTCTATATAATGTATAACAGGGTCAATATTAAGTATCAAATAATTACATAAATATTTTAGGAGGAATTTGCATATACAGAATAGTCTACTTGATCTCCAGTTAAAAAAAATCCAAACGAAGCAAACAAAAAAAGAAGTAGAAGTATTTATTAGAATTGCAGGAATTCCCTTTGTTGTTAAGATTGTAGACAGTCTGCATATCTCTGAGGAATCTAGCTGCTTGCATCTTTTTTACATGCCAGCTATTATTTGATTTTTGTAGCTACAGCCCCGGGAACATGAAGGAAGAAGAGAACAGTATTACTGACAGAAACAAAAAGATGAGTTTACGTATGAAGAAAAGCTAAGGCATACATTTCAACAAGATTTAAAATGCAGCAGTTAATTGAAGTTCCTTAATCTATTTTTGTAACTGTAATTGAGCAGTAACTTACTCTTCAACTGAAAAAAATTAGTCTGCATGGATTAACAGCAGAAATAAACTTTTTGAGATTGTGTTAATGCAGCTGTTATTACTTGTTTTGAAGGAATCGCTTACTATAATTTGCTTAAGAATTCACACCTGTTTATGATATTTCATACCTCATTTAGTGTTTCTAGCTCCTATCAGTCTGTTTGGCCCTGCAGATTAAGCACTGTTAGTTTATGGTAGGATCTTGGACTGCTTCAGTCTCAGCTGAAGCCAAGACTCTCAAAGTTATATACAACGTTATTTGTAGAGATATTTATCTGTTAAAACCAACCCAACCCCTGGTGATAAATGGGAGTTGCAAAGAGGGGAGGATATTACTTTCCTGTGAGACTGATTATGTGCTGGGGGACACAAGACAATTCAAGTTCTACCTTATGGATGACTTCATTTTGGGGGCAGTGAGCATCTCATTATTGCTCTACACTTTGCTGCTTGCAGATGTTTGTGTGTTTGGGGCAACTGAGATGGGAGGAGGTCATCATAAGCTTAATCGGACATCCGTAACTGGCATCCTAATTCCAGGGGTGAGTACATAAACTCACAAAGTGTTCCTTCATCATGCACAGAAGTGGTGTATCCTCTTTATCCAATACTCTCATATCTATTTTTCTCTTGTGGCTTCTTGTTGTCCGTCTTGATTCCTTTTTAAACCTTTAGAAATATAATTGTACAAAATGCTGACATGAGAAATAAGAAGCTGATAGAAGATGTTATAATATTAATGTGCTTTTAATGCTATTTAAGAAAACAAAAATGATTTGTTTTCCAGTTATGTCTTCAAACAGCAGATATTTTGTAATGGACTAAGTCAAATCTAGTGGTAATGAATTGGTTTTAACAGGGTAAGAAATGAATGGACAGATCTATCTTTGTAGACAACTTGCTCATGCAGGATCAGTCCCCCAAATCTGCAGTGTCTGAGAGCATGAATTAACACAGTACTTAATAAATATAGATTAGTATTTTTTTTTTAAAGAGCAAGACACATGTCACTCTCTTTCCCCAAAAGACTAGAGAAATCCACCTTAAGCAGAAAGAGGATGTGAAAAATTTCTGACTCTTTTCAGTAGCTGGTTTTCTTTTCCAGACAAGTGTTTCTCAATTTAAATGTTGTTTTTGTTGGTTACAAATTGCTCTAGTAACTAGTTTTCTTTTTTCATACATGAAGTAGTTTGAACAAAACCCCAAATTTGTTGTAGATCTTGTGGTATGTTTTATCCTCAAATCAGGCAGGTGGAACGAATACCTGCATAGAAAGTAGAAACAAATGCTAAATTGTTACTGTGTAGTAGTTAAGTGTTGGTTGTGGGTATAGATGGGATGCATTTTTTTTTAAAGGCAGTTGATACTCTTGAAATTTATTATTATAAATATATATACTGATCAATTCTGATTAACTTGGCTAGTTGCAGAGAAGAACCTATGTTTTATGGGAGTTTTTCTGATGAAAATTTTGACTTGCAACTTTCTAAAAGTTGTGGCATAATATTATATCTGCTTATAAGAACAGATAGAAATTTTGATATATTATCTTCCATCATATAAGAAAGATACTGAAATATAAATTCCTGAGGGCTTAATGTAATTGTGTATTGGAGACTAACGTAAAGAATGTATTTTGTTGTGACTTTTCAGGTTTAGTTCTGTCCATTGATCTTTATACATGGTGTTGTCAAGGTGGGTCCTAGTTCTCCAGAACAAAGATCTAGGAGTCATTCATATTAAGGTGGTGCAAACCTAACTGATCTCTCTCGATATATCAGACCTTTATCTCAAAGTCCATCAAATAGAGCTAGGAGACCTATATCGAGGTTAACAGGCCTTGCTTCCTTTGCTTGCGAGGGTGACAGTGAGGGCTCCCTCCAGGGTTTGCCAGGGCTGCTTCTGGAGCTGGTGCTAGAAGAGCCAGTTCCCCCTTCCCTCCAGTTTCACAGCACCAATGTGGCATTTTACCCACACCGAATGGAGCTCTGGGTAGTAGCAACACCTCACCAGTTAGCGTCTGGAGCAAGTCTGATAACCGGGAGACATGTTGCTTGCTGGCAGGTAGAGGGCAGGTCACAGGACTAAACCTTGCTTGTGTCTTAGCATTTTTGGTCATGCATGTGTTTGGTGCCCATAACGTTGGAGATGTTTGCACCTAGTGGTAGGCTTGGTCCTGGATTCTCTGCTCAGAGCTCCCCAAACTTCTCAGCATATGTGTTCATTTAGCTGTGTAACTTCACTAATCTGTAGATATGGACTTGCCAGGAGGAATTGCCACGGGGAATTCAGCGAAGGAAAAAAAACAATCATGAAGTTTAGGCCAAGGAAAAGAGGTTGTAGCTGATCTTGACTGTGAAAAGGGATACTGGCACATGTGTCATGGGAAGTATCTATAGAAAGAAGTATGAATTGGGAGAACAGAGATGGAAGTTACAAAGCTGGATTTGTAAGGGAGAATATATACTTTAGGAAGGAATGGATGGGGAGTGTGGGGACAAGAAGGTAGTGCATTATTTTAATAGCAAAAGAACCAAAGACACATTTATGAACTGGAGCAGATACAAGAAGAGGGTGGTGATACTGATGGAGATGTGTTTGAAGTGGGTAAAGAGAAGAGGGCAGCTGGGAGGACACGGGAGGGAAAGCAGGACTAAGGTGAAGGAAAAGGCTGTGGGTGGGAATAGTGGGGAAAGAAGAGCAAAGGATGCAAGAGTGGGAAGAGGAGCACATGATTTAAAAAATGCCTTTGACTAATCTAATGCTGCAGTAACCACCATGTTTTTAAGCTGGCCATGTTGATGCTTAGTGTGCAATGTTGAAAAGTGGAAACAAAGGAAAACAAACAAATAAAATAATGGTTGTGACATCTCATTTATGTCATGTATAACTCCTTTCCTTTCTCCTTATTTTTATGCAACACAGTTGTGGGTATACCATTCACTTTCCTCAACATTGCTTTTGCACAGGTTTCATGGCAGTGCCATGAAGTACTGAACCTAAACTAGTTGTTTTGAGTCCCTGAGTTTGTTCATTCAATGTGATCCTGGAGGTTCCCAGAGGGGTAGCCTGCTGAAGTGCTTTAAACTCCCTTGGAGTTGTTGCCTCTGGCTTGCGCTTGGTGCTGTAATAGAGGGCAAAGGATCAAAAGTAATAGAGTGTTAACAATGTTTGCAAAATAAATTCAACAGAGAAGATTTTAGCGCTTAATCTGTTCGATTAATCGGCTTCCTGTAAACCCAGGTCTGATTGCATAAGCAATCTAGGTCTTTGGGTGAGAACCACGTCTGTTGGCTCTAGGGCCAGAAAGCTGCCATAGTGACCTGTGTTTTCCTTTCCACCTGGAGAACTGGTCTCTACAAAGGACTCATTCTTTATGGTAGTTTGTGCGGGGAGAACCTGTGTTCCTGATGCTGTCACTTGAACAGCATTGCGTGATAGTCTTTGATTCTTTGTAAATGGGAATTCTTATTTCTTCTCCTTTGCTCTGTGCTATTTTTTCATGTAAACAAATACAGTTTTAGACCCTTTTCAATAGACCTAACATAAAGATTTCCTGTGAGTGCTGTCATTTGAATGAGATAATCATGGTTCAAACACAGAGCAAATGATGAGTGCCACACTTGACATTAATAATGAGCTGCAAATAAAGAAATGATACCAGATTATATAATTGTCTTTATAGATATTAGGATGCTATTCTGATAGATAGCTGTTGTAAAAATGCTATGGCCTCACAGAGGAAAGGAGGAGACACAAAAAGACCCAGATATTTCAGTTGCATGAGATTGCATAGTAAGAAATAGTAAAATGATACATCTGGGGAAGTTTGTCTGCTGACCCGCTGCCCAGGGCCTTCCTGCTAGGGCAGTACTGCTCAACCTGTAAGGCACCTGCACCCATCATGCTTTACAAGCATTAAAAGAGGTGGAAAAATGCCAGGAAGGACTCCAAATTACTGGAAGTGAGTTACAGGCTAAGAAGGTTGTGAAGCACTGTCTAGACCATAGAGGTTATATTTATATTCCAAGTTTGTCTTGACCAGCTCCTGTGAGACAGGAACAATAAATCAACTGTGCTTCCCAAAAAGCTGAACAGTAAAAAGAGTGACATGAAAATGGCACCACACTGCAGTATTCAGTAGCATTTCTATTATCTCTCTACAGGAGAATAATTTCTCTCCCCCAAACAGATATCTTTCCTTTTTTTTTTTNTCATTAAGCCATGAGGTATCAGGTCAGAAATATTAGAAACATTCTAATGAGATAGGTGGAAAAATTGAGTATTGACATATTTGATGGTCTTGTTCTTGTTTATGTCTTTGACTTAAGCATATTTGAATAATAATGATGCCTTCTTGGAACAGTATTTTTAGCTTTTTAATCGCTAAACTGAAAGGCATTCAGTAAAATAAAAAAGATTGAACTGTACTTTGCAGTCAAACCCCCCCTCAAAGTCCAAAGGGAATAAATAAGCTTAAAATATATTAGGAGACTAAATGCAAATCTAAAACAATTCCAGACTATAGACCTTTGGCTATGAATGATACTGTCTAGCTTTTGTTATTACCATTAGGGATGAGGTAAACAAAAAAACCTGTAACCTCAGTTTAAATTTTAATATGAAGTGTCTGCATTGTTTTCTTGCTGTATTAATTAGCATTAATTAATTAACATGAGTGTACCGACTTTTAAAAATCTAAACTCCTGTTTATAATAGCCTTGTGTCATCTTAGCACATATCACATTTGATGGCATCCTGGCATTTATTATTCAAAAGAAGCAATCTGAGTACCTGAAGACACACCTATATTTATATATTTGTGCATGTACATAGGTATCTCATTTAACTACAAATGTATTGCAAAGTCAGTCTATAATTGCTTGTCTTGAAAACAAATAAAAATCCCAACAAAACCCCAAACAAAAATCCACCCAAAACAACAACAAAAAAAAACCCAAACCCAAACAAATAAAAAAGTGCCACAAAACCCAGTAGTCACAGGAGCCAGCAACTGACTTCTGCAGAAATGGGAAAGGTTGATACTCTAGTTATAATAAAATAAACAAACACACCCCCAAATCCCAGAGAAAGCTGAAGTACATAATAAAAAGGCACAGAAAGACATAATTAATGTTTATTTTGTACTTGGGAACCATATGTGGCTTTGAAATAAAAATGCCAGACTGACAAGTTGCCAGCAGGGATTGTAGCTGTTAACTGTCCTGTTTCAAAATGCTACAAAATAAAACTGCTATCTTTGGGAATTTACCAGTGTTGTCCATATGACATTAAGGCTTATCTATTTTTATGACTAGACACATTTCTCTTTGAAGGTATGTCCGTGAACAGGGGATATGCAATATGGGAAGCAGAGCTGGTCAGATTATTTGCCTCAGATAAATATTGATTTTAAATGTAAGCAATATTTTCTGTGAATGCGCTTTTACATTGTAGGAAGATGACGGTTGATGATTATGCCCAGTGCAGCAATTACAGAGAATCATGCTGCAGCTGATTTTTCTAAACAGGATCATCAGCTGTTGATTCCATAGAACACTTTCCCCCAAAACAACTTTAGAAATACTAGAAAAACACACTTCAAACATGTCCAACAGCAAATTTAAAGCTTTAAAAAACAGTGTGGTAAAGATAAATCAACAGCTTTGCTATTCTCCCAGCTTCCTGGGGTGGGGAATTTCTTTAGTTAAAACAGACACACACACAAACAAACAAAAAAAAAAGGAAAGAAAGAAAGAAAGAAAGAAAGAAAGAAAGAAAGAAAGAAAGAAAGAAAGAAACCCCAAGACCTCAGCTATTTAGGGCAGATGCAATCCAGTTCTTCTATTACTTCCTTGACTTCTATAGTTTTTTGGTAATATTATCTTGGTATTCAGTTGATGATTAAACATGGTATTTCTTTGTTATTGGTCACATGCATTACATGATATTGATTTGGCTTTTTCCATGATGGGTATTTTAAGATGAAGTATTACCAGTGATAAGTACTAGATATTCAGTAGAGGATAATCTAGTTGCGATGAAAACTTTCAGATGAATCATCATTCATGCTAGAATCCATTGAACTCTTGGGATTCACAAATATCCCCATGAATGCCTAGTAGTCACCTAATGCTCATAAATAGTGAATAATGTGGGCTCTAAAGAGCAAACTAAATGAGCTGTTTCTCAAATATTTTTTTTCATTCTTTGAAGAGCAGACTCTGAAGAGAGAAAAAGAACAAACAGAGGAATACCTATTTTCAACTAAGTGAATTAGAGCAAGGGAAGAACTCATTCACAAGGGAAAGTGACCTGTAAAGCTGTATGATACTGTAGCTGATAATTACACAAAATTCCTTAGTTAGATATTACTCTTCTACGAATGGTTGCACGTCAAGGTAAAAACAGGAAAGTTTCGTTCACTTGTGCCATAAGTAGTGATAGGGGGCATAAGTAGATGTCATATTATCTCCAAGAGGTTTTATTTGAAGAACAATATTATTTTTAAAGATAGAAGACAAGAGAATAAAAAAAAAAAAAAAAACAAGGAGGATGACATTTGGGAGATAAGGGCTGAATTCCATGCAAGAATAATGAAAGGGAAAAAGAAGGTAACAACACAGTTATTTGGTTTAGAAAGACTGTGTAGATACATGTCTCTTCTCCCAAGCAACAGGCAATAGGACAAGAGGAAACGGCCTCAAACTGCACAAGGGGAAGTTTAGATTCAGTATTAGGAAAAATTTTTACACTGAAAGGGTTATTAAGCATTGGAACAGGCTGGCCAGGGAAGCAGTTGAGTCACCATCCCTGGTGGCATTTAAAAGATGGGTAAGTATGGGGCTTAGAGATACGGTTTAGTGATGGTTTTTTTGTCAGTGTTAGGTTGACTGTTACACTAGATGATCTGAAAGTCCTGTCCAACCTAGGCAATTCTATAATATCATGTGGGTGAAAACTGCTGTATTTTCTATAAATGTTAAAATTTATTTTGCTGTAGCACGTAGAAAAATTACAATTAAATGAGGTAGTGATAGAGACAGCATCATACAAGAGAAGATTATTCATAATCATTTCCAGATCCACAAAGGGTAATATGAACTAGTTAACATGGGCAATTATGGCTCCAGGGATCATGGAACTGCTAAAGCAGAACTCACCATTGGTCTGCCTATTCTGCTATCTTGCCTTTGTCTCTATCTACATTTGTTTGAGATCTGTACATCTACATAAATCTGTCTCTCTAGGAAATAATATGGACTAAATGAAAAAAGTCAGTAGGTTCTTATCACCTGAATTATAACTTGAGACAGTCTAACACTTAAAAGATTGAATGCAAATGTATAGTTTTCCAACAAATCAAGGTGTGAACAGAATCTGGATACAGGCACTATGGAGTATGAAGAAAAAATATATAAAAAAAATTATTTTTTTTAATAGACTATGATTGGGAAGATATTTGGTTGAGAGGAAGGCAAAGAGAGTCCACTCCTGAACTATAATAGTTCCTTTGTGCTGATTCACTATCACCTTTCTGAGAAAGACATTCTGCAGTGATCATTTCATCAAAGTATCCAGTTGTCCTGGGAATTTTTTTTTTTTTTTGACATTAAAAATACTAGCTCTCTTGCTACCAAATTATTCCAGTATCTTGGGTATTTTGTTGATTTCTACAGGCAGCCAAAAATGTATTGTATCTCAGTAACTACAGATTTCTTAGTAAATAAATTATCTCTGTTTAAAATTAATGAAATTAATAAATAACATACCCAGGAGAATTTTGTAAAGGTGAAAGACATAGCTGAAACTTCTTTTTCTACTTCCCTCTTGCAGAGCAGTTTATCTCAGCTGTAAATCAGAATACAACAATCTTAAATCCTGCCTGAAGTAGGCATAGTTCTATTAAAGAAATCACATTCAGCAGGCGTGAATTGAGCCAATTTTGTGAGGGCTTTTAATGCCTAAAATAAAGGGCAATGTTATGCTTTCTGTGAAAAATACGTAAAATCACTGAGCAGATTCTAATGGTGCAGCTTTGTTCCTACGTTTCCAGTTCAAAAGGTATCTGTTCAGTACTGTCAGTAAAATAAATCTAGATCAACCTCTCCAGCTATTGGATGGTGGTAGTTTTAGAATCTGATGCTTTTTGCTCCCAGTGCCTGTTTATGAGAAAGAGGGTGTTCCTAAGATTTTGGTCAGGAGAGTTGCTCAGTACCTTTGTAAAACATGTTTTCCAGAAGCTTATGTTAACTTATTGGATATTAATATCCTCCTCAGCAAGAAACAAAGCAATATGAGGTAGATTGGATAGCTGATAACAGTGTTCTCATATTGCAGACAATGGCAGTGTATAATTACATTTATTAATAAGCCAACCTTCATTATGAAACAATATGCTGGGGTATTTATTTATTTATTTATTTATTATTTGCTGCTACAGTTGGGCAGCTCTTCCTAAAACTTCAAAGATGTTTAGAAATATTCCACTAATTTCCAGCTTTACTTCTTTCATGGACACTTTATACACATAGTTTCTTTTTTTTTTCCCTCAGATTCCCTGGCTACTTATGATATAAAATAGTGTTCTGTTACAATGTCTACGTGATGTCTTAAATTCCAAAAAAGAGATATACAGCTGCTTCTTTGCACACATAAAGTTCTCTAGTTTGTTTAATATTTGAATCTGTATATCCCAAAACTTTGGCTGACATTCCATTCTAGAGGTGCCTGTGATTCTGTGTGCAACTCAGAGAAACCATCTCTTCATCACATCTAACCCATAGGATGGTCAGTGAAAGAGCAGATGAACTTTCTTTTTTACCTGAAATATGGACTTGTTTGTAGTCACTGTATTTCCTACTCTTCTCTAAAAGCTGAAGAGCACATGGACAGGAAGCATGAACTGTTCAAACAGCAGTCCCTCTGTTTTCACTCTCCCCTCCTTTCCTAGCCTGCTGGAGTCCTGGGCCCTCTTCTCTTTCTTAAAAACAAAAAGTGCCTATAAATATCACAGAGTTTTCTGTCAGTTGATGATGTTTTGGAACATTGTTTTAGAGTGGTGTGGGTTGTTGACTTTTTTGTTTGATGGACTGTTTTGTTATATTTTTCACTGAACTTCCATTGTAAATACACTAGGACCATCATCGTTTTACTGGTAAGTTAGAATATAAACTGGTTGTTAAAATCAAAATATCTTTATTATCTACATGGGATTTAACTGTTCCTGCAATATAAAGCTTAGAGGTGAATTTGTGAGTCTTTGTTTATTTTTTAATTTTTTTATTTAACATATGGGTGGGTTTTGTATTTTTTCACTTACAACTCAAGAGTGGCTGTAGTGGTTCAGATGAGAGGTTTGTGTAGCCCAGGAAATGCTCTCCAACAGAGTTTCAAGGAGACATGATGGCATGCGTGCAAGACCAGAGCTAGCAGACATGCCACCACACATGATTCTCTAAACAGTATTTTGGGAATAACTGGTGTAGACCTGTTTTCCAAGTGTTAATAAGACACGATAGACTTCTCTATGAAGGTTTAAATGCATATCCATGTAAGTAATAGTCTGTAATTAAAATATTTGTAATAGAATCATGGAATCATTGAATGGTTAGAGTTGGAATTGACCTTAAAGATCCTCAAGTTCCACCTCCTCTGTTGTGGGCAGGGACACCTCCCACTTCACCAGGTTGCTCAAAGCCCCATCCAGCCTGGTCTTGAACACTTCCACGTATGGGGCATCCACAATTTCTCTGGGCAACCTGTTCCAGTGTCTCACCACCCTCACAGTAAATAGTCTTGCCCCTTGCCAGGCAGAATTACTAGTAGTGTAGGGAAAGGGTGAGGGGGACAAATGAATGAGGTTAGTGAGAAATTATACATGGCCTGTGGAGCCTTGACTGGTGATCTGCAGAGAGTTGGGTGGTTGAAAGCAGGAAGTCAGGTATGGAAGGTGCTGCTTGTAGAGCAGTTCCTGATAGGAGATGGAAGCATATGTAGCTGCAGACTCACTAGGGTTGTCTGGGCATGATATCCCCAAGTTCTTGCTCTCTGAGTTGGACCTATTATGGAAACTAATATGGCTGCTTGATGGTAACAGTCATTCCGTGCTTCTTCCCAACGAGTCATGAATGAGAACAGTTTGAGAAATCTTGTATTCCGTACAATTTGTCCTGTACAGTTTTACTTAATGGCAGTTTCTTTGTCCCATCCTCCTCCTATTTTTTCCTTTATTTTATTTTATTTCATTTCATTTTATTTGGGCAGTAAGAAACTAAGAAGTGTAAACAAAACAGACTTTCAGAGTTGTAGTGTCAGCACAAAGATGAAAAGCAGACTCTTCTTTCCACAGGGATATGGGAAGAATACACAAAAGATACTTCTTTCCTCTCCAAATCTGCTAATTTGGTTCTTAATGTGCAACAACTTCTCTACACACTCCAAGACACTTTACATTATTAGGTAGTGTGATTAGAGAGGTAATTAGGAAACTGTGTAGTAATGGGATGAGAGAGAACTGATGCTTTAAAGCCTGTACATTATAGCCAAAGCAATTTCATTTCATGAATAAATAAATCAGATTAATTTCCACTCATAGAGATATCTCATGCTCTAAATGATGTTGGATGTTATGATATGAAGATATGGAGATATGAATCATTGTCATTATATTAGTTGAAATTCTTTCATTCTCTCAAAGCCATCCAAAAGAAAAAATGCAGAATGGTGTCTTGTGGTGGGTCATCACTGGAGTTTGTAGAACCTGTTGAGAAGGATGAGGGACAGATACTTTTGGTAACACTGGCAGCAGAGACAATGTATGTAAACCATTACTCATGGGAAAATTAATAAACAAACCCCATCAGAATGGATGGAAACCTTTAAGTTTCTCCATGAGGTGAGAAAGCATGAGGTTCACAGCTTGAGAAAGGGCTTTGTTAACATGAAACCTGGTGGGGTTCTATCCAGAAATCTACATATAAGGCCTGTGAAAGCAGATTGCTTCTGCAGTACTCATCAAATTACTTCGAGTTCTCCTCTGTCGCGGCTTTTGTACGATGTTGAGAGCGGGGTATATAAAGTGATGTTGGGGCCTTTTCTAGTTGGAACTACTTACACTGGTTTAAATATGCTTCTACACTTCTGAAGGAGATGGGTTTCCCTAGACTGATCACAGCCTACTACCTTTGCCAATTACTATCCCTTTTCCATATACCTTTATCCTGTGCGTGGCTTTAGGCTTGTTCCTGTGTTCAGATTTACAGAAAAGAAGAAAAAGGTGTTTACTGATCATCAGGGAATACAATGGAGTGGTGGTTGCTTTAGTTAGTGATCATTCTAATGCAGTAAAAAGAATGACATTTTAAAAATGAAATAAAATCTACTTTTGAGGAGCTTTTACAACGACATACAGTGTATCACAATGTATAATGTCAATAATCTGAATTAGTGAGCAACTCTTTTCTGCTCTGCATATAACATGCAAACCACGTATAAGGCTTTTCTTACTTGCACATACATGATCTTGAAACGCATCAACAGCAACCATGGTCTCAGTTGTCTGCTACAGAGGGTGTCATTTAGCACATGCTGTGCATACCCAAACAGTTCTTAGTAACTGTGAAAAATCATGCTGTCATTAACACAAACATTCTGACCTATGGACCTCCTGAAAACTGCGCATCCTTTTGCAGCTTGCTCTAGAGTGTGAGCCTATTTACATAGCTATGAATCCACACCATAAAGGGGTAGGAAATTACAGAACGTGATCACATTTACATAGGTGAAAATATCATTGCCTTCTGAGAATTTCTGAAAATTTGCTGCTTTCTTGGAAGACATTCATGTTGATATCAGGACCGAATTAATTTAAAAATGTATGAAGTCTGATCTGAGGTCCGATTCTGTGAGTTGTTGAGTGCCCCAAGCAGTTATTAGGCACCACTAGGTGAAATTGATGTTCACCAGAATAAAAAATGCTCATGTCTCTCAGGGAATTCGCATCATCTCATTTCCAGGATCATAATGATCTGGGACACACAGTTATGCACAGACAGAGGCAGTGGCAGATACTATATTGCCATAAACAATTAATGAAATCTCTTCGCTATTATGAACAGGGAGTTGCATGCATTTTTTATTCTGCAGAACACCGAGTCTTATGTTTAATTGTACTACCATCTTTTGAAAAAAACACATTTAAATGAACAACAGATCCAAACTCCATTTGCAAGCAATTATGTTAAGCTGCATGTTTGAGTTCTGACATAGCATTTCCACTTGAAAGTTTTCAAAGTATGAACATCAAAACATCTTCTACTTTTTTTGTTACGTATGGTACTAATTTGTTGATTTGAATAAACAAAAATATGGCTTATCTATATACACACCATTCTTGGAACATGCATTTACGTGATACTTTTACCATAACTATTTCTTTTCTGCCTTAGGAATATCTGCATCTCATTTCCTTAAATCATATTGATATTGAGGGCATAGTTTCGATACTCACTTCTTAGCAAAAAGATTAAGCATCTACAGATGGGAGCACAGTGTGCAGAGATGAATCCCACTGATTTTACCCACACAATTAGAGCCAGTAAAACCAATGTGAGAAAATATAGGAGTTGAAAATGGCACTAATTAACAAATAACCCAATTATTGCTTGATAAATATTGTTAATACATACTGTAGCAGAAAAAATTGCTGTACAACTGAGATAACTTTCTGTACATGAATAATTCTAGACTGTAGTGAGGGTCAGAAATACAAAGACTGTATTGTGAGAAAAGCATGTTTATTAAGCTTTCTAACTGGATATTCTTAAGATGTGCATGGTTTTCCAAACATCCTAGAGGGGAATGAGTATTTGACAGTCCCCCGTCCCCTCTCCAAAAAAAAAAAAAAAAAGCAATCTAAGTATTTGTGCAGGAAGGGGAGAAAGTACTACATTCACAACATGCTTTTGGGGTGTTGTTTTTTGTTGTGTTTTTTATTCCACCATATGTTGCAAATGAGAGTTCCTTTATTTTTTGAGTTTCTGCTTATCATAAGTAGTCGTACCTGAAGGATATTGTAGTTTAGCTCCAGTATAACATTGCAGCTCATGTAGATATGGAAAAGCATGATGCAGAATAATGAATGACAGGTGTTTCCAATTCTTGATTTCGTCGTTTATGTAACTCCTAAATTGCACTCTTACTGCAATGTTATTTATTTATATTGTATTAGCATCTGACCTAAAAGTGGGACACGGATCTTCAGATACCTTTTCCAATTTTCTCTATCCAGTGTACAGTGGTTTCCAACTACTAGTCCCAGGTCTTACTGCAAGACCAAAGCACATTGCAGATGAATTTTTGGGGCCAGGATGATAAGCTGTAGCTGACCTTTCCTGTGAGAGGGGTCATAAAGGAATGGCAGCAGTTATAGAAATTAGGCATTCTGAATACTGCAACTGGATCCCTGCTAGATACAAAAAATAACTAGACATTGTGTGACAAAAAAAAAAAAAAAAAGAAAAAAGTGGAACTCTCTCATGTAACAGTCCCCCTTGTTTCCTGGCTACATACCTATAGCAAGTGGAATTTATTACCAAAAAACATCATCCTTAGAGTTTTCTTTGAATGAATGTGGCTTTGGAGTTCACTTCTATAGGGTAATTTTGTTTATGGCTCACAGGGCAATTATCTAAAGCCCTATTTTTTACTGGCTTTAGGCCTTTGCATGATTTAGCCAGTCCCCTGCCATTTTTTGAGCCATTTTTACTTCCCTTCAAGTCATGTCACCTAGAAAAAGGAGATTAGGGGATATTGTGCATGGTTGATAGTAGGCTTTACAGTGCTAAGACTCTTTCCTGGAGCTTACAGTAGATTTTATGGTATGAATGCTATGCTGTGTCAGATCCATAAGCTTCACTCAAAGTTGATCACATAAGGGACCTAAACAAAATCCAGAAAAAAACCTAATTTACAAGCTTTTATGTTTTATAAATAGCTATCATAATTGTAAAATGTTTATGAATGGGCAAATAGATAGTTCTTATTTCACAATCATAGAATGGTCCAGGCTGGAAGGGACCTCTAGGGTCATCTAGTCTGACCTACCCGCAGTCAGCAGGGATACCCCCAACTAGACCAGGCTGCCCAGGACCTCACTGAGCCTCACCTTGAATATCTCCAGGGAAGGGGCCTCAACACCTCCCTGGGCAACCTGTCCAGTGATCCACCGCCCTCATAGTAAAGAACCTATTCCTAATACCCAGTCTAAATCTGTTCTTCTCCAGCTTGAAGCCATTGCCCCTTGTCCTGTCACTGCAGGCCTTTGTAAAAAGACTCTCCCCAGCCTTTCTGTAGTCCCTCTTCAGGTACTGGAAGGCTGCTATTAGGTATCCCTGGAGCCTCCTCTTCTCCAGGCTGAACAGCCCCAGCTCTCTCAGCCTGTCCTTGTACCAAAGGTGCTCCACCCCTCTGATCTTTTTCATGGCCCAATATCTTACAGCAACATCACCTGTTTTAGTTTGATGTTTCCGAAAAAAAATTTTGGGCTTTTTTTTATCTTCCATAAATTTTTTCTCTCATATTTATTTGCTTCATAAAGCAACAATTTTTCAGAAATTAAAAAAAATGCTCTATACATATATTCTAAATTTTTTTTCAGTTTGGACTACATTTTAAACAGGAGTCATGTTAAGAATTAATTGCTTTTTTGACTTTGGATCAATTGAGTAAGATCTACAAAGATGTATAAACCAAGATTTTTTTGTTTAAAAAAAAAATAGAAAATCATCAGGTTACAATAAAATGTTTCTCTATGTTCTCACTGCTGCAATCAGTGTTGTAAATTTCAAGTCAATACTTATTATGATCTAACCAGATAAAATGTGAAAAAGTCAGATACTCATGAGATACTATTTACCATGATCACTTACCATGATAATATCAAAGTTATTATTAAGATGCAAGTCAATTCTGAATGTTAATAATTTAGAGTGGTCATGTTTAAAGCAAATTAGCATCTTGGTTTACTTTTTTCAGAAACTTGGAGACACATTCACTATTAACTTAATTATTTGTATGAGCAAGAGGAACTCTTACCATAAAATCAAGTATTAGACATATTTGCAGTCATACTAAGAATTTGTTATCTATAACTTTCATGCTTTTCACTAAAGCTGAAGTCATATTTTGGCTTATTCCATTTACAGCATTTAATACTGTACATTTCATAGGTCTATAGTCACACAAATACAGAAGAAAAGTGTACTATTGAAATGACAGACTGCTTCTATAAGCCATCTCACTGATGAAAAAACAGATCATGTCTTCTTGCGAAGTATAGCATTAATGCCTGAAAAGAGGGTTACACATAGCAGGTTTTTTGGTATCGCTAGCTCAGTTGCTTTGTGCACAAGATGGCAAGTTCAGTTTTGCACTGTTAACCTTGTCAGAAAAAGTGGAGTGAATGTTTTATTTCATGAACCTGATTCTTACAAGCTTCTTGTTGATGCTATTTTACGTTCCTATATCCTTTTAAAGACTGGACAGATTAATTGCTTCTACATAGTAGATAATTCTACTGTCTCCTGTTTTTCTTTGTCTACAAATGGCTAGCATGGTAAACTGAATTTTTTTAATGATTCCTCCAAATATAGGTCATCTATAATGCAAACTCTTTGGAATCTTCCTATAACTTGTTATGTTCAGAGAAGTAAATTAATCTGCCTGAGTAGCACATGGGCATGGTCTACATTATTGCAGGCACCTGTACACCTGAAATGGGAAGTGGGAAGGTCTCTTAAGCTTGGTGCTGGGTTTCCTCTAGCTTGGATCCATTTGCTTTCAGTTTGGAAAACTCATTAATATCTGTGTTGAAGAATTATCTCACCAGAAGCTGCCAACTATTGTAAACTTTGCAATAGTAGTTGATTGATGGTCTTCAGAAGACAGAAGGAAAAGACAAATGTCTTCAGGAGAACGGAGAATTTTCTTGGGTGTTGTTAGTTTACTGGAGGGGAGGGCTAATTCTAGTTATAGTTGTTGATTTCACGTGGAAGTTCACACGTATGAATACACATAAAACTTATGCTACCATTCTACTACTTATTAAATAATTACCATCTCTTTAAAAATAAAACCAGTTTATCTAGGACCTTGGTGTCTTTAGACATCCTGATGGTTGGCAGTTCTGCAGCCTTTCTGAAACAAAGGAAAAAGCATCACATTAAGTGACAAACTTGACAGGCAGCAGTATTGAATTTTTTAGATCAATATCCAAGTTACAATAAACACCTTTACAGTTTAGGAATACACTGAACTTTCTGCTTTTGTGTGAGCAGACTTTTAGTGTCAGTTGAATTTATCAGTTCAGAAGCACAGAGAACCAATGGTACATTTTATATTTTATTAGCTAAACAAACATGAAGTACTGCTGTGGCACCTTTTTGAACCAGGTACAATCCACTGAGAACCCAGAGCTTGGTTTTAGTATCACTGGGTTCAATGCAGCTATCAGTATTTACAGCACACATAAGATTTAGTTTCCTCTGTATTCCTATAAGAGCTTCACTCTCAAAAAAGGGATCAGAATCTCTACAGGAATGGAAGTTTTTAGTTCTTTCATTGTGCTTACTTTTCTTCAAATAGTTTTTCAAGTAGCTTGGAGATTAGGTACTTAAACAACACAAGAAGCATTCTTAAAAATAAGTATAATTATCTAGTTAATAAGACAGGGTTTTTTCCTTATTCTCATGCTAGATGCTTTTTTCCCTTCCAAGTCAACTTTCTGCTTTCATCTCTGCACAGAAGGTCTTATTCTGCTCCCTAAGAGATCAGGGCAGCCACAGGCACACAAGTCTGCAAGGCAGATTTAAGACCCCATTTGCTGGGAGGGAATTTGCAGGATTCAGTACATAATTCTTAGAAGCCATTTGAGAGAAATTTTTAATTTTTATCTATGTGTGTTTTGAATACCATATGAACAGCTGTGCATCCAACAGCTGGGTATGTGTGTGCAACGCCAAGGATGGCACTAGTATTTTCAGGTTCATAGAGGCAGAACATATCCTGCATCCTACACAGCTGGCCAGCTCCCAAGACCAGATTGAGATCTTTCTACATGACACTGCTTTGGATGGTAGAGATTTATTTTAAAATGCTGCCAATGGGAAGTATGTCAAAAGCACTCCTATACTCCTTCAGAATGACAGCTCAAAATTGATATCTGGATCTTCCACCAGCTGTTTGGAACTCTCTGACCTGTTCCATGTGAGAGGATCACACTGGACACACATTATATTCCTTTCTGCCATTAAAAGTTATGCACTCTGAGATGAGAACTGAAGGTTCAGCCTATGATAAGCAGTGTTTGGTTAATATATGTTGCAACCGGAATTTAGAGAACTTAGCTTGAAAGAGTTTGAAAATGGGATATACTAGCTACTATGTTTTTTTTTTCAGGTCTGCCTTTCATCACCATGTAAGCTAGCATACATGATAAAGAGACATGGGAGGACATAAGAAGGTAAAAAAGTGGTGAACTTGGTGCACTTTCTTAATTCTCTCAAAAATTTAGTTTTATTAGGTAGTGGCCCAGGTTTTCCTCTGTTTAATAGTACTTGAATATTTTATCTTCAGTATTAGCCTTACCTTCATTTGCATGGAGTCTTTGTTCAGTTTTCAAATATAGAACAGGGCCCAGCTGGCCACATAGAGCAAAATAGATCACAAAAAGCTTAAAGACAGTTCTGCGAGTAATGAGGTTTTCAGTTTGGCAGTCAGATACCAATCAGAGACATTTTAGGATCGGAAAATCTTAAAGGCAATTATCTAAAATTGAAGTAGAAAAGGTGTGGTGTTTTTCTCTCAAATTAAGATCTTTTGCTATTTGAAATTATCTTTAGGAAGGTTTGGATCTTTAATGTTAGCACTTAAAAAAAAAGTCTTATTCTGTAGTGCTGTTTGAAACAAAATACTAATATTTTGCTTTCCTAAACTGTCGGAATGAAATGTTTCTGTATCTTCAAAACATTAGTCTCTGTATTTTAAAGCTGAATTCATAAATAGTCTCAGTCCTTCTGAAGCTTTTTGATTAATTTGCTACTGCTAAACAGTTTTATCCGTCTTTTCTTGGACCCATACGTACGTCTGTTTCAGTGACGCTTATTGGATTGTTGTAGTTATCAGGAAGGCTAGGGAGCCTGGTACAGAATTCTGGCATGTTGCCAGTGTTTGCAAGGAGCTCAATTCAGCAATTTCAGACCTTCTAGCCCATTGATGCAATTGCACTTTTGCACAGACCTGGATTCCTTGGAATTTTCTTTTAAGAAAAAGAAGCAAGTAGGTTTGTGTATGTGTGTCAGAGGGAAAATGAATGTATCTAATTAGCTCCTTGCAGTCATTAAAAACAAACAAAAAGGCATTTTATGTGAAGTAAAGAATAAAGAGTGTTATCTTGTGCTCCTTACAGTGAGTAAATAGGAGGCAAAATAATCTTGTGGTTGAGGCTCCAGATTGTGTATTGGAGAGCAGTGTTTTAGCACAGGTGAGATAAGTCAGTCCACATTACTGTGTGCAGAAAATTAATGAAATTATATAATATTGCATTTTATGGAGGCTAGAGAAATATCTCATTACTATTAATTTAATTCTGTTTTCAGCATTATATTAATGATTTTAATATAAAATAATAAAGCTAATATGATTAAACTACTATAATGCTAACATCAAATTGAAACATTTTGTCACACCTGAGACAAAATATTTTAATTTTTCCACTGAAAATGTAATCTAAAAGCTTATTTTCTGCTGAGGTGTTCCTCCTGTACTTTTTGGAAGAAAATTTCCATCAGAAAATAAGCTAGCCATATCCACCCTAAAACTTTTTTGGAGAATGCCTTCTTCATGGTAGACAGTGTAATTCAAATTGACCCTGCCATGTTTGTTAGTCCCTCCCCAGATTTGCAGTCCAGGCAATTATTTCAAACCTGTTGATGCGCAGGAACAGACTGCCATTAACTTCAAAGATGAAGGGAAAGAGGAGAAATTGAATCTCACACTTAATTTAGGAGCCCACTTCTCTTGATTGAATTAAGCTCTCTCACTTCTTCTAATTCTTGTGGACTCCTAAGTGATTCTTGACTCATTTTTTCAGAAATGTAAAGTGCTTTATGTAGCTCCCTGCTGTGCTTATGCATCTTAAAAAAACAACACAAAAAAGTCAAAACCCATTAAGAGTCAAAGATTACTAACTTGCAGTGCTCAGAAGGAAGAAAGTAGGTAACTTTTTTGAGCCAAGGGAAAAACAAAAACTGAGAGACAAGTATTGTAGATCTATTTTTTCTGCTTACATGGTCCACAGCAGCGATCTGAACATGTTATTTCATATTTAACACTACCAACTTTATCTTTGGTTTCTGTATTGTCAAGGTCCTTTCCATTTGGTCAAATAATTCAAATATGTTAAATTGTATCAGAGGCATTATGAAGGTTAGAAATGGGTCATGTACTCAATTTTATAGAGCTGAAGCCTGCATAAGCTAGTCCTGTTTAGTAGCTGTTTTCAAGGACTCCTTGTTTCCTTTTATCAGTTACAAGAAAAATTGAAAAATTAGTTTAAGGATTGTTTGGTGAGTTGTCAGTTGTTTGTGTTTACATTTCATAGTATCTGCCTGTTTGCTAAGTACATAGGTAAACTTAATAGCAAAAAGTCTGGGTAAAATATATATAATTTTTGTAGGGGAGGTCCTCTGAAGGGTCTCGACCTATATCTATTGAATTTACCACTTCTGGATCAGTGGATTGATTTCTTAGTGGAATATTGGTGCTATTTATGAGCCTAATCATGGAGGAAGATGATTGCAGAGGCAGCTATTTATTTCACTTGAGTTTCTAGGATGTCAGATTCTGAAGGAATGATTCAGATTCTTAAACTAAACATCTAGTGTTATTTTAGTTGTTCCAGTAACTGCTCAGATTTCATCTGCCTCACCAGAAATACGTGGATGTCCTGTAGTTTCTTGCTCATATCTGTTGTATTTTCAATACCATTGGGTTCTGGAAAGACACTGACAGGTTGTTAGTCACCTGTTTCACACTGTGTTACTTCCTGAGAGCTGATGAATTGTTCCAAGAGGCATTCAAGTCTTAACTCTTTGATGTAGCAAAAAAAGACTGGTATTCCACACTTCAAAAATAAAGCCAGGAGAATGCAGTTTTCCATTTGTTTCCTGAGTTGATTCTCTGAGTGAATTAGTAATCATAAAAGCTATTTTTATAGTTTTGCATGTAAGAGATATTCACACATTCTTACCATTTTGTGCCTGCTTAGTACTGTTGAGTACTAGGGGTTTTGTATTCAATAAATCTACAAGCTGTGTAAGGCCTGGTAAGATACTAGTTAGAAATTCTCACGTGCTTTACCATTTTAAAACTTTTTTTTTTTCTCTGATTGTAACCATAGTTGCCCTTCTTTCAATCTCTTTAAGGAAGAAATTCACACCATAAATCAAGACTAAATGGCTTTACTTAACTTTCTTAAGGTCTAAGCAATACTTTACCTAGATTTTTTCCCCTCCCCATCCTTCCCCTCATTGAATTTTTCCTATGTGAGAATTACTAATTCAATTTCAATTGGCCTGCACTAAAAGCAGGTTCAGTTGACCAAAGTAGATAATCATCAACTAAGGATTTAACAGGATAATCTAGAATACAGCATGACTATATCTGGAAAAAATCTTTGTAAAATAGCTATCAGGAATAAATGAATTACAACTATTATAATGTAGCATATATTTGAATTGACTTGAATTGCTTACATGTTTTCAGGACAAATAGCAGAATTAGTAGTTAGTGGAAATAAATACGATGGTAATAACATGATGGAGGTGTATGCAGTTATTTGATAAAATGTATCTGGGAAAGCAGGTCCCTGAGAAATCATTTGATACCTTGTTGTATTCAGCTCCTTTCTTAATCCATGATTGATAATTTGAATTGCAGGTTCCCTGAGCTATGGTTTATAAAGACCTTGCTAGTGAATGGAAATTGCACTAATGTTCAGGAATACTGCTCTAATGAAAATTAATTAGAACAAAGTATCATACTGCTGCTCCCCTTTGTAACCAATTACTAAACCCCATAAAATATAGTTGTAGACATTTTGCCATTACTTGTAACAAATTACATAGAGTGAGGAAGGCAGATGGTCTGTGAGATATCTCACAAACCACAGCCCTGAAGCTTGAGAAAGATCTCTTATTAGATATTATTTCATCTTTTTATTTTCACTTTGCCGTATGTGCATTATTATGTTCAATATTCACTCGTTTACAAAAAAAATCTTCTCCTTTTATGCAGGTAACTTGCTTGGTTTCATTAATTAAGAGTCTAACAAATATTGATCCTGCATCTAATTAACACCTTTCATTTGTTCCTTTGTTTCAAAGGTGCATTTCAAAGCATTCACGGTGCCTTGTCTAAGCAAAGATTCAAGCAGGAGCAAAAATGTAACTTACACATTGCTTTTTCATTCTAGATGGTAACTCTGCCTCTGGGTAGTTTGAATGGTTATGTTATGTTCTATCCACACTTCCCTTAATTCACTTTTAATTACACATTGAGTAAGTTCATGCAGTGTCAGCATTTCTGGCAATTAGAGACCAGTTGAAAATGTGTTCCTGGATTACTTTTGGATAGCGTTGCTGAGCTGTCTTTAAGCTACATTCTGACTATGTGAATCCATTTCCTATAAATACAGACTTGTGCCTCTGGGGATTACATTTATTTACATGCATACATTTAGAAAGCTTTTACAGAAGCATTTTCTTTATTTACTGTGCTTTTGATTAATTTATCAATGAAGTCTCCTATTTCTTCTGCTGTTTTGAATGTATTCTGGAACACTTGGCTGTATATCAAAACTGAAGAAGTAAAATTTTTGAAAAGCCCATGTTTTTTGAATAGTTTATTCCCAAGAGATAGTTAAATGTATTCAAGTTCAGTATGTCTTCATTGTAGTGAATTAATGAAAATCCACTGTTAATATTCCATCTCTCTGAAAGCTTGGAGATAGCTGAATATTTGGTTTTAGTAAGACTTTGCGTTAATTTATTTGAAGTATTTTCTTATTTTGGTTTCTCTGATGTAAATAGATTTTACTTTCCTTTATGGATTATACTGTATTGCTTTCTTAGCTCTTTCTTTTTGATCTATGCCTACTATATGTACTTCATTCAGATCATTATTGGCTGCAACTGTAGAAATTTATTATTTTATTTCTGTGTCTGTACTTCCACCACATAAGTGACAAAAAAGCATTCCTAGTGTGTAGAAGACTAGTTACTAGTGAGCAAAACTTAGAAATGCCTTGATGTTCCCTTTCTCTTCCTGAAGGCCCTTCCTTTTATATGTATTCTTTCTTTCTCAGATTATCCTGATCCATCTTGTCTAGTATTCATCCCTTATGCATTATTCCAGCTACCATCTGTTATGTAGCTGTACTTATTTTCTAATTCATTTTCTTATGTTCCTCGTGTACTGCTTCTGTTCTGCCTCTAGCACAGTCCAGCAAAGGTCCATAGGAAAAGGAGAGTGAGCTATAAGCAGTCATCTTATTTTTCAGCCAGAATAAACACATTAGGTAATCATATGGGCCACTCTGACTAAGACCAATTGACAGGAAAAGAAGTTTGAGTGCTCAACAATAATGTTGCAGAATATTGTAGCTTCATAATGGCATTACTGGTGAACAGTACTGTACCTTTGATTTATAGTTTTAACCAGTATTAATTTTAACCTAGCCTCAAACAGCCTGCCAGCCTTTTGATTTAATAACATTTCAATATCAGAACAGATTTCTAAAGATCTTGGCAGAACTGATGAAAAAAAAAAACAGGAGGGAGATTAATTTAGGCAGGGGATGAAGCAATATGCAATTACACCGATTCACAGTAAATCTGAGCAGTTAAAAACAAACTTGTGTTCCAAGCTTGGAACTGAATGGCACTGGGCTTGTTGATCAGAGTGACTAGGACAATAATTTTCTTTCTGCAGGGGTAATAATAACTGGGACATACAGCCAGGTATGAATATGGGATGCCCAAGAAGTTAGGTTTAGATGTCCTTAAGAATTTATTAGTTCAATGAGCCACCAGTCACTTCTACCAACTGAAATTGAATGCAGTGTTTTTCAAGTGATATATCAGCTAGTTTTAGCTGCACAATCTTTTTCTAACTTTGAACTATTGTAGACTCTCTCATGGATCCAGACATACTCGATTGTTGTGGTTTAAGCCAAATTTACCAAAACCAGACTGACAGATGGCCCTTCCCCCCACAAAAAAGAATGGAGAGGAAGAGGATAAGGAGATTTCCAAGTTTAGAATGAACTAAACTACTTTAATGGAGTATTTATACTAAAATAAAAAAAAAAAAAGGAAGAAAATAATGAAATACATATTATATAATATATACAAAACCGTATCAAGCTCTCAGGATGACGATCACATCACCAGCAGGTNACAGGTCTTATCATTGTGGGAATGAACAGTTTTCTGAACAATATGCGTATTAATTTCAGAGCTTACTTACTTAGAAGAGGCCCAGCTAAAAAAGTAAAATTCTAAAACAGAATATTGGTTTGATTTACCTCAAACCAGGACATTGATTGATTGAATCTCATAGATTTTAAATTATTAATTGCATGGACTTTTAAATGTGATGTCTCAGTAAAGCAGACTTAAACTGTTACAGCTCTGAATGTTGTTATGCACTGAGAATAGCCTAATATGACCAATATTAAATCTGTTGATTTTTTTTTTTTCCTTTCGAATACAGATCTCAATGTGATTAATCATACCTCAGCTACTACACCTTGTTCCACATGGAAATGGGAAATCTATGCTCATTCCACATGGTAGCCTGTGTTTTGTTTTTTCCCTGTGTCTTATGGCTTTGCTCTTACAAGAGAGCATGGAACTAATAATAAAGGGTTGTTGATTTAAGTGTTCTCTCACTGAAATAGGCATAGCTGTATTTTGCTAGGAGAGATCATTCATCAAAGAGAAGTTTCCCAGAAAATCAAGCTATCAAACTGGAAAAGACCATGTTAAAAACAGGTCTATTGCTAAGCTAATAAAAACTACTAAGTGCTGAACTATTAAAATTATTTAGCACCTTCACTCACTTATCAGGGTTCATTTTTATCTCCATTGCTCCTGTAATATCTCTATTCTGAGAAACTCCATTTCCTGATGGTTGGGTACTCTTTTCTAACTCCTGGGTTAAATTGATTTGTAGTCAGGGTATATACATTATTTCATATAGCAATACTGTCTCTGGATATATGTACTTGATATATCTCTAGTCAGTCATCAATCCCCCCCTGAATCTTCTTTTCAGGCTCAAATAACTCAGCCAACTTCTAGACATCTGTTTGTAGACATCACCTTTCTTCCTTGATTAACGTTTATTTTGCTCCTCCTAGTTCAGTTTGAATTAAGCTTAGATATGTGTGACTTAACTTGCACTTCATATTTTAGGTGAGGTCTAACCAGTGTTTTATGCAATTATATTATTTCTCATCTTTTTTTTAATTCATAATTGTATCCATCATTGTTTTACTGCTGCATCACATCAATGGCTTACAACCCACACCTGATAAATTCATCCAAGTCCTTCTTCTGTGTCTTATTCTTCTTTTTGTGTGGTGCAGTGATAAAAGAAATTCTTGTTAAAAATCTGCCTTTTTACTCCACTCTTAATTTCATATAATTTTGGTATTGCAATTTTCAAGGCCACTCAGTTTTCTAAATTAGTAAGTAATTAATTACAATTTTGAATCTGACTAAGGAACTTCAACAGCAATTTCTCAGAAGTTCAGAGTCACCTGGCAAGAGTCATCTGTTGACCAGAGATCAAGACATCTCATGACAGGGAAAATTATGCTGTTGAAGTGCAGTAGCTGCATTTCACTGAGTCTGAAACAAATTTTCATTATCATTATCATAAGTTTCCCATATTGTGTAACAAAGGAAGGACATTGTGAGTAATTTAAAAAAATATATTCAATTGGACTTTACCTTATAAATGAGATAAGAGAGCAAGAGAACCTTCCCATCAGTCCCTTCCCTATCTTAGTTACTCCATGTACTATATAACTTGCCTGTTCCTGCATAGATGTACTATAAACTAGAAAATCTGCATATTAACTGGAATTGTGGAGAGCAGGCAAGAGTCAGCGAGCCATGTAGAAAGGAAATTCTTCATTTCAAGAAATAAGTATGGTACTGTGAGAGACCATGTGCCAACAAAGGTGCAAGACATTCGCTGTTATGTGATGACTTAGTCCCATTCCTACCTTTTCTTGAAGTTCCATCCATCTTTTTGCCTCCTCTGATCTATTCGTTCTTTCACTACAGTCTGCTTCCTCCATCAGCCAGTGAATTTAGCCTCTCTTTGCCTAAAACTCCTCTTGATGCAAGTAGGAGTAGGTATGAAAGAAGTGGAAGTTTATAAATGTTTCAATAAGATAAATTGGCAGAAAAATCTGGGATTTGGTTGTTTTTTAGCTTTATAAAATAAAGTCTTTATAAATATACGTATGTATTCAGGGTCTAAACCCACACAATTTAGTTTTAGGAAAATAATGTATGGGTTTTGTCCTTCATAATTACCTTATTTCTGAAAAAAAAGGCAAAATTCTGGCCTGTAGCACAGAGGAGATTATTTATATTGTTCTGTGCTCTTGCTCTGTTCTATGGTGTCCCAATCAGTCATGAGTTCTCTGCAAACTCTTAGTAGCGTGGTACCCTGTAACCTGTGTATCTTTCTTCTTTTTACAAACCCAGATTAGGAACTGTGATGAACAGGGATGCTTTGACCCTGTAAGACAGGAAGAGATATTTTTTTTCCCCTCCTTCTGCATGGATTTGCTCCTACCAGGGAATGCACAAGAGCTAAGAGTTATTGCTCATGGCGCTTTGTCAAACTTATTTCTCTGTGACTGTTCTCTTGTCACTGGATGGTAGAGTGCTCCTGATCTTGTATCCTGAATGCTACATACAGTTGTCACTTGGATTTGTCATTTTTGCAAGGGAAGCATTTCCAGACAAAAGAAAGAGTAGGAAAGTCTCACTTTGGTTCCCTTCTCCAGTAAAGAACAGTTGTAATTCTAAATTATGCAAGGAGCACACCAGATGGGCTATGGAGATTGCCTTAGGAGTGCATGCAATAATAATAACAACACAATTAATTATTAATAGCTGGACTGGGCCTTCCAGCATTGCTTTGTTTGAAACTTACCAAATACTTCTGAATAACATAGGTTCACTTTAATATCCAGCATAATGTCAGCTGTAAACTTATAAAATTGGCTCAAGCTGAAATAGGCCTGAAAATAAATGTGATGCCAGTCACCCCACCAGTGCTATAGGGAAAAAGTCAATCCATTTTCTTTGAGAGTCTGGAACAGCTTCTGAAATTAGAAAAAAAGTGATGTGTGATATATGATACCATACATAACCCTAAGAGTCTTCTCAGTTGTTACTGAATTAAGGTAAATCTTAGTGAGAGTCTGAAAAAGTTAATTGGCCAGCTGAGAATCTGTGGAGATTTTTTCCATCTGAAAAGCAGGCATAGGAGATAGAAAAAGTAAAATAAAATTCAAAAAGCTCTGAAACATGCCTTGGCTTTAAGTGCTCTGCACCTGTAAAGACAGAAAAAAGTATATTTTCATAAGTCTCACAAAATATCAGCAGCTTATATCTAATAAGACATTAATCTGATGCATCCTATATTCCAGTTAAAATTGCAAGGATAAAAGGACTTGTTTATTCACTAATTTTTGGATGCTTGATCTATTTTTCTTGTGGTTAGTGAAGTTCTATCGGTTTAGCTCAGTGGCTTAAATTTTACTACTTGTATATTTTAAATCTGTCATTTTAAACTCGATTTCCAAAGTTGCTGCAGAAGTCTGCAAGTTTCCCTTGTGCATTGGTTGAAAGTCTTGGGGGGATAGTGGAGTTTTCAATATTGTTGCTTTCTTGGGTTGTGTTTTAGCAATATGCCAGACAATTCTGTAAGCACTAAAAAAGATTTATTTGCCTTCTGCAAATGTGACTCTTGGTTGAGCAGCACTAGTTCCTAAGAAGATCTAAATGCTGTTTGATATTTTCCCCACATTTGGGGCATTTATAATGATTTTGCCCTTCCAGAGTCTTTGATTCCTCATATGCTTCTAGTCATACTGGAAGGTGCACTCTTCTTTAACCTCTGGAATTTGAGTGACACTGTTTTTGGTCTCTTTTTTACTCAGTCAGTTTGGGTTTGTTAAATAGTTAGAAAACTATTAAGACACCCATGAAGTATAATCAAATAAAAAATCCTCACAGGTATTCTGATTAAGAATCAGAGAAAAAAATGTTTAGTATTGATTAGCTTAATGGAATCTGTTTTGGGTTTTTTTTTTTTTTTTTTTTTTGTTTTTTGTGTCCCATCCTGCCCTGCCACTAATTCTCAGTCTACGCTCTGTGACTATGGCTGTCTTCATCATTTCTCTCCTGCTTAATGACTGTAGAACCTGGTTACCAATTCGACCTGGGGTGGAAATTGCCAAAATCTTATATTCCCATTAACATCATTACAATAGATGCCCAGGTAAACTAATTCTCCCACTGAGCAAAAAGATGTACTCTTTATTATACATCAGAGAATCCATATTGGAAAGACAACACAGAAATGTTCTTGTTTACTCCTACTGCTCACAGAATAGGTTGTTTTCCTACCAGAGGGAAAGAATAAGAATTTTTATTTTATTATTTCATTTTTTTAGCATTTGCAATAAAAGCTATGGGTCAGAATCATAAACATGGTGACAATGTGCTGTACTTGTAATAATGAATTTTAAATAAGGGCCTCCCAACTTTAGATCTAAGCACTGCTATTCAGAGGCAGCTTCGGTGTTTCAGGCTCAGAGCATACTCATAGTGATCCCTGCAAAATAAACAAAGACAACAAGAAAAAGAAACAGTTTTGGATGGAAGCTTCACTGTACTTTGTCGATTTTGTATATGAAGATTCATTTACATCTGTATAAGCATAATTTATATGTGATTTGTTAATAGGAAAATAACCTAATCAGGTGTCTAGGAATAGATAGTAAATTTTCTGGTCTCTAAATTCAATACAGTTGTTCTGCATTGACAAAGACTTCTTCAGTGCCACTCTCAGCACATAGGATGCCTGTTGGCACATGCTGCTAAGCAGCTGCTGAATTATTGCAATCTCAGGTGACTGCTGTGTGCAGCAGCAGCAGCCAAGTCAGGATGCAGCTTTGCCAATCACTTGAGTCGTGCCATTGATGAGGAGGAAATTTAGGTCAATTCTTTCTTGCACTGGGCAGCCTCTGCCTTGTTGGTTCATCAGGGCATATATCTGTAGTGTGGGCACTGCTGCTGAAACTCCCCTCGTCTGTGTGCAATTTCTTTTAGGTACTTCAGGAATGAAAATTAAAACCTTCTGTATTACACCAGTCATTTGGGTCATTTTGTAATTTCAGAAATTGTTTTATATAAGAACTTTTTCATGCTTTATATCTCTGAGGAGCAGTGGCAAACTGAAATTTCCTCATGTATTTTGGGGCTATTAGGAAGTACATACAATGGAAAGATACCACGTGCACAATACAAATTGTATTCTGCTGAAATTGTATTCTGCTGAAATTTTTTCACATTTGGTCCAGAACCAGAAAGTTTGCTCCTTGTCTCAAAGAGCCTTTCATTTGGCAATTCTACGTGACTGGTGCATCGTCTATGAGATGACACTTGCAGAAAAGTAGGGGTTTCACATTGTTTAGAGATATTTGAAATGTCTGTCAGAAGTTCCAGTCTGCTTTTAACTGTTATATAATTTATGTCACTTATGAATGTGGTGCGAACTGGAACAAGTACACTAGATATGTTCAGTTTGTATTCTTTTTCTAATAAAATTTCAAAAGTACCTAGAAAAAATAGGCATTCTTATTGCAAGTGAAGGAAATCAAGATCTTCTTTAGAGGAGTTTAGGGAGCTTTTGAAAATGCACCATCTTTGCAGGGTGTGAGAGTCTAAAGCTTTAGGTTGATTTTAATAAGGAGGAAATGGCCCAGAAGACTGAATATAGAGATTTCTGAGAAACTGTCCCCAGGAATTTTTGTGTGCTACTGTGACTGTACCTTTCACTTCAGATTTGTTCAGTGACTGTGGAAAAATCATGTTCTCTAAGATGTTTTTAATTTCAAAAGTGAAACAGACCCCTCTCTGAAAAGCAGAATTTAAGAAATTTGATTTCCTACAGCTTTTCTTGTGCTGGTTCTCTGGCACATGGCTGAGCTAATTCTGCAACTTCTCCCTCCTCTGAAGACATGAATATCTTCTACCTACATGCCTTTTTTCACTTAAATTGCAGCAGCTTAATGATTTTGAGACATCACTTCATCAGTTTAGATTGAAAGTGGGGATTTGAGAAACGGACAGATGCAGGTCCTAAACTTCATTTTCTTGGGAGACAAGATGAAAAAAAGTATCTAGTGTTAATAGAGGGTTTGAAGAGGAGAAGAGTAAGAAATGAAATAGCATGGGGTTACGGTAGACGTGAGACTTTCAGAGGACCCATGACCTAATATATATTCAGTAGGTGAACTGTGGGGTTTTGGTAATATTCTTCCTCTATGGCTAGACACTGTGATTTTCCATTTTTTCTTGGGATCTTTATTTTCCCTGTTACATATATTTAAGATTGAAAATAACAGAATATTTCAGCACTAGATGGTTATTTTACATGGGGAATTTGCCTGAGTAATAGTGACATGGGTTTGTGATTTCCCCATATTTTATCTAGATGAAGACTTGTCATATAAACAAAGATAAATAGAATGCAGCTTAAATTTATGATTTATGTATGGTACTCTGTAATAAGTTAGCTAATTTGTCATCTTGTTACCCTGTGAATTGATATTATTCTGCTATGCTTCCATCAAGCAATGAAGTAGAAAAATTAAGTTATCTTTTTTTATCCAATAATTATTTCTTATATTTTCTAGTTATTTCCCATTTCTTCTCCATTTTCATTTTATTTTGGCATTTATTGTGAATTCTGAAGGGTTTATTTGTTTTTGTTGGTTTTTCTTTTTTTCTTCTTCTTTTTTTTTCCCTCTGAGGAAATCTCAAGGGGACATTTATTTTCCATAGATTCCCTTATTTGGTGTCATTGTAGAGTTACTGTTTTCATAATAGTGACAAGGTAGCACAGGGTGACAGGCTGTTGTTCTTGGCTTTAAAAAAATGTCTCAGGAGAAGCAAATCTTGTCACAGTACTGGAATACAGTTCAGAGGGCACAGGGAGGAAAGGAAGAACTCCCAGCATATCAGAGAAAGCATTGATTTGGAAAGTAAATCATGTATAACCAAACCAGGTGGAAAAAAATCCAAGAAAAATTAAAGGCAACTCTGCTCGCCAAAAAAAAATTTTACAGAAGAGCTCCTGGTCTCAAAACAATCTTTCAGTCTCATAAAACCTAGTGGTAAATGGAAGTATACTGGGCCATTAGTTTCACTTTCAAAGTAAACAATGGTGGTGAAGACAGAACAGAAGATCAAGTTAATTCCTTTTCTGTTTTTTCTGTGTGTGAGGAAAGGGAGTGCACATACAAATTTATGGTTTGATGTGGGCTTCGTACGTAGAAAGAGCGGAGATTATCCAGAGAAATGTGTTCTGTTACACTGTTTCCAGATTTGCTTTTGATATTGCTAAACAGGGAATTAACTGACTTGTAGAATGACTGTAGCTCCCACTCAAAGTCATCTACACAAGCTGAAACTAATGTCATGAATTATAGAAATATTTGAGAAATACAATCCATGGAAATGGTAATTAATATTAAATCTACAATCTGGTTAGTAAACCCGTTTCCTGATTTCAAGATCCTCTTTATTGTAATTGTTAGTCTGTCAATAGTAAATTACCTTTCTGGAGGAGGTATGCAAAGTAACTAGCTAGGAGTTTTGTGTATGTAGTATGCACATCAGTTGACAAGTTTTGTATATATTTGTGCTTAGAGTGAGAGCATGCCATGATGCTTAGGTGTGGAACATGCTATGGCATACTTTCGTATGTGTGAAAATTCCTCATAGACTCATGTACTCGTAAGCTCTCACTGGTGGGGATATGTGGAAGTGCTGTAAGAACTTAGAAAGAATCTCTTTTCAGTGGTACTCCTATTTAGTCAAGGTGCACATCACTATAGTTATACAGTTCCCTGGCCATCTCTAAGTTATACGTAGCTTTGCTATACTGCAGCTTGAAAGAAGAAATAGAAGCAATTTGAGGGATTGCACCTTGCTACTGAGGTATACAGTGGTGATGATTCCACTCGTGCAGATGGTCTCTCAGGTATGCTTAGATAGTTTTGAACTTCTTGAATTCCTTTCCAAACTAGTTTCTGAGTTAAATGTTAGAGAAGTTAAATCTTGACAAGAAGGACTCCATATTGACAGTTCCTGCTAAGTTATAGCTAATCATATGAAATCTGTCTTCATGTATATCTGGTCTGACTGTGCATTCACTTCTAAAAATATCCCCTCTAAAAGATTTACATGTATGTAGAAGATATTTCTATTTATATAATATATTGCGGGAATATAAATTTACTTACCTAGGGTTTCTAAATAGATTCTGTTGGATGAGTGCATTTATCTGGGTTCTAATTTGAAGCAGAAATTCACATTGGATTGCACTGTTGCAGTAACAAGTAGGACATCTGGGATAAATGTTACATGCACCAAATATTAAATTTTTATTTATTTTAAAAAATAGAAGGAAAACATACCATTGTCTAGTTTGTTTCATGGATGGTTTCTGAATTCTCTTCTTACTGAGGAAATAGTGAAGTTTTTGATCTTTATCAGACTGTCACTAAACACTTTTCTGTATATCATCCCTGGGTCCCAGTATATTTGTTTGTAATGGATGTCATCACATTTAGATTGTCAGCAAGTTCATCTGGCAATAAATTAAAATATTTTGCTAGTGTTCTGGATGTAAATAAAGGCCAGTGAAATACTCATTATAGATAGGAGATGCTGAAGGCTTAAATCATTATCATATAAACTACCTCATTTTCAATGTATTAAAATGAAACTTATATTTGCTTAGATAAAGTACTTCATATAAATAACCATAAAGAACTTCAGAACAGGAGTCAGGGAAATAATACAGCACCTCTAAATCCCCTTTCATCTTGTGGATTGAATCTATTGATAGAATATAAAGGCTTTACACCACCAAAAAAAAAAAAAAAAGAAAAAGAAAAAAAAGATTGTAACTAAAACTGTAACTTGTAAAAATTATAAAAGAGTTAATGGAATTTTTTTTGTTTCCCTAAGCTTTTTAACTTTACTGTTGATATTTGAAAAACAATAGGCAGAAGTAATTATGGTGTTATAAAAGTAATTGATACCGAAAATACTGGATTTTTTTCTTAAGTGAAAAAGCTGTCATTGTTTTCAGTAGAAGGCAAATTAAGTCCTGAAGAGAGATTATCATTTAGCAGCAAGTTCTTTGTAGGTCACTGTCCATCACAAAATCTGACTTGGGCTAGCCTGTAGGAAACATGGAAGCCTAGAATGGGTCTGCAGTTATACCCATCTTTTATGTTCAGAAATCTGTGTATATGCAGGATTCAAATAGGGTTGTGTGGTTACGAATTGAAACCCTTCATTTCAAAGGATTCAGCACAAACACCTTTTACATTTCATAATGGAGTTGTCTTGGGAAACAGTCATATGCATCTTTTTCATGATAGACATATAATTACAGCATTTATGTTTGCACAACACCAAAGCTTTTCCCCACTGCAACTAGGCTGTGGATCTGCAAGAAGCTGGAAGGGAACACAGCCTGGACAGCTAACATAAACTGACCAAATGGATAGTCCACACCATATGATGTCGTGCTTCGAGGAAAGTTTGAGG
The DNA here is from genome assembly GCA_013400055.1 of Nycticryphes semicollaris. NCBI lineage: Eukaryota > Metazoa > Chordata > Aves > Charadriiformes > Rostratulidae > Nycticryphes > Nycticryphes semicollaris. Next base: position 484,482 of record VXBJ01006045.1, read on the forward strand.
AAAGGGAGAGGGAGTAGGGGATGTTTGTGATTAAAATGAGGGTTTTCCCAAGCAACTTTTACATGTGCTGAGGACCTGATTTTCCAGGAAGTGGCTGGACATCTGCCTGCTAGTATGAAGTAGTGAATTAAATCCTCTTTTGTTGTTGTCTTGGATTTGGTTTTTGCTTTTTTTTTTTTTTTTTTTTTCTTCATGCAGGTTTTTCTTTCCTTATTTTTGTAATGTCAAGTTTTCTTGCCTTCTTCCTATTTTTTCCCCATCTTATGGGAGAGGAGACTGAGGGAGAGGCTGGGCAGGTGTTTAGCTGTTGATAGGGGTCAACCCACCACACCTGGTTTCAAATCAGTTCCCAGGATTGTTCTTTTTGTTCAAAATGTACACATTATTCTGAATAAGGGCTAGAATCAGGATACCCTTATCTGCCCTCACGGATATCAGACTACTGGAGATGCCCTCAGTCTATTTATAACTGGATTCTTAAGGAGGGAGAGTAAGGGGTTTTGCTGCTTGCTGCAAAGTCATGAGATGAATCTGACTTAAATTGACACTGGGATGTGATTCTGGCAACCAGCCTCTGTGTGCTACCATGGGGTTTGTGTATCATTCAGCAAAGCACAGGCTTAATGAGAGATGCAGCAAGTACATTTCTTTTGCATTTCCTCTTGAGGCAAAGCAGCACTCCATGATGATGCCAGAAGGAAATAGTCTATCCCTTCTGAGTTTCAAAGGGAGAGCTTCTTTCCCTGATTAAGGGCAAAAAGGAAATAAAACTTCCATTACAGATAAATCACTCACAAGTTTCAGGCATTTAGGGAGCCTCATACTTGCATTGCAATAAATATAAATGTTTTTTCAAATTATTTTTGTCTTCAGTTACTAAAAAGTATCATTCAAGATTAATCATGTTTGCATTAGCAGCAGCAGCCCTATTATAGATGAGAAGTTCAAAGTAGATAAATAACAGATTTACTTGCTTTAATTTGACCTTAAAAAGAATAATTTTTGTCTTACTTGAATCTACAGTAAATAAGATTTTCTTATAACCTTCTCATTTCTATTATATTTTGACTCTTCTGTTTCCAAACAATTCTGATGATTTTAGATGTTATATTATTTTTTCATTTTAGTGACATTCTCATGAAAAGAAAATGCTAACACAAAGAGGCAGCTATTATTCTTAGTTATTTCCCTCAGTCAGGAGTACTTACCAAACATTTATAATAGATTTTTGCATCTTGAATAAGGAGTCATTAGGCAAAAATAAATGTATCCAAGAGACACATATGCAATGCTAATTGACAACTGTGTACACAAAGATCTGCCATTTATTTTATTACAGTCAAACATAACCTTTGTAAATGTCAGCTCTGTGTTCTGTTGACCAGCATTTTAATTTAGACATATTGTTCTTCCATTTTAAGTGATTATAATTTTATTCTCTTCTAGCACATGATTCATTCATATTAGTTGCCATAGCATATTTCATGATTCTTTGAAAGTGACAATCAAATTATGATTATTTTATGGGGCAAATTATGAAAGAAACTAAATGGAAAAATGTTCTCTTTAAATTGCTTCAGTAGAGGCTTTACGGTGGTTAAGGTCACAGAGGATGCAACATTTGCAGTATTTTTCTACAAAGTCCAAAATAAGTCTTTTCAATGAAGGGATAATTGTGATAATACCAAATTACCCTAACAACAAAGAGGTAGTGAACAAATATGGAATAGGGTGGGCATTTCAAACTTTATTATTGTTTTCAAAACATGACTCAGTAAAGGTAACAGAGGTGAATGGGTCCATGTTGTTAAGAACTGACAAAGTCTTGGTGAATCTTGATCAGTCCTTTCTTGAGGGACACCCAAGTGGAGGATCTGGGTAACAGCTGTTAAATGGGATTTCTTGATCTCAATTCACTTTTCTGAATTCACAATTTAGCAGGCTAAATAAATAAATACATTTTTAAAAAGTAACTTACACAACTCAAAGACCATTTACAGCTCTATACTGGTAAGCTCTCTTCTTGTCTTACCTCACATTTATGGAGAAGAAGAATTTTCCTTCTTGAGTTCTGATGACAGAGTGCACTAAGAATGTCCCTTTTTAATATTTAAAACAGAATACTTTGTATTCCATACTGTAGGGCTGGAAAAACAAGTCATGTAAAAAGGAATTTCTTCAAGTTTTTCATTATAATTGGTCATTTTCTGGTAAGATGTCTTTGGTGACATTCAAACTACCATCTTTTAGACCCACGTAAAGTTTGAAGAATGCTCTAAGCTAACTGAAGAGAACAGGTTCCAATTTCAAATTAAAATACTTCTGTAATGAAAATATGTTATCCTTTTTGTCACTTTTATATACTGAATATGATTTGGGTTTTTTTAAAGACATATAGGAAAAACAAATCTTGATTTACTTCCAAGTAGTTCGTGGTCTGGTTGATGTTTTAACTAGAAAGGGTGTAAGTATTGAGCAACCACAGAAGACTCACATTTGACATTATTGGATGAGCCAGAAAGCCTTTTTGAAAGACATCAGTATTTAACCTTGTAAGAAAGAGAGCAAACTGTCAAGTTTGCATACTGTTCACTGTTCAGTAGGAGATAGTGAACAGGAGAAAGTACAGAGAATAACTCTCATGTTCAAGAATACTGTGAGTGGTCTAAAACTATAACTGTTCAAAAAACCTTTTCATTAAACACATGACAGAAAGGTATAGTAAAAACTATTAACAGGATGAGTAAATGACCTCTAATTTATTAAGTCCCTAACCCGCTGGTTGCCAAAAGCTGAAGAGAATTACTTTTTTACTCTTTCTCTGTACATGAACTGTTAGTCATGCTTGGAGAGAGGACACAGGGTTAGAAAGACCATTGGAAGCTGCACTGGTGTGTTAAACTACAGATGTTTAAGTAAAAATTCAAATAAATGGTCAAATAACTTTGACATAGGGACAGCTAACAACTTAAAAAAAAGGGTAAATAGTAAGAAAAATGTTAAAACAATAATAGCTAATGAATCTGTAATTATTTTTTTTTTCTCCTCTGTAATTATTTCTCACATGTGAAACACATCTACCCACGCAACGCACACAATCCCACACCCCCATTCAATCAAGCTATTTCTCCTCAGGGCTTAACAAGAAGGGAGATGATAATAGATTTTTTTTTTTCTATTTTAAAATGTTGGAATTACTGAGGAATGCAACCTCATTGAAGCATTTAAATGGGCAGGAGACAGTTTTTGTATAGATGGCTGGTGTGGCAAATCACACTGAAACTTTTTTTGCTGCTTAAGTTTGCAAGTAACTATTTTGCAGACCCCGTACAATTTTTTTTTTAAATTTGACCAGTAAATGGAGACCTTCAAATCTGAATTCAGCATTGAAATTATTATGAATTATTCTAGATGATAAATGTTGCAGAAAATGGAAGCATAGAAAATGTATTTAAATTGTGTTCTAAAAGAAATATTGTTGTAGCTATGGTAGTGTAAGAGTGTTAGAGAGGGAAAGTGTATCCAGAGAGATAATATGATTCAGTAATTTAAAATCTAATGCCTTTTGTCAGACCATATGATATCACTGAAGGTGAGAGTAGGGAAGGAAATACAGACAACGTGCTCTGGGCTCTTGTCTGGTTTCTGTCATGTCCAAAAAGAGGTCACAAAATGCAACCTAAATATTAATTAAACACAGTGTTTTCTTTAATGTTGTTGTTAACTTACCTCGACTTAATTTCTATGAACCCATTGCAAAGCTTTTATGAATGATGTACAACTGTTGCTTGTAACTTCTTAAGTGCCATAACTTACTTTAAATTAAAAGTATATAATCCGAGTTAATGCAGCTCCTTTGTGATGGTAGGGTGTGGTAAGCAATTGACCATGTTTTCCATCAACAGTTCTGAAACCAAGGGATGAGAAAGAGTGTTCTTGATAGGAACAGTAATTGTATAGGTCAAGACACTGATTCCATAAAGATATGTGTGCTTCACCTTACGCAGGTCAGTAACCCTGCATTCTTGAATTGCAACTAGTTTGTGTTGTATTGTGGATGATAACTATTATTTGCTTACTTTATAGGTTAATTACCAAAAGCAAGCAATAGCGCTGTGGTTTATTTCTGGACTGGTTATTTGTAGTACTGCGAGAAACATGAGAGACATAGTATTTTACTTAGATGGTATTCTACTTTTTAAAGAATATATTTTATGGGTAAAAGATGTCGGCTGCACAGGTAGAATAAAGACAGTGATCTTCTTATGCCTAGTAGTCTTTTTCCATTTTTGTCTTAGACCAGGTTTGTGATACCCTGACTATTTCTCAATTACTTTGAAAACAAGTCTTAACTTTCTAGTTTAAATAAACTGACTGATAAAATTAATGGCTTTAAAAATCAAATTTAGACTGAAAATGTCTTTCTAATCAAAAGTGACATGCTATTTCTTCCATTTCTTAACAGGATGAAACCTCAACTACCATTGTGATTTAAAAAACCAAAAAACAAACAAACCAAAAAACAAACAAAAAAAGATAAGCAACATTTCTGAAGGAAGATGCTGTTTCCTTTCCTTTCTATTAGCTCATTAAATGTAGATGGGTTTACATTTCTTACAAGGTAGTGCCATGCTGCATTTCATTCTTTAGAGGACAGAGTTCACACTGCATTTCCATGACCACTGAATATTTTCCAACAGCTGTTCATAATTGCATAAGAATATTTTTCTCTTACATTCCCTTGTGCAGACATTACAAGCAGTGGTAGATTCAGGAGCTCCATTGCAAAATTTCTTTAATAGGATGGAGACATAGACAGATAGATACACAAGCTATCACACATAAAATAAATAAATAAATAAATAAAACTAAACAAAAACAAAAAAACCACCCAAACTTAAAATTGAGAGCTTCTATAGTATGAAAAACTTCCACTATAGTCTGCGTTAACACATTTCTGTTCTTGCAAGTTAAGAGTACATTTTTGAAGGAGCTTAGATATGCAGTGAGTGACATGGTGATGCTACAAGATAAGTATGATATAAGTACTTATAACCTGCCCTATAAATTTAATAGACTTTAATCCTTAGTTGCCTAAAACGATTGTGCCAAGGTAGGTCAATGGGTTTTGGGAAGAGAGGAGAGTACAATTACCCCTCTGCAGACAGAAGCAGATTATTCACTACAAGGGTAAGATTTTCTTTTCCCCTAGAACTTCACTCTTAGGAGGGATTGGAAGTCTCTTATTTCAGAAAAGCAGACAAGAAATGTTAATTATCTGATGTTTATTGAATGGTTTGATCCTTGTGATGAAAAATGCAGTATAATTTAGCAGAATTTATTTTTTCAATTTTTGACTGAATTCTTTTTGTTCTTCTTTGAGCTAAAAACCAGACCTTGATATGATCAAGGGTGACACATAAATCCTCTATTGGATATAAAATACTTTGAAAAATTATGTACTGTCGCCATAGTTGATCAAAGAGACACAGGTGATACGTTTGTGTGATTTATAGGATTACATTATCTAACATACAAGATCCTAGCAGAAATATCTGATTAAAATAACTCTGATTAAAGTGGGAATCTCTAACCCAATGACAGAATACGAAGAGAGATTTACTTGCCTGCAATTTATTCGTGATCAAGATTTGCCATGGACATTTTGAAAGAAAGGACAAAAATAACCAGATCTTAGGGCAAAAATATTATGTAATTAACCAAAATATTTTTTTTTCTCTTTTTTTAGAGCAGTTTACTCTTTAATGTTATTTATGTCCAGATCACATTGGAAAAAAACAAGATATATTATGAATATAAAAATAAAAAATCAGTCATAGTGCGAGTTAACAGAAGTGTTTAGCATAATGAAATGTCCAGCTCCAGAGCAATTTAAATTTACTGCTGTGTTGATAAATGACTCCTGTAACATACAGTAGCATTTCTGTGCTAGCTAAAGTCAGTCAGAGATGACTCTTAGATTCAACCAGAATAAAGCCCTCGGGAACTTTGAATTATTTACTCAAGCTGGTAAGATCTCTGCAAGTTCTGAACTCTATATCCTCATGGGTAGTAATTTTTCTTTAGTTACATTATCAGTTGTTGCCTTTACATTTTCATTTAGCGAGGTATTAAAAAGAGAGGCAAGCCTACCTGGTCAGTAATGACTACATTTTTCTCTGCTTTACCCACAGAAAGCTGCTAGCTGCTTTAGGTCAAACAGTCATTTTGTTATAATTTTGCACAAATAATTCCCAAATCTTGCTGCTTAGAAATATTTGGTAACAGTCTGCTAATACGGCTGCCTATGTCTGCTCAGGGCTGAACCAGACATTATGCTGTTACCACGTGAAGGGTTAGAGATAAGGTAAGTTGGTCAAGGAGAAGCTTTCGATCACTCTATTTTGCTTGGTGAAAATCGAAGTGGCCTGCCATGTGAAGTCATAAAAAGCTGGCTTTAGGGAGAAGTGCAGCAGTTCCTTCACCTTCAGAAGTGGAAGGAAGAATTGATCTATGTCAAAAGGGGGCGTTGCTAGAACTGAAAAACCTTATCTTTCCAAAGCCTATTGAGTGAAAATGTCCTGATTGTTTATAGTTTTGTTGAGATAAAAGAAATGAGCTTTGGAAACAGAGGAATGTACATTGCTTTGCTTGAGAAATAGTTCCTGACTAGACCTTATTTCTAAAGGTACAGTAAAAAAGTTATGTTCTGTTTGGGTTTTAGTGGGCTATTTTAAAGAGCAAGACAGAAAGAAAAGATTATTTTAGTCATTTCAGGATTTTGCTTCTCATAATCTTTCTTTGGGAAAAGTAATATTAGTTGATGAATATTAAATACATACATGCATACATTAAATCTGTCTAGTATCAATCATTTTGGTTGGAAAAGACCCTTAAGACAATTGAGTCTAATTGTAAAGCTAGCACTGCTAAATTCACTACCAAACCATGTCCCTGAGCAGCACATCTACAAGGCCTTTAAATACCTCCAGGAATGATAACTCAGCCACTTCCCTGTTCCTGCGACATCCATCTCTCTACAAACTCCTTTCAGGCAGTTGGAGCGAACAATAAGGTCTCAGCCTCTTTTTCTCAAAGTTAAACAACTCAGTTCCCTCATCTGCTCCTCATAAGACCTGTGCTTTAGATCCTTCAACAGCTTTGTTGATCTTCTCTGGACACACTCCAGAACCTCAATGTCTTTCTTGTACTCAGGGGCCCAAAACTCAACATAGTATTCAACCAGTGTTGAGTACAGGAGGATTCACTTCTTTCTCCTGCTGGACACACTATTCCTGATACAAGGCAGGATGCTGTTGGCCTTCTTGGCCACCTGAGTACACTGCTGACTCATATTCAGCAGGCTGTTGACCAACAGGCACAGGTCCTTTAATGTTGGGCAGTTTTGCAGCAATTCTTACCTAAGTCTGTTGTGTTGTATGGGTTTGTTGTGATCCAGTGCAGGACCTAGCACTTGGCCTTTTAAACCTCATACCATTGCCACAGTTCATAGGTCCAGACTGTTCAGTTCCCTCTGTAGATTCTTCCTACCCTCAAGCAGATCAACACTCCAGCACAGTTTGGTGTTGCCTGCAAGTTTACAGAGGGTGCACTCGGTCCCTTCATCCAGATCACTGATAAAGGTATAAAACAGAACTGGTCCCACTACTGAGTCCTGGGGAACACCACTTGTGACCAGCTGCCAGCTGGATTTAATTTTGTTCACCATCATTCCCTGGGCCCAGCCATACAGACAGTTTTTCACCCAGCAGAGAGTACTCTGATCCAAGCCATGAGCAGCCTGTTTCTCTATGAGGTTGCTGTGGGAAACTGTGTCAAACGCTTTATTAATGTCAAGGTAGACAACATCCACAGCCTTTCCGTCATCCACTAGGCAGGTGACTTCACCACTGAAAGACATCAGGTTAGTGAAAGCAGGACTAGCCTTTCATAAATGCATGCTGACTCTGTCTTATCACCTGGTTCTCCTTAACATGGCATGTAATGGCACTCAAGATTACCTATGCTGTAACCTTCCCAGGCATTGAGGTTAAACTGACAAGCCTGTAGTTCCCTGGATCCTCCTTTTGGCCTTTCTTGTAGATGTGCACCACATTTGCTACCCTTTAGTCAGCTGAGACCTTTGTGGTTAGTCAGGACCATTGATAAAAGATGGAAAGTGGCTTGGTGAGCACTTCTGCTGGCTCCTCAGTACTCTTGTGTGGATTCCCTCTAGCCCCATAGACCTGTGTGTGTAGCAGGTTACTAGCCATTTCCTCTTGGATTATGGGTGCTTCATTCTGCTCCCGGTCTTCCAGCTGAGGGTGCTGGGTACCCCAAGAAAACTTACTATTAAAGACTGAGGGAAAGAAAGCCTTAAGTACCTCAGCCTTTTCCTCATCCTCTGTCACTATGTTTCTGCTGCAATAAATAATAAATGATGGAGATGATTCTCCTTAATCCTTAACTTAATTGAGTTAATGTAATTAAGAGGAGTCATCTGAAGAGGCAGCAACAATTATTTGGCATGTGAAAGTTCACTGTAGAAGATGTTTTATTAAATACTGTGGTAGCCAGATTAACAACTCTCTGCCTTTGAGATACCCCACCTCCCTCCACCCTGCTTTTAATTGCATTTTCCAAAGCAGACAGAAACTATGAAGAAATTAGTACTGCACATCTGAATTAATTAGACAGAGATAAGTTTAGAGAATATACTGTCCACACTGGAGTTATACATTGGCAGACTGTCTCCATTTGCCTCATTTATTTACATACATAACTTTTCTTTGGACCAAAAAGAAAAATGACAGTAAAATATGTATTCACAAAAAGAAAATAAAACCGTGCAAGTTCATGGTAAGACATCTTTGCTAAAAATACAATAAGCAAACTGATTATCTTTATAGAAATAAAAGTTCTGATAGACATTGTGGAATAAGCTGGGAAAAAGAAGTGTGTAACATAAAAAAATCCATCATGAACTGGAGTACACAAAAATATCTACAAATCACAGAACATGGATTGACCTAAGGACATTCTATTAACTTGAACAGCAAAGTAATAGCTACTACCTGCAACAACACAGAAAAGAGAATAAAATAAACTTTTGCTGCAAGGTTAGCAAACTGCTCGTAATAATGTAAGCAAGATTCCATAAAATGTTTTCCCCCCATCACAAAAACTAAAATGTAGAAATGTAGCAGAACAAGAAGTTAAATCTGAAATCTTGCTAGATGTTACCTCTGAGTCTTCCTCATTGATCCATTTGAACCTGAAAAATGCAAGGAAACAGGATGCAAATCAAGAGCAGTTTATAAAGAAGCTAAGTATGGTCCTGTATATACAACATAGCTCTCTTCATAATGAGGTCTTCATCTTTGAAATATCAGTAATTGTAAAAAAAAAAAAGGAGTTTAGAAGTATCTATTTGCTTAGTTTCCTGAAAATCTGCAGTTCTGTAGTCTTATATTCTTCATCCTGATAAACCAAATATTCTAAAAAAAAATCTTTAACAAGTGTAGAAAGATTAATATACTTGTTTAGTAAAGTATTTCATTATATCACCCGAGAATAAAGAAAGAATTATATGTCTTTGTCAGCATTCTGTTTTCCCAGTTGATTCTGACAGTCTGGAATATTTCTTTAATAGATGCCAATTTTCAGATGTAAATTCAAGACAATCCATTCGTTACTTCATATTTCATGTCTCCTTTTTGTACATAGCTGTGGAGACTGGAATTTAATGACAAAGTGCTTTGCTATTCTTTGGAGTTTTTCCTTGCAGAAGCATTCAGAATTCTTCTCCTAAATGGTATCTGAAGAAGTTATAAGTGTTGCTGGTAGCCTTAGTAATTTTTGCAGAACCAGATGCCAGATGTTTAATTAAGAACAAGAAAAATTTTGTTCAGTGAGTGTAGACTATAATGGGGAAAGCTTACAGGTCCTCTTGATCCTTTGATGATCATTGACACAAACCTAGGTTTGCCTTCACTGAGCCTCTACTTCTGTTGGTACTTTGTGTGATCCTCTTTTTATTGTTATTTTGCTCACATTTGCACAGCATTCAATTATTGATTTTTCATTGTTCTCTAAGGCTTTACGTCACAGTCTAGTTTATTGATTCACTTTATAGATAAGCCTTTTAAATTGCTAGGCATTCTCACAATCTGCCCCTCTGCCGTACCTATGGCATTGCTAACTGATATTGATTTGTAACGATGGGAAAAAACTATATAAGGCTTTCTAGAATATTAAAGATTCTGCATCTTCTATATGACCAGTGATTCACTTTTTATCAACAGGTTTAATGTTAAAGGCAGAAAAGGGATGCCCTTGGATTTTCCTTTAATTATTTTATAGGGCATTTGTGATTTTTGTTTTTAATAGAATCATTAAAATATTTTGGTGGATGTATTTTATAAATTAGTAATAAAAGCTACAACTTTTTGTGCCTAGGGCTATAAAATCTAAAAGAGAGAACAAAGAGTAGTGCTGACGTGTATTAAACTTCCCTACATTTATCTGCAACCTACTAATATAGTAATAAGATTGCACTGAAATAATTCTGTTGGAGTAGAAGCAATTCCATTCCTTTTTCTGTTGCATAAGATTCAAAAGTCTTCTAGGTCTTCCATTGCAATCCATGTATTTTGCGGATGCTGCAATATTGAACTGCTATTACAGCAAGCAACCATGACACACCTACATTCCTCTGATTTACTTTCTTTAAATGGACACTGTTTGCAGTATCAAAGTCCTAGTAATAGTTTTTATATAATCTCTTTGAGGTGGTGTCATACCAAAAGACCCTATGGCCTTCAAAAGTCAGTGTCTTTGCATAAAAGTTCTCTTAGAACTTGCTCTTGTAAAATGCATAGATTTTTCTCAAATAAAGTGAAAACTAACTTTATCTTCAAGACTGAGAGCCAAAACTGCTCACCAATGCTATTAGAATTGCAAATAGGATGATTTGCCTCCAAGCTAAAGAACATTGTTTGTGTTGTATTATGCCAATGTTGGAGTACTGTGTAAAAGGAAGTATTTAAAAATCAGAATTTGTAGCCATTTCAATGTCATACACTGACTTTGCAAAGTTCTTAGATTTTAATGAGTGGGACTGAGCTCAAAAATTGTTCCCCTACATTTATATAAGTCTTGTTTTGCTAAACTCTGTGGTTTAGAAACTATTGTGCATATTGTCTCTGCTTCACAGACATTTTCACCGTATGCTAAAGGCTGCTGGAACAGAAGAATGAAAGAAAAACTGAGCAGAAGTAATAATTTTGCTTGTTGTGTAATGAGGAATGCTCAGTTAATATTAAGGAGACTAATCCAAGAGCATTTTAATGACTATAATTTTGAGTACAAAGTCAAACTCCTTAGGCATTCGAATTATTCAATACCAGAATCCTACAGTATTTAACATCTAACATATGAAATGTTTCTACATCTGTCTGAAAATGAATTCAACCTATTTTCATGGTGTTAATCACTTTTATTGCATATACTACTTCACAGTATCCAATTTGTCACATAGAAGCTTGTGTTTTACAGTGTATGGTAGATTCAAAATAGAAAAGAACCTTTCTTGGAAGGAGAAATGTATTAATTTCTACCAATTTAACTACCATGTAATTATCCTCTGTAATACTGTCTGAAAGGTAAAAAATGATAAATGGCTGCAATAAAGAGACATCACACATGCAGAATGAAGGTTCAGAAGGGCTCATTCAACCTCCGTTTCACTGGCAGTTTGTTTCAGCTACTCAGCGTTACTGATACATTCTTAGTATAATGTAGATAAATGGTTAAAATAATAACTTATGGTTCAAAGGGACTGAAAGAGACTTTAAAAAAAAAAGGTCATTGCCTCAAAACTGTGGTGAGATTCCTGGCTGTGGAACATTTAGCAAAATAGAAATAGTGATTAATAATTAAAATTTATTTTCCATATTGTAAAATGTTCACCGTTTTCCTTTTTCTAAAAAGCCAAATGCCACCCATACATTCTTGTATGGCATGGACCATTTAGATCATCAGCATGGGTTTTTTTTCATAAAGAATTATACTTGTGAGAATCAATGTAACAATTGTAACAATTGACACAATGTAACAATTGTAACAATGATACAATTATTTTTTTCTTGCCCTCTTTGTGACTCTACCACCTTGTGTAACAAGCAGTGTAATAAATAGTTATCCTCAACTCTTCTATAATTTACAAGAAATTTCCATTCATCCAATTTAAATACTTGATTTGTAGTTGGATAAGGGAAGAGATACAGATAAAGACGAATGAGAACTGTTAATCTAGAATACTTGTTGCCACTGTAGAGACCCTAAGTATAACACTGCTGGTTAAAGAGAATTAACATTATTTACGCTGAGCTTAGTGGCACCTAAATCCTATTCTGAGGGAGGGTGATCTCTTTAATGCTATAATAAATTGAATGGGAATTTCAGGAGGCACAGTTCCAACAATGTGAGGGTGAATTGCTGTTCTCATCCCTCCTTAGGGATGGTTTAGTCCAGCCTTGTGTGCAGAGGAGGAGCCATCCTTCAGGAGTGCTCCCTCTTTCTCAGGCTGAAATTTTGCTCCTCAGTGGCACATAACATTTGGAGCCATTACCACTGGCTTGTGCTGCTGCAAACCACAGCTCCTGACAGCAGCAGGGGCTGCCAGTGTTTTCTGCCACTGTTTTCTCTGTGGTCAGTTGGGCAAGCAGTGAAGACCTCCTCCTGCCGTGAAGGCTGACTGCTTACCATTGCACGTCTGGACTGAAACAGGGATTTGCTGTTCTAGGAAGTGGAAGCAACTAAAGTGTGAGAAGTGTTTCAAACTGTTTTGTGGCTCCCTCTTTCAAAGGAGAAGGCCGCTTTTGCCTGCACCCATGCTTCCTCTTTTGATTTGGATACAATGACAAAGAAAAAAGTGTCAGTGGGGAGAGCACAATTCCTCTTTTCGATACAGTTAGAAGCCCAGCTATACTGCTCCTAGCTGCATGGAGGGAAAAGCCAGAAACTTCTCTTGGTTTATACTCTTCCCCATAGTGCCTTATGTGAAATAAATATTCAGTGATCGGCTGAAATTATTTCACTCCATACCTGAAAACCTAGGATAAATGTTTCACCCTCATAGTTTTCATTTTTGCTGCTGCTAAACATGCATGTTTTTCAATTCACTTAATGTTGCTTCAGTCATTACATCATTGGTATGAACTGTGAATGTCAACTAAAGGGCATTATGTCTCCACGAAGAACAGTGTCTTCCCATTGTCATGCATGTGACCTCTCATGGCCATGAAAATTTTATTCTTCCTTCCAGTTACTAAATTACCTTGTTGGAGGAAATAAAGGTTGCAGCTTAAATCTTGTTTTTTACATGCCATAGTCTGCCTAGTAAGTATGTATGAGCCCATTTTTGACTAATAAGGCATATGTTTGGTAATCCATGTTGGGTGCTATGGACTTTTCATTGGCATGTGTCTGATATGGTGGAATTACATATCTATGGTGAAGAAATGATAGCATTGTCAGAAATAACTAGTGCTTTAGAGAATACTTTAGCATTTTTATTTTTAGAAAATGTTCATTTAAACATCTGAAAGGGAGACAAGGGCCTACTTCTGAAACTCTGTCTGCTGAAGTCTTATCTTTCACATGCCTGGCTAAACTTAGAGGTTTATTCATAAGATTAATGGTCTGCAGAATTTGCTTTACATTAATTTCAGTGGTAAATAACTGGAAAAAGCAAATTGTTTTTTCCACAAAAATATCTTGGCTTCCGAACCATTGCTGAAATTGCATTATGAAATGGTACATTATTTTAAATACTAGATAATTAGATGTTGAGTGCTATCTATTCCTTTGTGACTGAGTCTAGCCTTCTATTGGCGATTCCTGTATTGTATGGTCACAATAACTTTCCAATGAGACAACTTAACAGTGTGATTTTTTTTTTCACCTTTCTCTTCCAGACAGTTCAAAACACTGACCTATTTAGAAGAGAAATCTTAAATTGCTAAACATAACTTACTCTACAAACTACATTCTCCAGTGAAACTCAAGAAACTGGCCTTTGAAGGAACTGCTCCTATCACTCTTTAAACTCTGCATCAGTTCTTTGACAGCTTGGACTCTAAAGTACTCCCAGTTTCATAAGCTTCATTTCTAAAGCAGCCCTATTCAAATATTCAGAACTAACTAGGAAGCTTCTCATGCCAGAAATACTATATCTTGTTTCATTTCTATAAAGGTATGACAAGGCAGTTTTTCAGGTGATCATTACATAATTTCAGCAGAATTTTTTGAAACATGTTAATGAGACTTGGAGACATAAAATATCTTTGATTTATATGAGTAATGCGGATGATCTCTCTCTATATATACCTAATTTTTACTCCTGTGCTCCTTCACATGTATTTTTATATTGGTTTCTGTCTACAAAGTAAGTTTATGCTTGCCTTGTAATAATTTTCTCTCGCTCAGTAAATGGCCTTTTAAGAAAGCAAATAAGGTCATGTTAAGCATTTATGGAATCAAAGAGTACTCACCAGTATTTTTTTACAGTTTGTACTTTGTGTCTTAACCTTTTAACAGTTGTTCAGCTTAACCTAAACTAGTTCTTTAAAGGCTTATAATTTATGGCTTAAAAATGAGGTCTTTTACCTTATAGCTTTTCCTTAAAGAATATAACAAGAATCACAGAATCGTCATGGTTGAAAAGGACCTCTGAGATCACTAAGTCCAACATACACACACAAAAAAACCCTACAATCTCAGCCACTAGAGCATGCTCTAAAGTGCCACACATATATTTCTTAAATACCTCCAGGGATGGTGACTCAACCACCTCCCTGGGCAGGCCATTCCAGTGCCTTCAGTAAAGTAATTCTAACTAATATCCAGTCTAAGCTGCCCTGCTACAACTTCAGATCACTTTCTCTGGTCCTGTCATTATTCCCTTGGGAGAAGAGGCCAACATCCTCTTCTCTACAGCTTCCTTTCAGGTAGTTGTAGAGGGCAATGAAGTCTCCCTTCAGCCTCCTCTTCTCCAAACTAACCATGCCCAGTTCCCTCAGTCTTTCCTCATATGCTTTTTCTCTAGGCCCTTCACCAGCTTGGCAGCTCTACTCTGGACACACAATGTTCTTCTTGTAGTGAGGGACCCAGAACTTAACACAGTACTCAAGGTAAGACCAGTGCTGAGTACAGAGCCACAATCACTTCCCTACTCCTGCTAGCCCATCCTATTCCTGATACAAGCCAGGATGCTGTTGGCCTTCTTGGCTGTCTGGGCACACTGCTGGCTCATGTTAAGCCAGCTGTACACCAGCACCCCCAGGTCCTTTTCTGCTGGGCAGCTTTCCAGATACGCTTCCCCAAGCCTGTATCTTTGCCTGGGATTTTTGTGACTGAAAATGCAGGACCCAGCACTTGGCCTTATTGAACCTCGTGTAATTGGCCTTAGCCCATTGATCCAATCTGTCCAGGTCCCTCTGTAGGGCCTTTCTACCCTCAAGCAGATCAACAGTCCCACCTAGTTCAGTGTTGTCTGCAAAGTTACTGAGGATGCACTCAATCCCCTCATCCAGATCAGCAATAAAGATACTAAACAAGACTGGCCCCAAAACAGCCTTGAGGGATGCTGCTAGTGACCATCCACCCAGAAGATATCATCCCATTAATCACAACTCTCTGGGCATGGCCATCCAGCCAGTTTTTTACCCAGTAAGGAGTACACTCAGCTACGCTGTGATTCACCAGCTTCTCCAGGAGAATGCTGTGGGGGACAGCGTCAAAGGCCTTACCAAAATCCAGGTAGACAACGTCCACAGCCTTCCCCTTTTCCAGAAGGTGGGTCACATGGTCATAGAAAGAGATCAGGTTTGTTAAGCAAGACCTCCCTTTCATAAACCCATCCTGGCTGCCCTGCATTTGCTGTGAGAGCTCACTCAAAGTGATCCTCTCCATGATCTTTCCTGGTACCGAGGTCAGGCTGACAAGCCTGTAGTTCCCTGGATCCTTCTTCTAGCCGGGTTAATATAGATTGATGTTCTCACACCAGCTTGCAAAATGTTTTAACTAAACTCCTTCCAAGTTATACTTTTCTGTAGACCAGTGTGGTTTTGTATGATGAGTTACCAGACCCTGCAGCCCCCTAAACTGATGCATTATTACTATTAGATACATTACAGCAGGTAGCTATTGAGTGGTTGACTTATATTAGCCATTTTATCTGTGCTAGGGCCACTAAGCTCAATAGAAATAATGTTATCTGAAAATATGAAAGATTTGTTCAAGAAGCAGAGATACCTGGGTTTGGTTAATAGAGTCCTACAATAAAATTACCTAGGAGCATGTTAAGTTTGATTATTTTTTTTCTTTAGTAAAGCTACAAGGAGGTGAGAAGGTCAAACTTTGACCATATACAGCATGTTGAAAGTACTTAAGGATTTTTACCTGCTTTTGTCGAAAATGGAATAATGTGGGTTTTTGTGAGCCTGAAACTTAATTCTAACAATTTTTGTCCCTTGATTATCAGAGTGGTTACTTTGGATTATTTAGTATTCAGTTTGACAGAAGATAAGAGAAGTCTCACTTAATTTGCTGGGCCATCTGATGACCAGACTTTACTGAATTTGGAACCACTCCATCAATGTCTTATAGGCTGTTAAAATTTACATTCAGCTCAGCTTTAGATGTGGACAGCTGGCTAAGAGGGAAATACAGGAGCAATTGCCTACTAAGAGAAAAATCTTTCTAAAGCCAAATTGCTTGGTTAAACAACTCAAATAGCTCCTAGGGAAAAGCCTTAAAGGATTTAACATGACTTAAACCAATAATGTTCTACAGAAATTACTCTTACTAACCTGTAGAACTGAATAAAAAGCACTGTCCTGTCAGATGCACTTTTTAACCATATGCTTAATATTCTATAGAGAAAAAAGCTAGTTTTTGTCTCAAATTACATAAAGTTGTCCAAAAACTTCAGAAAAGTAGCAATTTTCTTGCTAACACTAGGTGTGTCTTCCTGGAAGTGCATTTCCTGTTTAGGGAAAAAGAAAAAAGAAAGAAGAAACAGAAGACAGAAACCGCTATTTATTTAAACTATGAAGTTTTTGTGTAAAGGATCATTTTACAAAGCTGTGCCTTGGTCCTCATTGAAAGGTTCTGTTTTTAATTACTGACAATTTTATCAGATGTTAGCCATTTTGATTGAGATGTTCATTACAACATATTTGCATGAGGCTGTCTGACAATGTGACAGTCAAAATGGTTCACCAATGTCTCAAGTAGCAGCAAAAATTATACTCTTTCTCAATGGCACACAAGATAACCTGGGCGGGGGGGGGGGGGAAACAACAAAAAACCAAACACCCAACAACAAAAAAAAGCCCTCAAAAGCCCAAGAAAAAACCAAGCAAACAAAAAGAAGAATAATAATTTGAAACTGTAGCAGGAAGAGAAGAGTTTAGTGAAGGTAAGGAAGATGGAAACAAGATCTAAGGAGCAAACTGGTACTAACTATTTAAAGCCTGGAAAGAGAACAGGGCCTATAAACTTGGTCCTGTATTGTGGATATGGTTTCTGTGACAATCTAATGTTTGTTCCTAGAGTGGGGGCCCTAGTTCCAATACACCACAAAGTCAAATGATGTTTATATTTTTTGTTACATCATAACTACAAGCCCTGACCTCAAAAACACTGAAATTATCTTTCTGTGATTTCTTTGGAGTTTTTTGTGTGTGTGTTCCATAAGTATTTTCTAAATATCTCAGATTTA
>VXBJ01006045.1:502329-528983 GCA_013400055.1 Nycticryphes semicollaris
AAAGGTGAAAATTGAGGTTTAGGAGTGTAAAATAGATGAAAAAGCTTGCTCTAATGTTAAGATGCTTATACTGGTTTTGGCTTATTTTTTGTGAACTTCTGTTCATACAACAAGTACATAGGATATTCTGCAAATTACAAAAAGCTTCCCCTGAAGAATCTCATGATGCTACTTTTAAGCAAGTCATAGTTCCCCTGTCTTGTAGGTAAGAAAACAGAGATCTCTAGTAAATGGAAACTTGATCGTGTAAGTGGTATTGAAGATCTCTGTAGCATACATGTCTTGAGATGTCTGCCTATCTCTTCCAATGGGCCAAGAGAGAACTGCATTTGCAAAGAGATGAGAAAACCAAACAAAATGTCAGTTTAAATGCACGTCATGCTAACCCAGTCTGGATGCCCAACTTTTAGATCAAGCATTCAATTATTTGAAAAACTATGCTAGCTATTTGTGAAAGGTTACGATGGAGTTTTGTGGCAGAACACAATGGGAAATCAAGTGTCCTAATTCCTAGTCCCATGTTACTAACACAGATTCATCATGTACTATGAGTTATAACTGAAATATGAGAATAATTTCAATTGTTATTAACCACTCAGAATGAGCAGTCTCCTTCATATACTCTCTTGTTAAACAATGGTTATAAACTTCATTGTCCTTTGTCTATGGGAAAGGTCTTTGCAATCATTTGCTCAGCTCTTTTCAGAGAACACATGAGAAAATCTTTTTATAAAAGAGAAGCCTAACAACAAGGCTGGTAACAATACCAGTTCATTTCAAAAGGAAAGAGTAGAAAAGCCACTGATTGCCTTGCCTTGCCTTGCCTTCCCTTTCATGTTAGAGCTAGGGCAGAAAGGATATTCTGACTGTTGTATGCACTTTCACATTGTTGCCGTGCTGTATCCGAAACTTGATTGTATTTCACATTCTCTGAGATATGGATTGTTTTTCCTAACATTGAATAGCTGTGAAAACAGAAGACCAAAACACAAGTGATAGACAACTATGGATTCTATACATCTATTTCATGATATTAATTTAAAGACTCATTTAGCCTTTACTAGATCATACAATCTGAAAAGGAGTCTAGTTGGTCTACCTTGCATAAGACGGTGATGGAAGCAACTGTAACATGTACACAAAAGTATTTTTAGATGTCATTTGTTCTTCAGTTTTGTGTTAGGCTTCTGAACACTGGCTTGTATAGCTATATTTAGCCTTGTAGATTAAGGGCTTTCAAGCTCACTGATTTCTCACCAGTCAGTTTCCAAGAAAACAATGTGAATGTGTGATTTGGCTGATGTCTCTACCCAGGGGATATGTACGTGTTGAAGTTCTTTGTTTACTACCATTAATGAGATGGTATGTATCTCTTATCTTTATACGGTAGGAGAGAGGACAGATGGTTTATGCTCTTTGACACAAAGGCAATAAAACCAGACGTTAAAAGTGTACAGCGCGTACAGTGCCAGATGTTCATGAAAAAGTCAAGATTGCCACATGTGGCTGTCCTTATAGAGAAGAAGGGTTGATCTTTCCCCTTGCAGCAACTTTCCCCTTGCATGTTTCAGGTGAGCCACAGAATTTTTGTGTGGAAAGGAAGGAAGGAAGAGTCTTCACAAAGACTGGTAAGTTGGAGGCTGCTCCACATTCTATTATCACAAACACTGTAAAGTGTCTGGATAGTTTTTACATCATAATACTGTTATTCTAAGATATAATATTTTCCTTATTAACTAAGATTACTGCATTCTGTGGTATTATTGCAGCTTAAACACAAGCGAAAAAAATATTTTTTTTTACCCAGGTCTTTTGCTTTTTAACTTATTTTCCAGTCACACAGTTAAACATCACGGAGAAAATGTAAACCACATGTAAACTACAATTTGTATAGGCTGTTCATTTCTGAATGTAAAGGCATTAATAGAAAGCTTAACAGATTTATAACCACATCCTACCAAAAAGTAAAACTTCTATAGAACTGTTCTTGAACTCACCTTCTACAGCTTTGCTTCATGTTACCTTGAACCTTAAAAAACAAGGAGCACTTGTCAAGAGAGGCAGCCAATAAGTCAGGAACATTATACCTCCACCAGTATTACTTTTATTAAGTACTTGTCCTGGGTGCTAGACAGAAATAGTATGAGAAAATAAAAAACATACCCCAAGAAACACTCCCTAGTAAGATTTGCTGTACTTCTAGAGGATCTTTTTTTTTTTTTCATGAATACTCAAGTTTTCCACACATTAGTGAGGTTCAAATACACTTGTGGCTAGAAATCTTTTGTAATTAGAAAAAGAATAGCTAATTCTGCCCAACAGTATTTAGTCCAGCACAGGAGGCTATAGCCCAAGAACCTGGGCACCTTTATTCTGGATATGGTTTCACATGACAGCACAGTGCAACTCTCTTCTGCATACAGGTTTTCTTCCAACAGATACCAGGGCACAGCGGAGATAGGGCAGTACATGCCTGAGTCTACTTCCAGCATGTAGGCAATGTGAGCATCTGAACTTGGCCATTGAGAAGAGTTCTCAGTCCCCACCTTTTGGATGTACCATTAGTGATTTGCAGTCAAACTCAGATTTTGCACTTGAACCCAAAGCAACATCTTTATGTGCATCCAGAGCCCAGAGACAATACTTTCATCATAAAATCACATTATTTCAAACTGAGCGAGCATGTCCTGTTCACCTTCTCTTTACTGTCTCATCTCCTGTGGCCACAGAAATGAGTTTCCAACCCCCCACTGATGTCTGCTGATAAGAGACAGAGTATGGCAACATGAAAAAATTGTGAGCTCCATTTTAAATCGGCATCTTTGAACTTTGCAAATCACAAAGAGTAGTATCTATCACACTGCAGATTTATAGGCTGTGATAGGATTTTGCTGATAAAGGTCCCAAAAGTTTTAAAATTATGTGACTTCCCTTTGTTGATATACACAATACAGTCTCATCTCAGAAGTCTGAAAATTTTTGCAAAGCACATGTTTACTTGCCATGCATTTATCATTCAGTGAAGAGAAGACCAAATAAAAACTGAGCTGTCTGTTCGTATTATATTGGGATCACAACTCACAGGGTCAGATTTCTTCATCCTTATATCAGTTTTATAGTAACATAACTCCACTGATTTTTATTGGTTATTTGCACATGAAAGGAATGAGGTGTAGCTCAGCAGAGTATTTTGTAAGGCAAGGTCTTGTATCTCCTCTACCTTGCATCCACACTGCTCAATCAGAAAGAGTCTGAAGTCTGTATAAAAACAGCAAACCACTCACTTTTCCACACAGCCTGAAAGCTAATCACAATGAGCTGAGGTGAAAGCCAGAGGTGGATCTTTGAAAGCCACTTATTTAAGTGATGAAACTTCCCTCGGTGTTTCATTTTGTTCACTTTTTTGAAGTGCAGAATGCTTCTTTAAAGGGATTTAAGGAAAAGAAAAAAACACTTATAACTCCTACTTTTCTCTAAGCAATTTTTGAAATTGAACAGAAGAAACAAAAATCTAGATATTCACCATATTACCAAGTTTATTCTTTGTTCCCTTGCCGGTGAAAAATTGGTGATGTCTTATGTCCAAAAATTAATTTGCCCACAAAACCCAAAATTGATTTACATTTATCCCTGGTTGTTTTGAAGTGTCTAAAGGGTTAGTTTCAAAATCTAAAAAAGGCTATAAATGAAAATAGGAAATGAAGTCTGCCAATGTGATTCAGAAGGAGTGCTAACAAAAGTCAGGTAGATCAAAGTCTTCTGAAATCAATATGCTTGTCTTTATTGCCACAGTCAACACAACCATACAAGCAACAAAACCAAGCATTTAATATCTCTGTCAGGAGTAAAGGAACTCTGTTTTGGTTAGCCTTAACCTTTGTGAGATTTTAGTTCAGATCTGCTTTAACTTGAAAGGCTTGAAATGGAAAGGACAGATAGCTGTTTGACAGAGTGATAGCAGGGTGGAATCTGACATTTTCCTAGCCCTGTGGCATTCAAGTTACAGAACCTTGTCATTCAAATCTCCCTGATATTCAGCCAACTCTTGCTCTATTATTTATTTCTCTGAGAGTTGATTAAAATTTGAACAGTGAGGTGCAGGAGGATGCCCCCCGACTTTTCACTTACCTCTTGGTGAATTCTCCTTCTGATCTCCAGTTGTCAGAAACTGTATAACCAACTACAGTCCAGATATAATGAGAGGTGATTTTCTAAGTATTGCTGCAACTCCAAACTTTGGCACAAGAAAACACTAACTAAATTTTGAAAAAAATTGTAAAACAGCAAGAATAAATATGAAGTAAAGGAACAAGTATATTTTTTAATGACTTTCTACTCTGGGGGGAAAAAAAGCTGTTGAAAACAATACACATGCTAGCTGTACTATTTCCTTTTAGAAAAGCCTCAGTGTCTAGGAAGCATAGTTTATGGTTTCAAGGCTGTGGGAAAAGACTACTGATATTTATTATTTAAATATGAACTATCTCAAAATATAAAATAATACTCTGCTAAAATTTATTTTTGTCATAAAATGTCTGATAAAAATGCATATTTTTGTTATTTCAGGTGTTTGACAATGAACCAGACCTTTTTGAATTGAGATTTAGAATAGCGCAATGTACTCTGAAGAAGGCAACACTATGATAATAAGAAGTCAAAAGTCACATCTACAAAACATTCAGAAGGTGTCTCTTTATCTGCCAGGTGGGATGAGTGAGAGGCAATGCATTATACAATACTCCAATATTCGCACTGGCTTCCCCTTCTTTTCTGGCTACAATTCAAAGAATTACATTTGATCTAGCCCTACAGAGGATTAAAAGGGGATTAAAAGGATGAACAAGTCAGTTGATGGAAGTTTGCCATTGATTTCAACAAGGCCAGGATTTCACCTTCAGTGACTACCCTCTGTAATCAGAAAAATGTGCCTCTTCTTGGGCCCATTACAAAGGACAGGATAGAGGGGATTAAATTTTTGCATTCAAGCAATCAGATGTCTAGAAATACCAAACTGAGCAGCAGATATGAAACCATGCCTCCCCTCCTTTACGGATGTGAATAGCAGAGAAGTCTATCACTATGTAACTGCTCAGGGTGGCTTGGTATGCAGGAGTGGGAGGAGTAGTGAGACCCATGAGCATGGAAAGAAGGGAGTGAAGACCCTTGCAGTCAGTACCTTCATTCCAGAGAGGAAAACCCAGCCCAAGTTGGTGTTTGAGTAGGAGTCCTCGGTCCATAACAAGGGCAAGTGCTAGCAGATGAAATAGCCTACCTGATAAAATTGTAGGAAGAGTAACAGGGAAGTGTGAGAGAGATCAGCGTTATTACAAACAGCTAAAATCCTCCTTTGCTTGTTCACTTCTTGACGGCTGCTCAACAAAAGGGTTTGTCATCCCAGAAGCAGAGGGGACAGCACAATCTCATCTTCACCTGCTGACAAGCAAGAGAGTTGGTCTCATGTAGAGTGAAGACATGACTGTGAGGAAAACTTCATGGACTCATCCTGTTGAAGGATAACAACATTCTCTTCTTTTGTCCTTTTTTTTTTTATTCCCTGTGGTGAGATGTCCCTCTAAAATATAGCTTCTGATAGTTCAGCTGATGTCCTAGCTAGCCTTATCCTTCAAAACCTGACAGAATTTTATCAGACACGTTTTGTTGCATTTGAATAACAGATTAGATTATAGTGTTACAATATAGTATATATAAGTATATAGTATAGTATAGTATTATAGTGTCTTAGATATGGTGCTACCTGATATCTCAATTTTATCTCATAACTTTATCAAATAAAATTTGATTTTTTAAAGCTTATAACAAAACAAGAAAAAGATTAGTATAATATAAGGATTGTTGAAATGAGATGACGGGTTCTTCTGATCAGTTGTTAAATTCAACTATTTTAGATTGGGAGCCTAAAGAGACTGTTTTATCAAACATACAGAGATTTTTCTTTTTGATATTTCCAAAGAAAGGACATACATTTCTGTTTATAGAGAGCACATGTAAACCTGGTTGTACTGAAGCTGGTGACAAAACTTCAAAAGACATAAGTTGTACCTTGGTTTAATTAGATGGCTGGCACTATTTAACTTGTAGAGTAAAGCCTTTTTTATTTGATTGGGATAGTAGTTTTATTACCTATTTATTTGGATTTAGTTTTGTTGTGAAACATTCTCTTGCCATTTAATTTGTGTGATACTAATGAGGATTCTGTGAGAAAAAGTCCTGATTGTCACGGAGAACTAAGTTATTTCTTAAGCCAGATGGCAGGGAGAAAACCTAGTTCATTCATTTTTACTTTCTAAAGGAGCACTTGTCTAATTTTTATTTGTTACATAACCAAAGAACGATCCCTTAATTGAATATATTGATGGGTTAATTTTCTTTATTTGTGTAGTAGTAAATTAAAACCTAATTTTTATGTCCACTAATGGAAATGAAAGTAAATGTACTTTCACATTTTTAATGACATCTTAATGCTTTGTTGCAGTTTTCTCTCCTTGATTACATATAACATTTTCTTTAATGCAAAGCATTAATTTTGTCAATAGAAAAGGATTATTATTCTATTGAAAACAAATATATTTGGCTTTAAAAAACCTTTGTCATATTATTTAAGCTTGTCCAGATACATGGTGTATGACATAAGTTCTCACATGTATTTCTAACGAATTTTCTGTAAATGGATTTAGAATTTTCCAATCTCATGATTCTTATATGTAATTATATTTCATATGTAATCCATTAGTCTAGTTGTGGCATTCTTTGCTTGATTCATTGTATTTAAAGTAAGGAAAGATGATTACCAAAGAAATTTATTGCTGCAGGTCTTGTAGCCTGTGCCTGTGGTGCCTGTTACAACAAACTTTATTTGACATGGATTTTTCAGAAACTACTCCAATGATGTTTAATAATTTTTTCAATTGCTGATCAAGGGTTAGATTAAATAAAAAGTCTAACTTGTTAAAGGAGGATTTCCAAGAATATGATCACCAGAAAGATAGGCTTATACCCTCCATGACACTTTTAGGAATTACAGAGGGAAACTCTGTGTAGCTATATGTATAGCTGTCTCAATGCATTTGAAAATTGAGCCTGCGCATTAAACTAGCAAGCTCTCACATCCCAAAGTCTCTTTCTGAAAATGAGAACAGGATCAGATCCAAAGACTGGATTCTCCTGACTTTAATGAAAAAAAAAACCTTCAGGTAATGTATGTGGTAAAGTTTAGTCAAGGTGCATTGGTTTTACTAGGAGAACTTGCTGGAACTTTTGGCAGTGATGTATCTTAATATCTCTGTGGGGCTGGAACTTACAGACTTTACAAGCAACAAGTTCTGGGATGATTTTAAAATTATGCTAACAGTGGGGCCACAAACATGTAGTTTCTGCAGTTTTCTAAGTCCCATTTAGGCACACAAGCTTTCATGAGATAGGATAAAGGCATGTACACAACCCTATGATCTTCACATGAACTTCTAACATTACCTTGTATATGCTGTGCAAATTAATCATCTGCTTTATTTTTTTCAAATTAACACTGGAGGAATTTGACCTCACTTTTATGAGTTAATAGAAAGCCTGTCTGTTCTTTAAGACCCAGAAGCTCAAGAGCTTTCAATTTCCCTTTACTTTTTTTTTTTTTTTTTTAATGCCACTGGAAAATGAAGGAGGCAAGAGGATGAATGAAACAGCTGTCTGGGTTTCATAAGGACTTTCTCTCTAAATATCATGGGTGTTATAAGAACAGAGCCACCACAGAAACAAGTCTTCCGCATGTAATTCTTTGTCTCATTCATTGAGGTCAGGAGAAAACAGCCAGCATGCTGCATGGCAAATACATTAAAACCCCCAACAAAGTCACATTAGACAAATACATTGCAGGGAGGGAAGCAATTCGAACTGTCCATTATCAGGCAATACTGTAGAAAAAATTGCTATCATACTTCTCATCCAGTCACATAATGCACAGCTCCTGTCAATGCTGACACGTAATACTAGTGTCTTTACAAAAAATCCTCCCTGTGCCTTCCTAGATCTTGCTCACATCCACGAGTTGTACGCTAAGACAAGTCAGAGTTCTGTCATGCCTCTGTGAAAGTCTCAAAGTCACAGCTCCATACATTATTTAAATAGATTAATAGGATACAGAAAAACATGAATATAGCTCCATCTGGATACTCTTAATACAATAAATCATGTGAGCTGTGGGGTTTTTTTTGGCATGTGATGTCATCAGAACCCTTCAACAGAATTATTTTGCTGTACTTCATCTATTATTCTACATATTAACAGAGAAACAGCTGTCATTCTGATGAATGTCCTGAGGGCATTCAAAATGATGGCATATGAAAGTATAGCCAAAAATACTTGGCATCAGCTGCAACTCATTACTGGAGTTCAGCATCCTGATCAACGTTTAATGAATTATGATCAATTTTAAGTGACCATGTATCATCTCACATTGACTGGCACTCTAAATCTTCAACAGAATAGCAAAACAGGCCCAATACCAATCATTGCCAAAGTCTGTCTTTGGCTGAAGACCTTTCTACCCCCTACTGCAGCATTCAAAATATAGCAAATTGCGACAAGCACTCTGATCTCCATCTAAAAGATTGTTCTAATTCTTGTTGCTTTAAGTAAGAAAGGTACTGAAGTGCAAAATGCAAACACTGGAAACTTTATTTTGCTAGTAACATGTTCATATTACAGAAATAATTCAAATTTTGTAAACAATGAGATCCATTTCCCCACTAAAAATAGATAATTTCTACCCAACATTGACATTATGGAAGCATTCTTTCCTTAATTTGAATTTCTCTTCTGTCCTCCCTTTCATATTCACGCCTGCTTTAATCATGTCTGCAACAGCAAAATTCTGTTTGATTTAATAAACCTAGTGTGATTTGTTTCACAACAGATAGGTGGATTCCACAGCCCATGTCTGCCATTGAAATAGGCCTTTAATACAAGTGGTGGCTCACCTCTTTGCACAAGTCTTTTGAAACACTCAAGTACAGGAATCTGGACTTGGAAAAAGTACTTGCAAACCAGTTCAGCACTTGTTTTCATTCAGGTGTATATCTGTAGCCTATAATACTAGCTTACAGCTAGACAGACACCTCAGTGCAGACATAATGGTTCCAAGGCTCTTACGCAAGCTCTTGACATGGTAGTGATTTTTATTAATTTTGTGTGTATATGTACCATAAATCTTTTTAATGAATAAGTTTAGAGATTATATCTTTATTGAAAAAACAAAAGTGAGCTAAAGTCAGAGTCCAGTTATCTTGATACTATCGCAGCAAGTTTCTCTGATTTGAAGACTGATGATGGCAATGATTTCTATAGCAGTATTTATGGGTATGAACAGTCCTATCCAACTTTCAGTGTATTCACACTGTGCATACCCTCCTTAAACCCTATAAGAGACTTTTTCTAATTAAATATCTGAAGATCATTCTTTATTGTTCCCAATGGAACTGATCCAAAAGGAGTTTAATTTACATATCTTCTTAACAATATTGCCAACAAAACCACAACCTTCCTAAAAGGAAGTCTTTATAATATAAACTTAAAATATGCAGAAGAGCAGACTGATGTATATTTCAAAGAACTGACTTATATGTTTATTTATTCACACAGCTTTTAAGAGTGAGGGAAACACCATTCAAGATGAGACAGTCTAGCCAAAAAAGGCTGCCTGAGCGGTCAGCAAAAGAGAAGGAAAACAGGAGTAATTCCCCTGATTATACACTGCCAGTAATATACACTTTAAGAACATATTTGTTTATAAGAGACCTCAATGGTTTCTTCTTTCCTGAATGTTTTTACATCTTTAACCTCATCTAAATATTTGGAATCCACAATATCTTTCGACAATGAGTTTCCATGAAGCAATTAAACATAGTAGAAAAAAATATTTTTCTTTGTAACTTGCTGCCTCATCATTCATGCGATGCCCTCTTCTTTCTGCATTGACTGTACAGTTGTTAATACTTAACTTCTCCTCATATTCTTTATGTTACTTGTAATTTTATAGCCCTTTAACATTCTTTTCCTTCAATTGTTGATTTCTAGGCAGACCTCTGCAGGTATATTTTCTGTTGCAAAATCAGGGAGTGTCTCCCTGGTTCTGTTTAGATGCAATAAAACAGTGTGGTAACAGGTCACTATGTGCAGGTTTGCAACATGGGAGAGAATTTTTTAATGCATGACCCTATTATTTTGTCCTATGAGCCATCAAAGATAAGCTGTGGCTCTGTATTGTGCTATTGGATTTGACATCGCATAACTATTAACTGCCATCTACTGCACTGTGAAGTTCCTTCCCATTAAGGTAATACATCACTCTGTCAACCTGAGGAGGCTGCCATAGATTTGTTAAAATATCCATTATGGCTTATTACATGGAAAAGCATGTGGGCCATAATGTTTTATTCAGCAAAATTATCTCACAGGTACCTGGGGTTTGGACAAGGTGCTTAAAGAGGAAGATTTGCTAGCTGACAAATATTCTTCTTTTTTTTTCTTTTTTTTTTTTTCTAGTGTGTATTAAATTAATGGGAACCATATGGTAAAGTACAGAAAAAAACCTGTCTTAATCTCCCTTGCTAACTGCAGCCACCTGTTATAATGGTCAGACTAATAACAGGCCTGTTGGTTGTTGCTATTAACATAGTCAGAGCCACTCTCAGCTTTTTTTGGCTGTTGTATCTAATTGTGAGTCACTCTCCTCAAAATTCAAAATCCTATCATTTGTTGTTTTGCAGATCCTGAAGGCCGATATGGCCATAGATAACCTTTCCTGCTTAAAAATCTGATGCTTAAGTTTTCAATAACCTTATGATAAAGTACAATCTCTTTTTCTGTTTACATGCCACTCAGTTTAGGAGGCTCATGCCCACTAATTCTTAAGTTCTGTCATAAATGTGTCACCGTGTTGGGTTTTTTCACCACCATCATATTTCACCTTCTCTTCATTCTCTGTGCCCTGTTCTCCACGATCCTGCTTTAGCTCACTTGATTCTCCAATTTTGGTTGTTTGTCAACATGCCTAAAAGCAGTACAAGTGGATCCACCAGTAAATTAATAATTGGAACCTATTGAAAACGTGAACTCATCCTTTATAATCACATATTTTCCATCAGTCTTTTTATTGTGACAAGTAGGCTGCAAAATAATTCTATGTAGTGAGTTTCATGTAGTAGTGAACTATTATTGTTAGTGTAAGCACCGCCCTCTGCAATATGTATTTGAAATGGTAAATGTGCTTCCCTATCAGGTTTTAAAGTCACAGGAGTGAATCTGTGACTGAAAAGGGTAAAACCAGCTCGTAGCTCCTTTTTATTTGCCTGATTGTCTATGCTCCTTAAAGATCCACCAAAATGTATTTTGAATGTAAAGTAACAATCTAGAAGCTGTTAAAACTAGCAGGGTCAAGAGTGTGGTTTGCTTACAGCCTTACCAGATGATAAATTGCTGCCAACCCAGTCACTACACCCAGTGAGCAGCCGCAGAAAGTGCCAGTGTTGGGAAAGGAACATTTCAGCCACTATACTGGATCCAGATGAAGAATGAAGGAAGTGGGATCATATTTTCAGCAAGACCTATGGTGAGGTAGTTTTCTCATTAAATAGGAGCTTAACCCTTGGAGATGTTTTTTTTTTTTTACGTTTGGATTTTGTTTTGAGAACATGAATAGGTTTTGGACAGAGTTACAGACAGATATTTAACTGTGTTATAGATAAGTGTGTTCAAATTTTCACTGCTAATTATTATCTGCCTTTGTTGTTCTCTCCTCATCATGCTGGAGACTACAGATGTCTTTTTTGGTATGTAATTCTTGCCTTCTAATGTACAGAGGTGTTAGATGCTTGACTCAGGCACGTGAATTCCACTCAGTAATGAATATCCCTGGGCTATGACCCCATTTTAGACCTGTCCCTCAGTATGTACTGGTACCATTTTCCTACCTTAGAGAGTTATTAAGTCTATAAATACATTCAAGATAGTGAAATGCTCAGATAATAATAGGAGCTGCACAATAGAATGAGTATCTAGAGGAGAATTGGATGAAATAATTTGGCTGTCATTTGTCATGTAATAAAAAAGAAATGAGAACACCTTTGGTGATGATGAAATATTTTCAATTAATTTCAAGTCACTGAAGTGTTTGCATTGTGAAAAAATGTGAAGTATGAAAGGCCAAACATCATTTTAACATTTCCAATTGGAATGTCTAATTTACTTTTTTAAGTTGAGAACTAGTCTTTTAGCTTCCAAAAGTTTCAGGGCTGACTGAACCAAGCTAAAATGTAGCAAACAAACAAACACTCTTCTTCATCTGAAATAAGTTGTTGGGTTTTTTCTCCACCTTCTCAAATTTCTGTACTTTTTAAGAAAGGTTATCTGCAAAAAAAAAGAAAAAAAGTTTGATTTTTTTTTTTTTTTAACTGCTAGGGAACCAAAATATACAACATATAGTGAATCCTGCTCTGTGATTGACATAGTTTGACAGTTGTGCTGTGTAACTTGCTGTTCTTCTTAAGGTCTATTACTTTCTCTGTTTTCAAGCATGTGCATTTATAACAATGGCAGATAACTGCTAAGGACAGATAATTAAGAAATGAAGAGTAAAATGTCACCCCTTCTCATGAGAGTTAGTAATATTATATTCCTGCTTCAAGCCAAATTCCCTAAGGAGCACTCAATTTTAGACAATTATAAGCTGAATTATTTATAAGTGTAACTGAGTTCCCAAGGCAGTTTATCAACAGCTATGAAGATACAAATATGGTAGATAGCAATACTAAAAATTTTAGTCCAATAACATTGTATATAGTTTTCATTATTCTTATAAATGCAGTTCTGCTTCTTTTTATGTATAAACAGAGCATTTTATCATATAATATTTTCTTCAGATATTGCAATATTTTTACATGGGTTAGTTTAAATGTATATTTCCAGCTTCATTTCATCATCAACCTTGTGTATGCAGGCAGAGACTATTATTATGGCTTTCAATTTCTTCGCTATTTGCTTAATAGCAGGTTTCAGTTGATGTGACCTTTTACTTGATAAAAAGAAAATAGAGCATCAATGGATTGCTATCATCAATAGGATACAATTAACCAGGCGATGATTTAATGAAAGAATAATGTCAGAAGAACTGTGTTGGAAAAGCTATTTTAAGACTTGGAGACAATTTTATGTAAAAAGCAGATGCAGAAGGTAGTGATTTCATTAGCATAGTGCTTAGAGTTGACAGCGTCCTTGATTTCCTTCTCTTTTCCCTAATTTTATGCTTAAGTGATCATTGAGGCAAGTGATGTGGAAGAGAGAGGTACTTCTTTGTCTTTAAAAGATGGAGCAAAATATTTAAAGAGTAAAAAGAGGCTTCAGTCATCTGCCCTCCAAAATTACTGTAGTTGCCAAATAATGAAATCTGTGACCCCCATTAAATTCAGCATGATCTTTGCTCACTGGCTAGATAGTACCTCATCCAAGCAGTTCTAAGCAGGTAACAAAAAGATGTCCTGAGAATTGCTTTTAAAGGCATTATTTTTTAAACTGCATGACCTTTTTTTTGAATAAAACAACTCAAAGAAAGTAACCCAGGAGTGTCTTGACAGCAATGAAAAATGAAACTGTATTGTTCGTCAAGACCTTCTTTAAGGAAGTATTGTGTGCTGAAACATACTACATAAAAAGCTTTCTCTTTCTCTCATTTTTTTAATTCCTTTTCTATCTCATCTTTAATATGACCTTGTCATTCATATTGCAAAACTTTCTATTTATTCTTATATTCAACTAGAAAGACTTAGCGTCCCTTCTCACCAAACTAAAATGCAGCTGGGATCATCAAATATCATTCATTCATTAATCAGATTTTCATAATAAGAACTATACTGCTTTAAATCAACTGTACATTTACTAAACTCTTCTTCAGATGTATTTCCTGTTACTTTTGTATTGTGGCCAAACAACGATACTCCAAGTTTAAGCTTTTGTTGTAATAAGAACTGCAAACAAACAAATAGTCCTACAGTCCAAAAGCTTGTGCATAAAGAGATTAAATGAGAAAAACTTAGAAGAGAAACAGAAAGACAAAATGATACGCACCTGTTGCTCTGGAAAAGAATCAGTTATGCCAAAGGTAGTTTCTGCTGACATAGTGACTGTATCATTGGTCTGAAAGGGACAGGTTATCCCTGCTGTAAATGGAACATGGAAAAGTAGAAGCAGATTAAGTAACCAGCAAAACTAGCTCCAAGAGTTATATCAAAAGCCAGGATGCAGAAAATTACACCCCAATAAATTATTAAAATTATCTTATTTTTAAATAAGAGTAAGTACAGA
This sequence comes from Nycticryphes semicollaris, assembly GCA_013400055.1. Lineage (NCBI taxonomy): Eukaryota > Metazoa > Chordata > Aves > Charadriiformes > Rostratulidae > Nycticryphes > Nycticryphes semicollaris. Next base: position 516,697 of record VXBJ01006045.1, read on the forward strand.
AAATATAGTAGGAATTATTACTGTGCTGGAAAAGTGCACTCTTTGCCCACAAAGCTTCTTTCCCCTCTGAGGGTATCAGGTCCATTAGGGGAATGCAAGGAATGGTAGTTTTGAAAGCAACATTTCAGACTTCCTAATCTGTACAAAAACATATGGCTAAGAAATATGGGCAAAAAAGTTTGAACAAGCCATGTACAGACAACTGTCTAAGGTGTGTTCCTTAGCCATTTGTATTCCAAGGTGATGGCTCTAGTTGTAGTAAAATTAAGAGCTTTGTTAGGATTTGAGTGAAGATATCTTATTAAAACAGCAGATTATGTGTAGTATACTGAGTTTACAGGTCAGGAAAAGCTGTCGCAATGAAATCTCCCTTTGCATAGAGAGCAAGGCAACAACCTGCAGAGACATACAGAATTTACATTTTCTAGCTTACTTCCTTCAAAAAAGGTGTCAAAATACTCTTTCCAACACACTTTTCCTATTCACACATTGCATCTTGGAGTGGTTCTCTTCAAGCTACTTTGGTGTGCTCATGATATGACTTCTACAGTTGTGTAGCATTGCTTTCTCCAAACAATTATACTCTTGAAATACCTAGAGTAGTATCAAAAACAATTCAGTCTGTATGAGCTTTTGGGGTAAAATGATGTTATATTGTGTTTACACAGATCTTTTAGCGTATTCTTTTATTTGATGTTGTTTTTATTTTTCTCTGGCTAGCCTACTTCTGTCCCAACTTCATGGGCTGTTTGTTTTTACTACAGGACTCATGATTTTATGCAATTGTTGAAGAGTCACTTAGAGTCTAGTTTACCAACTTCCTTTAAGGGACAGATCCTCTTCTTTTCTTTTTTTTCTGTTTTCCCCTCTGTTACTCTATATAAGAACTATTGATATCTTGTTGATAATTCATTCAGACCTGAGAAATATTGTCATGCTTCTGCTTTCCACATTAAGCTGCAGATAAAAGAATGAGGTACATTATTAAAACAGATAGACAATGTCTTCTGTTTTACACTCAATTTATTTGTTTGTTATTGCCCATTTTTTCCATGATATATTCCATTCAGCTGGAGTTTCATATTGGACACCACACAAACTATCATTTTCTTACAGAAACGCATATTTTATCATCATGTTGACATTTGCAAAGTATCAATAACCAGCACAACTGACACAGACCAAGGAGTCATTAAAAGCAAGTACTCAGCATGTTACCAGATAAATTAACCAACTACTCTTTTATACTGTCGTTACATTGTTGTGATTCTTGGTGTCAGGTGCATAATTATTTACTTATGACTAAAAGATTTTGGGAAGAGAAGGGTAAACTTGTACTTCCAAAACTTAGGGATGTAATTCAAGATACTTAAGTTAAGAGACCAATCTCTATGGGCACCTACATAATTAACCTGGAGAGATAAAGGCTGCAGCAGTGGGTGATTCAGAGTAGGATAATAAATGTCTCAAGAATACACCACTTTGTTTCCCTTTTTCCATTCTAATTAAAATATGAACAAAGTAAAGCAACTCCATTTTAATGATGGTGTTCTTTTCTCTTTCTTTCTAGTGCTGTAATTTAAATATGGTAATATTCCTTTTTGTTTGTCGTCCAGTAGGCGAGGAAGACAGGCAAATATTACATAAATTTTTACCACATTAAGAGCGAGGGGCTCTCTATTAAAGCTGTATATTCCAAACCCCTATTTGACCTAGAATAACAGTTTGTTACTAAAGTCAAACAAATGTAAATTAAAAAAAAAAAAAAAATAAAGACAAGGGGGCATTTAATTACTAAATTTGCTTCCGGCAAAGAAAGCTTCCAATTTTCTTCTGTTTTTTCTTTCTCTGGAAAACCTGAAAACCTGCAACAATTCAATAATCTTTAATCCAAAACTAATTCTTTTTATTTATTCTTGCTGCTTTCCTCCTTGTCTTTAATGTCTCTGTTTTACTGAGCAAAAAGACTTTTCTCAAGTAACTGCCTTTTTTTAAAGCATGTACCTAGAAAAAATAATAACATTAAAAGCTTAAATTTGATGCAGATCAATTGATGTATCTTTTTTTAGTAGTTCATCTAATATAGCTTATCTCTGTCTTCTGAGAAGACCCACTGTAACCCCTGGAGAAATAAATGTGCTATCTATAGAGTATTTTGAAATTACTACTTAGTTGTAGTTAACACACAGCTCCTTGCCAAATTCCTATTTATGTTTGCATTTCAGACAGTGCAAACTGAATGTTGTGCAATACTCAACACATTTCTCAGGAATGAAGAAGGATGTTCAGTGAATGAATTAAGAGTAAAGCAGTTTGCCAAGCATTACTTTCTTTTTTTTGAGATAATTATGATATTATGATAAGGTTCATGTACTGTTTTTTAATCTTTATTTTAAAATCCAGTTATTCCGTATTGCTTTCCCATTATTTCTTCTTACTTACCAGTTACCATGTATACCTCTGCTTATGAAATTTTCTCTCCAGCATCTGGGGTATCAGAGAACTGTTTTAGAATCAGGACGAAAATGCATTGTCTGATTAGTAATATGCCAGTAAAGTTTACTTGGAAAATTTGATTATATGAAAGACACAATTTGCATCTCTGGAAGTTTCTTAAAATATTAAATCTCACTGCAGATAAAAAGAGCCCAAAAATTCTATTTAAAAGATCATTGCTGCTTTGTGTCATTTGCCTGCATTGCTAGAAATAATGTCAAGGATACTTTTCTATCTATCTACAACATTACTATCAATCATTAACTGTAAAATGTAATTTCCCTTAATGAATATATATGATGATATTAGCTGATTATATTTTTGTAGTTCAGTTATAGCTAGTGTAATCATATATTAAAATTGCATTTGTAAGGGATAACCTATGATTAGAGGTAATAGCAAGCAATGGTTCTTGAGCACTGTAAATATTTATTTCCAAGGCCTTCACTCATAGTCAAATGTTCAAAAGTCAGAAGTTCCAGACTTTGTCCAGCAGTTCTTCATTTCCCAGTTCTAATAAGAGCTTTTGGAATCTCACTGAAGCAAGTCAACGCTCATAAGGTCAAACCCCAAATTCAAGTCTCTGGCTTGAAAAAGTAAAATAAAATACAAAACGAAGAAAATTACAGAAAAGATTTAAATTGTTGTTGTATTGTCTGGGCAATATAAGCCACTATTTTATAATCAGTATATGGGGTTTTCCATTCCATCTTCCATGTAAATGTTTTTTCACTACACAGCAGATACACAAGCACATAAAGATTGGTCTGGCTTTAAATTAACAAAGATGGCTACATGTTATTCCTTTTAAGGAAGTAGGATAAAAAAAAACAAAACAAAAAACAAACAAACAAACAAACAAACAAAAACCCCCAGCCTAGAAATACTAAGAAGGGAGCATTTAAAGGTTTCCTTGGTTTTTAACAGGAACAAAAGCAAATCTGAATCTAAAACATCTTATAGGAGAGAGTGGGTTTTAATAGTTGTTTAAACTTTTTTAAGCTACTCATGTCTTATCTGATCCTTTTAGAATAAGAAGTTCATTTGTTCAGTTCTAGTAATGAATGTTTAGGATAATATATTATTCCAGCTGAAAATTTTAGCTGCATTCTGTAAACATAAAAGAAATAACCGGTCAAAATCAAAGAATGATAAATTTATTTAAATGGCATGCTATTATAGTTTTGATATTTTGACTTCTCACTAGAATTTGACCTATAAAAAATTTTATGATGCTAACTGTATTTCCCAGGGTTAGCCAGGCTTTTTATTCTCCTGTTATCAATCTGTGATACAGAAAATGAGGGCCATAGGTTTCTACCTTTTTTGTAGATATAACAGAAGATGTACTGGTGAAGTGGAGGCAGGAAAAGAGGTTTGAAATGCAATTTGAGGAACAATAGGACTGTATTTGAAAATCAAAATATAATTATCGGAATGTTAGGCATTAAAATGTAAAAATAGAGAACCTTGTTCTTCAAAGCAAACTTTTTTGTGTTGTTTTCTCAACCCTTTATTTGTGTGAGGGGAGAAAAAAGTACAAAAAACCAAGGGAAATTTGTTTACATTAAAGTCAAATTATCTGCAAAAGCAGAACTTCTCTCTGGTGATATTGCTTTTATCAGATTCCAATCTTATGCCTTGAATTTTTAGTCCTGGTAGTGTACAGATACACTAGAGTTTCTTAAAATCAACTGCAGTGTTTCTGTCCCTGAAGAAAATGCTATTCTCTGAGGTATAGACAAACCGACATAGAGCAAAGTGATGAAAGAAGCCATTTATACAACATGACCACACTGCTGAACGTACAGCAAATGCTTAATAGATTAGCTGAAGATAGAAAAAATTTTAAGCAACTTACAGGGGAGGTGGGGGAAAAAACCTCAAGTGTGTAATCAGTAATGAAAATTGAACAATTTAGAGGTTCCACTGCTCAAAGTACCTCTGAAAACCCCAGTACGAAACATTTGCTGAACCCAAGCCTAAGGGCCAAGCATTATTTAATAAGATAAATAAATACTAAGGTGTCTTCTAGGTCTCTCAAACTGGTATAGGATATGTTATTTTATTGATTTTATTAACAGAACATCATTGATAGCTGCTTATTCACGGGCTGTAAAACCTGGTAAAAAGAGCTCCACCTGCCATTGCCATTTAATGTCCCAAATGACCTTGTAAAAATTTATATCAGTGAACTAGGGAAGGGAACGAAGAGGTAGAAGGCTCTCCAGGTAGAGGGAGGGGAGAGCACAAGATGAATGACTTTTCACCTTCCTTATACTCTGTTAGTTTGGAGAATGTTGTATGGATTTCTGTCACCTGCTCTATGCTCTTTCCCTGTCTTAAGCTTTGCAGGTTTGACTGTAAGTCTTTAAAGACAGCCAACTGACCCTGTGTAATACCTAGGACTACAGAGTTCTCTGATTTTCTGTGACAAAAGTTAGGATAGAGTTGGGGTGGAAGTAGTCCAAGAAGAGTTTGCTAGTTGCTTCTATCTGTGAACATAATCTCAAACTTTTGTTTGTTTTTCTCTTCTTCTATGATGAATGCTGGTTTGCTCATGAGGGAAGTATGGATGCAAAATTCTCCTGTGATTCTGACATCTTACATCTCCTGATGGGGGAAAATATCTAACTTCTTGCACAGCTGAAGTTATTGTTGCAGAATCACCTAAGGTGAAACAGTTTTAAAATAATTCTGCCCTTCAAACATAGGCATGAATTGCAGAGGGTCTCACTGGAAGTTATAGCAAAATATTTCCAACAGTGGCTTTTCTAAGCAGAAGTGTGGTAGTATTCAACAGGAACCCGAGGCACTAAATTGCATCCTCAGCCCAGCTGAGCATCTTGGCTTAGGGTATGGCGGGATGCCAGACACATCACCCAGCACTTCCAGGCCTCCTCCACAGCACACTGAAAGAAATGTTTATGTTTTCATTAACGCAATGGGCTTTGAACGATTCTCTAAATTTCCTTCACTTAGTTCACATTTCGACAGCTCAGTGGAAAGGAAAGACCTGTAATTTTATCTCACCAGCACAGTGGTACAAAAAAGAGTTTTATTCTGAGAAATGCATGTGACATTTTCTTCTTCTCTCCATAACTAGTATGCCATTTGTGATTCACAGCATTTGTTTATAAATCATGCAGGTTATGTGGAGTGGAGAGAGACAACCTTAGAAAGCAGAACAAGGTAGCAAGGCTGATGGTGTGCAAATTATTTTAGATTTGAAGTCTAACAAGGAGACTTTAGAAATAATGGCCAGTGTACTAGTTTGATGGAGCTTTTAGCTCAATTTACTTTCCTAAATTTGTTCTGTAGCCCAGAAAGCAAAGATGCAAGGAACAGTTAAAGGTAAATGCAGATTTATTGGATCTGGCAAGCTTTTTGACTGTGAAACAGTAAGCTCAAAAGCAAATCCTTTCTTAAGCATTATTGTCAATCTCTCACAAAGGAAGCTAGCCGAGCCATTGCTCACCTTAAATGAACATCTTTTGGCAGTCCATTGAAAAACAATTCTGTTTCAACAATTTCTGTCAGTAAAACAGCAGACCTGAAACAATGTCCAAAAGGTGTTCAGAAGAATAATGAGAAAGAATTATTATATAGAAGTTGTGGAACAATGCAGCATTTAATTAGCAGTGCAAATCTTTAGGAAAAGAAAACTGTTTAACAAAGCATTTTTAAATTCTCACTGTATCCTTCCCAAGATGTAAAGAAACAGTGATTTCCCCCAAATAACACTGCATTAGGTTAAGTGCTGTGTTTTTAGAATTGTTTGGTGTGCAAATTTCGCTTAACAAATTACTTTGTCTGACATGATTAAAAAATATTCTATTCATTTCTTCATTAAACTTTAGGTTAATTCCAGAGTTACAACGCATTTTCTTACTGAGCTCTCCTCTGCTAATCCAGTCATTTGAAGAGAAGGTGGTGGAAACAGACAATTTCAAATACTGCAGTGAACACATCTTCACCAGTGAAATTTATTAGGAGCTCTGTAGAAGAAAATGATGGTGAGTTTGTAGTGTCACAGGACAGGGTACTGCTCTTATATCCTGATATAAAGACTTCGTTGAACTGGAGCAGTAACTGGTGTAGCATATGCCATATGCTGGTGGTGCTGTTATTCTGCTTACATGTTATGGTGTTGCAACCTATGTTCTTCATATCATAGGCCTATTAACCCCTAACCCTCCTTGCACCCCATGTTCCTCCCTGTTCACCATCTAAGCCTTATGAAGTGCTATGCACTCACTCCATGCAGGAAGACCTGTGACTTGCCCACTGCCAGATCCCTTTTACACCAGCCAGCATTAGTTCCTGAAGGCTGCATCTGGACTACTGTAAAATGAACCCAAAGAATAAAATATGAATAAAAATTCTGATCAGGCCTATCTAAAATGGCTAATGGTTTTAGATGTGTAGACTGCTCAAACTCTTCAAAAGGGCTTTGAATAAAGGACAAAAACTTTAGATGCTTCAACCTGGCAGGTTTAGTAGTTTTCCATGACACAGGCAGGTTTTCGTCTTCGTTATCTACAGCTAAGATGTCCCAGAAAGGCATTGTATGTCAATAGTCTATGTTAAGAATACACTAAGGTTTTATAACATTTTGGGGGAAATGGTGTATATTGCTTTTCATGCATAAAACCACCTAGTAACTATTAAGCAGTAATATTATGTCCTTAATATTATGCCTTTGTGACTCTTCCTGATTGAATGGCAACACAGTTTTAACATATTTTTGTATTAGTGCTGTTACAGTGCTTTTCATCCTCACATTTTGTAACCATAAACATTTTCCATGGATTTTCTGGAGCATTAAAAATTTCCTATATTCCTCTTCTCAGGTGCTTTACTATTTCATGTCTCCATATCCCTGTATCTCCTGTCCTCAAGAGATACACATACTTAAAATCAGTGGCCTGAATGTGCTGAATGTTATGTGTAATTATTGTCAGGAAACCTGAAACTCTGAAATGTCTTTTGTAAAAGTGTAGTTGGCTTCAGAATATTAATTATGACGGACGGATCAAGACACAATTTCAAAAAGACTGAAAAACTGAATCCCAAACTACTCAATATCTTACTGAGGACATCGGCACCTCTTATTTAGTGAGCTGTATCCTGAACAAAAATGCTAATCATAAATGGTTCAATGATGCTTAGTAACAGATGTAATAAATCAATTGTGTCTGCTAGTGCTGATTCATCACATGTGCAAGCAACTATTAAGTCAGTACATTATACATTTGAAATGTCAGTGAAAGTTCAGGGATGTATCACAATCATCTTCATAGACCAGATCCATTGATTTAAGCTGTAAAAAATTACTCTGTCTACTTTTGATCATTTACTGTGACCTAATACTGTTTTACATTCAGTTGCAAAGCTGGGAAACTAAAAGTAGAGAGAAATTTTATGAGACAAACTTTAGCCATGTGAGAACAATTTATTTTTTTTTACTCCAAGGCTAAAGATAACACCTTTAAAATAACATAAATGTGTTTATTGATATTTTTTTGTTTTCTGTTTAGCGATTTCTATAACGACCTTGTTGCCTTATTTTATTGTAATTACTACTTTTCCAGTTCTTTAAAATGCCTGCTTTTCCAGCTCTCTCCTCACTTTTGCCTTTTTCCTCCTGTGCTCATTTCAGTTTGGTCCTCTCTTTATACTTCTTCAGTGATTGAAAGTCAGAGAGAAAGAAGAAATAAAAAGGTTAGAGAAAAGAAACAAACTCTCTTGAAACTATTCACTAGGTGAAAGTATTCACCTGAAGTCATTCAAGAGCAACTGCTTTGAATTCCTTTGAAATGCCATTCAAACTTTTAGTTGCACTCACCTCAGTAAATAATGCTGTTTGAAGCCAGGCTCCGGGCACAGATGAACAAAGGAAGATGGCACCAGGTAAAAAGAAAAAATCGTCTGAAGCAGAGAAAGATAGGGCTGGAAGGGATCATCCAGGCCATAGATGAAAATTACTTTCCACTGCATGTAGACAATTCATAATTCTATTCATACACAGTTGAAAATTTTATTATAAAATCTGCTTAGTTTCTTGTCCCTATCATTTATATCAGAAAATAACTCCAGAGTCATTTGTTTAAAAAAAAAATGTAATTTCCATTATAATTTTTAGTCATTCCTAACAGGAAAAAGTGGCATATAACTACAGCACACTTGGCCCCTTGTATCCCACCAAATCTTCCATACCCTGAAATGCCTGCACACAGTGCCCATCTCATTCATACATAATGAATCCTGCACATCATACTATAAATACCACTCTGGAGGGCTGAAACAAAGCCTCTATATTATTTTGGCACTTGGAGCTGGATCCTTTCCCCCCATGCTCCCCAAAGTAATAATTATATTCAAGCTCCATGGAAGTATCGCATACAACTGGGAGGAGACCAGGCTGAACGCCAGGCAGTGGGGACACCACCAGCCTATTCCAGTGGCTCCAGCCTTGGAGGTGCCTCTCTCTTTTCCCTTCTCCTGGGGACTGAGGTGACTAAGTAGAGCACTGACTGTTTCAGGGTAGATAGAGTTGGAATGGCATCCAGCTACTAGAATAAGTGCTTCTAAACTAACACACAGCCTTCTTTGCTTCCCTGTCATTGTTTTAGGGCGCTATGCACATTTCCTGTTCTGTTAGTACAAGCTTCTGCCAAAGGCCGTCATCTTTTTAACATGCCACAAATTGTTCCCTGTATGAAAACAACAACAAAAAAAGGTTACTTCCAGATAGTACTGAATGTTACAAACTAATTTGCAAGCAGTTTTGGTAACTTGTAGTGTTCTTCCTCTTGCCCGCAGCTGTATTTAAAGAATGAAGTTTTGAGACCTAAACTGATGTCAAAAGAATTGGCTAAAAATTTAACAGAAATTGTGTCAGTATTTGGCTTATTTCAGTCGATCCAAATATCATTTAGATGGGATTGTTGTTATTGTCCAGCATAACTGAGCCACATCTTGGCAATGTCACTGAGACCTCAGTCGTAAGAAGTAAATACTGAATAAAGACTTCAAAAGTTCTCTGTGAGTGAAAACATCTAACAAATTGAATCAACAATAACTTCTGAATTGAAATAGTTTAACATAACTGGTGCATACAAAAGTAGGAGGGATGAACAGAGAAACTGAATTTTTTGTTTTGTTTCTAAAAATAAACTTGGTAAATTTGATATTGTGTTATTTGTATCCGTTGAAAAAAAGAAAGTCTTTCCTCAGAGGAATAATAAACTTGCCTGTTTTCGGCAGTTTTTGCCTGTATCCATTAATTCTTTTTTCAAGCTGTGATCATCTCTACTTTAACTGAACACACCATCAATCAGTTGTTCATTCATGCATCTCATGCAGCTGAATGGCCATTTAGGGGAACAGCTTATCGCTGCAGTTGGTAAGCAAGCAAGTTAAAGAGTAGGTAAGAAATATAAGTGGGAAGATATTTGAGAAGTCATTAAATCATACATAATTTTAATTACAATTATATACAAAATAGTAATTGTAATTGGTTACAATTGCAGTGTTAATATATTATTTAAACATCCTAGTGATCAAGATCTTAAATATATGAATTACTAGTGTCTAACATATTATATCTGTTCATTATTTGTGTAATCATATTTCTGTGGCACTTGTTATTAGTTTTTCACCAGAACCTCAATGCTGTATGAAGTAGTGGAAGGTGACTGCAAGACAGCCTTTCAGTAGGTCTTTCAGTACAGTGGAGATCAGGCAGATGTTCTCGTTGCACCTAACTAATCCTCCAGTTGCTGTATTTAGTGGGACTTTACATCTGTCTGTGTGAAATCTTCTTTTAGTTATGGAAAGTGGGATCTAGTGATTTTTGTTTGGAATCAAGCAGTGTGAAACAGTTTGCATCGTGATGAGATTATAACTGCTTTTCAACCAAGCTTAATGTGAGCTGTGAATAGTTGCTCTTTTGTAACTGCAGCGTCTTTAGATTCTTTTTCAATTCATATTAATGTAATTGGGAATATGGGCTGGATGGGCAGAACAGCAGCCTCTCTTTCATAATCTTTAGATTGAGAGAAGAGAAAACTGGCCATGCTTTGGTTTTTACTCTCTCAAAATGACACAGCAGGCCCTAAATGAGTTCTTCAAGGCCATGTCTACATTAGCTAGCACTGCAGCTCTGTAGAGGCAGCCATGTGAAATATATGAAATACCAACACTAGACACCTCTAAAGAATGTACTTTGAACTTGTTTTAGTCTGATCCTGCAGACTAATGCCTGTTACTGTCTGGACTCCATTAGTGGTGCTCCTGGAGAGAAACTCCAGGTTTAGTTTCATCTGAAATAAATCCAGTATGTGCACTGAAATGTCAACTGAAGTGTGGCAAGTGGGGACATTTGGGAGATCCACATCAAAAGTGCATTTCTGATCTGAACTGAAAGGTAGTATAAATGCACCCACAGGGAGGTAGTGAGTAGTGAAGTTTCTTGTAAATGTAGTGTTTCCATAAAGGGAGTCAGAGGATTATGAACACCATTAATGAATTCTGCAGTCTCAGATAGAATCTATATGTGGCAAAGGCGGAACAGCTTAGGCAGCCTGAACAAATCACCTGAGCAAACTAAATAAATCACCTTCCAAAATGTATTTCCAGGTCACTGTCAACACTAGCTATTTGACTTCTTTTCAATCAAAGTTTTGCAGTTTAGTATTTTATTTATAAGAACAACTATGTAATTTTCATTTGTTGATCTATGTTTAATAAATGATACTTTGGATATAGCTTCAGATTTAACTTGAGCTTTTAATATTTTTGTTAAAAATATATTGATAAGTTAAAACAAAAGTACATCACCTCTAACTTAAATAAGGATGAGATTGATACACATAGACAATTCTGAACTATTATAGAGAGAATTGATCCTGTTTATGTCTGTTCCCCTAGTGCTGAAACTACTGTAGCTACAGACACAATGGTATTTTACAACTGTAAATAAAACCACGAGCAGATGAAAAGAGAATATTCAGTAGAAAATTCAACACAGGAATGGCATAGTTTAAACGGAGTTAGTTTTCCTGTTTGAACTTTCCTTGTGAGAGTGGATGTGGTTCCACAACAGGTTGTTCAAAGATAGTCAAAGAGTTTTTTTAAAAATAATTTTGGACATATTGTTTATTGTCACAAAAAAGTCTGGTCTTTCAAAGAATTTTTTTAAAAATAATTTCTAAGCATCATAAAAAGGAATTCCTGCTGTATTTTGGCTTTTATTTAAGTCTGATTTATGAATGATTAATTTGGATGACTTAATTTCCAGTTTCATTCTACATTTGTTTATTGTCGTGAACTCAGTGTAGTCTATGGTACAAACGATTTTTATATTTGAAGGTTTTTGTGGAAAGCCACTATGAGTTTTTGTTGTGATGGGTAACTTAAGAGCACAAGTCTCTGAAAATATAAATCACCATACACATACCAAATAGACATCAAAAGATATTGAAATCTTTTTAAATAATAATAATAATAAAAAATTATATTTTTTTGTTTTTTTCTACAGAACTTTGTTAGATAAAGTGTTTTTTTGGGTAATTTGGAATTTCTGCAGAAAAGGCTGATTGTGCATGAATGTGTGCAGAACAGGTTTAAAGCTCACTGTTCGTAGCAAACATTTGCCGTATGGGAAACTACAGAAAATAAAATTCCTGCTGATTCTGATACGTTTCTAGTGAGAGGATATTTTATTATAATGATTGTTTTACAAATTATGCTTTGGCTTTATTCCTTTTTTTTTTTTTTTTGAGACA
>VXBJ01006045.1:528988-540680 GCA_013400055.1 Nycticryphes semicollaris
TTTTTTTGAGACATGATTCCTTATCTGTTAATTTTTTCACTAGGTCCATGGAAGCTAGATTACTATAGCTGGTAAAATAGTGAGCAAAACTGGTGATGCTAAGCCTGCTCTGCTTTTCAAATTTCAGTCAGAATTTTTAGCAAAATTGAAGTTATTAATTTGGTATGTGAACGTACAATACTTCTACAATACAATTCACTGCTAAATGTACATAAATACAATGACGCTGATTATTTAACGTATGAAATGTGCAAAATGATTTTTATAAAAATGTTAGTTCTTTAAGGCTGAGTTGGGATCTCATTTGATATAGCAGAATGTCAGCATGGGAAAAACTATCATTCACGTATTCTGCAAAGTACCGTGTACATACAGGAGTGTTACATTGTATGCCAGTTTGTATTAAATACATTAAACGGAACAAAAAATTACAAGCACAAGTATTGTCATCCAAAGTTTACTAAAAAAAAACCCTCATAAAATCAATCCTCTTATTCATCATAACACTGAATATAATGCTACTCTAAAAAGGCATACATATACACAGATGGAGAAGACCTCTGCCTACCTCCATTATCTGTGATTAAAAAAATATTCAGAAAGAGGAGTTGCTTTTATATAGGTCAATAGTATATTACTTCCCTTGAATGCTACTGATGTGTGAAACTGTAAAGGCATAATACCTTTGTTTTTCCTTTAACCTAGCATATTTCTAAATCACAGCTCTTCTGAAATGTTAATGACTGATGTGATAGGATTGAAATAATAAGCATCTGCCAATCTTGGGAAGATATCAGCAAGGAACTCCCACTCTACACATGTTGCTATTGTAACATGCACAGCCAGAATCTGTCTAAGAGGTGAAATGAATGGAATGTGTTGGAAAATTGTCTCCTTATACTTTAGTAGCAAAAAGAGGTTAAAATAATTGCTTACAGAATTAGCTTATACTTTGTTGTTGCACAGACATCTTAATGAAAAGGAGTTAGTTGTAATTTAAGAAAATTGTTGAAGCGTCTTCAGGTCCCACCTGTTTGAGCAGAAGTGTATTTTTTCTTCCACAGGGATCTGTTCTTTAGTTTATAATCTAGCAGGTCCTTGGAAGAGCTGCTTCATGTGTTCTGATTCTGTATTTAATAAGATGAGCTCTAATCAAGGCCTGGAGTGAAGCTGCCTACTGTTGCTACCATCAAAGGAAGAAATATTTTTGATGTTGTATCTATAAATGAATCTGAATAGCTCAGTTCCTAATTTGTCATTATAATGAAGAAAACTAGAGATAATTTGCATGTTTTGTTTTTATGCATATATTGCAAGCCTCACCTCTTTAATTAGTGGTTGTGAATGACTAAGAGTCAGAAAGCTCCACACCATCATATTTTATTGATCACAGTTTTTTACAGATCTTAGAGAACTGACGATGGAGAAAATGGTGAGTAGTCTCTCCTGTCCTTGGAACTCACACAAACCTGAGTACAGCCAAAGAATAGAGAGGCTACACAGCCCCTCAGTAAAAATGGTCCCTGAGAGCAAATCCATCATCTTGGTTTCATATCCTACTTCCCTCCTGCATTTATTTGCCTTAGAATTGTTTACACCCCAGCTGCCTGTCAAAGAAATTTTGTTACAGTAGTCTTTTTATCTGCTTCACTTATGCAACTTCTTCAAATTTGCAGAATATTATACTTAATGGTCTAAAGTATGAACAGTTGCTATCTTTCTTTAACACATACGTTGATGACTTCATCAGTTCTGGAAAGCACCTGTGGCAAAGAACATGTCATAGTGCATGAAATCTTGGCAGCTTATCTTGTTTCTTCTCTTCTTGTTGGGATATGTCCTCAAACTTCTATTCTCTTTCAGGCTGCCTGGTTCACTTCTGCAGGTGCAATGCTTGCACCTGAATGGGAGTGCAGTGTTTAGTACATTTTCACAATGCTCCTTTTGTACATCCATGTTGTCACTGCCATTTGTTGTCTATTCACCTTTTCCAGTGTTTGAGTCACGGCCTAGATTGTGCTGCCATGTAATGTAATTTGACACTGTGTTAATACTTTGGTTCTTGGTGATTTATATAGCTGTTGACCTCTCTTGGTATAGTTTGAATGTCTGATCTTTGTACTTTCTGTGATGACTTATGTAATGCTTCTGTTTATCTGGCAGGCCTAGCTTATTTAATTTTTCTGTAAGATTCTCTTTTTTTGTATCGTCACGGTTTTCCCTATGTTTTTTTTTCTGTAGGGTTTTTCTTGTTTCCTCCATTATTTTTTATATTATTTATACATACAATATATTTGTAAATTAAAAAATGGATCCTAACTATCAAGTTCAGGCAATGATATTGATCAGTATGAAATGCTGTGTTGGTTCATTTCCCCTAAATAAGTAGCTTGACAAACTGTTAAAAGTATTTCACAGACAGTGCTTTGTACTGACTAATATATTTGATGAAGTACGTAATTGCTTGCTGGAAATTGTTCCAAATTTCTAAAAAAAATTGTTGTAGGCTATGTCAAACAGTCAAGCTGCAGGACATTTTTTCTTGAAATTAATTCTTGGGACATAGAAACAAAAAGTGACTTAGAGACACTTGTAGAAAGTAAGTGGGAAGGAGTTTATGAATTAATCTCTTCAGGAGGAAATATAAGAAACCATGAAACTATGGTAGGGTGAAAGTGAGAAGGGGGGTGAACAACATGAACAAATAGACAAACATTTATTTAACTTTTCTGTTAATAGTTGTTGGAAAGGCCAATAACTTTAAAATGTGATGTTTTCTCTTTTACTCTATTTTTTCCCAAAATGCCCTGAAGGCCTTCTTGCTCTCATAAAAGACAGAGAGAGAAGAAAGTTTCCAGAGTAGTCTCCAACATTTTCAGAAACTCAGAATAAAAATAATGAACAAAATTATCTTGCCATTTGTAAATTGCTGTGAAATATATCACAGCAAATACCTTTGGCTTTCCAATTCTTTTGTGGTTACTGTTGATAAGTGCACCTCAATTCACTGGATATCTATCAAGACCTCTGTAAAACTAATAGAAGCAGAATTGAGCAGGCCAAGTTATTAACAGTAGTGTAATGTAACCACTCTGAAGTTAAGCATGAGTTTATGTAGTTTATCTGAAAAGTATTTTCCTTTTCATTCTCAAGTCAGCAGAAGATAATTAAATGAACTAAGAGTGTCTCACTCTATCCTTTACTGTTCATGTTACTGGCCCTACCTTTGCTTATGTTGTGGTGCAGTTACTTTCTGATAAAAACAAAACTATAAGGCAGAGATGCTGAACAGATTACATCAGTGATGTATAACACTTTTTCAAGATTCCTTTCACATCTTTAGGAGGAATTAACTTCTTTTTAGAGCAAAGATAAGGCTCAGAGTCTTTTAGAAGTGGAGTCTGTATCAGGTATCTATTATGCCTCCAAATAAATGGTCAAAATAAGTTCAATGAAAGAAGATCTTAGATATTCTAGTACGATTTGCGTTTCTTCCTTAGGGAGTTCCAGCAATTGAAGTAGTCTCCTTACATGGAAAAATATACCTCCCATTTTGATTACTGCTTTAATCCAATTAGGTTTCACAATATTCCTCATACATATTAAACTTGGTTGCAATAACTGTTGATTTCATACAGCTGCACTAACCTAAACCTACTGTGTCATGCTGGTATCTCAGACAGGTAGAGCCTGGGGCAGTATTTTTTAATTTTTCTGCATCTAAATTGTATACATCCCACTTCACTATTTGCTGGGTCTGCATGAAGGAAAGAGGATGCTCCAAGGGATCCTGCTCAGTTCCTATTTATGCCTGTAGGAATCTCTTCACTGCATCAGTGGGAATATGGTAGTACTTTATTAGAATATAATCTTTTCCTATGTTGGAGTCATATCCCTATCTTATTTGTCATGTTCTGCATGTTCAGGTGTGTAAGAGAGAGAGATACAGGGAAACTGAACGCAGCAGACTGTAGTTTATGCTTCCCAACTGTTAAAGAAACTTAAAGTGTCTTTTCTTCCAGGGAGCCTTTTTGTTTTAAACTGCCACAACTTTAAAAAAAAAAATCCTAGAAAGAAAAAGAGTCATTCATCAAAGAGCAGAGATGCACCACGTGTGAAGGCCTGTAGTCCAAACAAATCCACTGATAACACAGGAATAAAATGTGTGGTAAACACTGTAGTGAATTTAACTAGCAACATCATCTGTTAATTACTGATAGAAGTTTTGCAATATTCAACACTAAGTTTGGCATCCATGGAAAAAAAATAAATTGAAATGTTCTGCATACACTGTATCATACACTGGATGGTTTCCAACGATAAGGCCTT
This sequence comes from Nycticryphes semicollaris, assembly GCA_013400055.1. Lineage (NCBI taxonomy): Eukaryota > Metazoa > Chordata > Aves > Charadriiformes > Rostratulidae > Nycticryphes > Nycticryphes semicollaris. The sequence goes on from VXBJ01006045.1 coordinate 533,318, forward strand.
GACATTAAGTCAAGAGTCATGACTGCAGTGCTCCTTGGTAAAAATGTGACTGCATTTGGTGCTGGGAGTTTTGTCAGCTTTTTATTTGATTTTATGCCAAACATATCAGCTGTTAATTTAGATAGGCACTGAATTATTTTTTTTTAAAGGAAGCATGTATAATAAGAACAAAACTATTTTCTCAAATTTATAGGGAACTTATTGTTCCAAGGTGCTTTTCTGTAATTTTGTCTCTCATTTCTCCTGTTCTTTTCTTAAATGTAACAAATAAAGTGCTTATCCTCTTCTAGCAGTTCTCTGGATGCTCTAGTGTTCCTTGAACATGTGACAGCATTTGTGCCTTGAGCATCATTACCAGAACAAACAGTGAAGAAGTAGCCCTCAAACAAATGTATGAATATTCCAAAAAGACATAGTGCTTTACAGGGATACTTTCAAATAAATGTTGTTAATGGTTAATCTTGAAGCTGAAAGGAAATAGTTATAAGCTCTTTATTTTGATCTTTTTTTTTTCTTCCCACTATGCAAAGCATCAGTCATGGCTGACTGCTTGAAGTCTGAATACCTAATTCTTTCAGCAATATTAATATGAGACCAACAGATTCTGACCTTCTTAGATGAATGACTGGTTTAATCCATTACAGCAGTTCCTAAGTTCTAGGCAATAATTTTAAGACATTGAGGTAGCTGTTTGCCAGAAACAGTCATATGCAGAGGACATAAAGCCCTTGAACAAAAAGCCAACCAATAATGTAGGAATAAAATATAGACAGAAATCAAAAAGCCAAAATAAGCATCCTTCTAATCAGGTCATAAAAATGGAGAGGAAGATCCCACAGGCAAACTCCCACCAAAGACCCTTAGTAAAAAAATTACAGCTTAATGGCTCCCACTAGTAGCATCAGGGAACGACATTTCAGCAAATATTTTCTCAAAGGGAGGGTGGAAAACAACAGCTAGAAACAAGAACTGGAAGAATAATGGAAAATATTATCTCAAAATACTGGCTTGAAATTTTAAATATTTTAGTTCAGAGAACATTTATTCCCTTATCCTGGTTGCTCTGAAGAATTATTCCACTCATACATTTTAACTGTATGCATGTCTGTGTGAGTTGAAAGAAGGATTATTTGGGGAATTTCAGTATTTCATTCATTGGAAAGTCAAAACCAGTATCACATTACTTATCTCACAGAGCAGTCAGCTACTTTTAATTCACATGCTTATAATAAACCTGGAAAAATGCATTCACAGAATCAATACATTACTGGAAATCGAGCTACGCATGAACCTTTTGTAAGTAGATGAAGGGTCTGAATTACTCAAATAACTGCTTTCTTGATAATTACCTGCCAGGCATTTGCTTAAAAGTAGTTCTTAGACAATGAAGGTGGTATGGCACTTTTTTCTGATCTGAATCCTTTTACTGTCCTACTTTCACATTCATATCCATCCTTAGCTCACAATATTAATCTCTTGTTAACTTTCAAAGAAACTGAAATTAATACTTCAATTGAAATAATTTACAACTGAAAAATTAGCTACGTAAGAGTAAAGAATGAAAATAATTAGTAGAGATGGGCAAACCTCAAAAGGTTCAGAGTAGTGGTTCAGAAGAGTATGAAAACTATTAGAAACTTTTTTCCCCTGAACCACAGTTTTTCATTGCCTGAAACAAGTCTCATATGTACTTCAAAGGCAGAGATGCTGCAGATTTCTCCATGGTATTTTCTGGCTTGTAAGTCTTTGAAATACCAGTAAGAGACGCTTATATCAAAAAGAAAGTGATGTTTCACATTTAAAAAAAAAAACAAAAAAAACCAAAAACCATCCAAAAAAACAAAAGCCACCTTCTTCTCTGCTAGAATAATTTTGTTTCAGGTATTGCAAGTAGTTGGATTTGGTGAAATTTCTATGATAAAAAAAGTTAAATTTAATAGAGCTTTGTGCTTGGGATTATGGGTTTAGAGGCCCCAGCTACCACCTGTAATACAGGCTTATTTAAAATCAGTTTGCAAAATTGATAAGTTCTTCAGAAATGTTGTGACACCTGACAAATTGACTGTAATTGTCTTGTATCCAGGATGATTTGGTACAAAAATAAGCAACAACATTAACATATGGAGGTATTCTTTCAGTTAAATGCAGTAAAACTTAAAATGAATTATTGTATTTCTCAGTATCTCAAAACTCACTGGAGAAATAAGAAACAATGCCTATAAAATGTTTTTGCTATCTTGAGTGCTTTGGAAATGAAAGGGCAAAGCAAAGAAAAGAATTTACAGGATGACACTTTTTGTATCTGTGTGTATGCATGTACAGGGAAATTATTACAATTCATGAATATTTAGATTTGCATACTACCCCAGTGGAGCCAAATTACTATAATTCTGTTAAGCGTGAGTATTTATACTCAGTAGGAAAATAATACTACAATCAGTTCCCTTTCAAGTGTTAAGGCAAGGATAATTATATACACGTCTATTGACAAGGACTTTAAGACAGGATATTATCTGTCTTCCCAGACCAAGCTGCTGTGCACTGTATTTAGAATACAGCAAAGGTGGGACCTTAAGTCACTTTCCTACATAAACTAATTCCAGCATACCAGCCTTTTAGGAAATTCTGAGACTTTCCAGTAAATTCAAAACTGTGCTTGTATCCAGATCTGCAGTTAATTTAAAGCTTTCTAGATGTGTTTTATTTCTCGTTATGAAAGGAAGAACTATCAGCTTGTTGCAAAAAAACATGTTAATATCTTTTATATAGTCTAAAATTGTCTGTCATATTTTCCAGTAATGTCCTGGAATGTGCAATGTGTTTTCCACAAAGCTGGGGAGTTTAATCTCTAGAGAGAGGCCACTGTCATTTTATGAGAAACCCATCTTTCTACTGGTTTGAGTGTGCTGTTTTATCTCTTGGCTTCAGTGCTATTATTTCTATATTTCCTTTTTTTCCGAAGACATAACATCATCATGCATTTACATACTATAGCTGTCCAGACTTTGAAAGTGTCTCTCCTTATTTTTCAAGTCCAATTGTGTCTCTTCCAACGTATAAGAGAGTAAGTATAAAACCAATGTAAATCAGATACAGAAAAATGAGGGTGTGCTGCTCTTCCACAGTGAGGCAGATGTAGAATAGGATAAATAATACAGAGTATTTTCTGCATATATTTTATTTCATTTGTCATTTATTGTGAATATGCACACATCTTCCTTTGTATTTTGTTTAGGACAATTTTTCAGCATGGGTGTTTTACTAGTACCCATGTTCTTGCAGAAACCATATGCTAGTTTTAAACTAGCATATATAAAAGCTCATTGGGATCTGTCACAATGAAGCAAGTAAATAGCTCAAATATATGCTATGTTCATTCCCCCCCTGTAATGCATAATAATCCAAAAAGATATCAACCTGTTCCTGTTAAAATATCAAGTATTTGGGTGAAATAAACACTCAGGAAATCAAAACCAGTGGTTATGACCTTGTCAATGTAGCAAATGAAATTGAAATAACTGAATCAGCTTTCTGCTTTCTGGGCTGCACCAGCTTTTTTTTTTGCTTTTTTTTTTTGCTGATGATAAAGAATTCAAGTCTGTATGGTAGCAGTATTTTGAAAAAAAGGTATAGTGAACTGGTATAGCTTAAATCCATAAATAATGTATAAGATATATTAATTAATAGTTCTAGGCAAAAAAGAAAGACAAAAGTTGCTTGATTTCATGAAAACAGAGGTCAGTCAGGAAGTATCAAAGCCTGGACCCTTCAGTTCAAGAAGAATGAGGAACTACTGGAAAGAGTCTAGTGGAGGGCTACAAAGATGATAAAGGGAATGAATCACCTCTCTTATGAGGAAAAGCTGAGAGACCTGGGTCTGTTTAGCTTGGAGAAGAGAAGACTGAGAGGGGATCTCATCAATGCTTATATCTAAATAATAAGATAATATCTAAAGGGTAGGTGTCAAGACGATGAGGTTAGCCACTTCTCAGTAGTGCCCAGGGACAGGACAAGGGGCGACAGACAGAAGCTGCAACACAGGAAATTCTTTGTGAACATGGCGAAAAACTTCTTTACTTTGTGGGTGAGAGAACACTGGAACAGGCTGCGCAGAGAGATTGTGTAGTCTCCTTCTCTGGAAATACTCAAATCCCTCCTGGATGCCTTCCTGTCCAACCTGCTCTAAGTGAACCTGCTTTGGGAAGAGGGTTGGACTAGATGATACCGAAAGGTGCCTTCCAACACCTACAATTCTATGATTCTGTGAAGTCTGAAAAGCCTTTCCACCACAATTCTGATCATCTGCACATGGAATGCTGCACTCAAACTGAACTGTAGACAAACAGCTTTTCTGGGTGCCATGACAGTTGTTGCCACCTTCTGGTCTTTAGAGGGACCTTGCTGCTGAAGGGTCCAGATAGCTGGTAGACAGGCTGTGTGAACATAACATATTTCACCTCACACAGAGCAACACCTTCTGCTGTTTTCATTTAATTGAACCAGAATGGCTTTCTCTCCTACAAAATTAGCAGGTGAGATTCTCTTGTGCAGCTGGTACCAGAAGGGCTTGTCCAGAGGCCATTCCTGGAATGCAAAACAACAACCAAGACCACATTACGTCTGTAATTCTTGTGTGGACGTAAGGAATTTCATTCTTTAGACCGAAATAGACCAGTCTACAAAGCTTTTTCTTTATGAGTAATGGAAAAACCTGTGTTTGTGTTTTCTGGGCACATGGATTAAATTAAGGGAAGAATTTGGAGGGCTATGAGAACATAGACAGTACTAGCTGGTGTTTCTCATATTCAGTAGTCACAGTAGTATTTGGGAAATGATGAAGCTGCCATTTTAGCATACAGCCTTAATAGGCTGGCAAGTGGAATACAACTTCAGGTCATGTTTGAACTGAAATTGGTGTAGCTGTAGCAAAAATGGAAGTTGTTGCAGGGAAATGGAAAGCTTTTTGTTACATGCTCAATAACAGAAGAATAAAAGTCATGTCTCTGTCCTTACCATCCAATGATCAATTCACTGCATTTCTGTATTTTATCACCTCCACTGATGTGAATCATTGAGTGATTCAGAAGAGCCATACTGCTTTATAGATACTGAATGGATCTTTCCCCCTACGAGTCCCTTTAAGAAGTCCAACTTCAGCAGCATGGTCAACATTTTCATTGACAAATTCTGATTCCGTGTAAATATATTGCATACGGTTCCAGATTAGGTTGTAAGAGACTAGAAACCTTTTCTCTGTGTGACAGTCACACAAATCTTTAATGACACTGGAAGCAATTCTAGCATAGTAGTCTGTAGGAACCCATGGACTAGTCAATTGTGTTTTATAATGTGTTACTGTTTCATGTACAAGGTTAAGGCTAAAGATCGAACCACTGTGCTTTCCTTTCACCTTCTAACAAAGTGCCTAAGTACTTTCATTGTAAACTATATCATACATCCAATAAAAAATCACTGGCTGAACAGTTTGCTAAATCAAAGGTTAATACCAGCTCATATTATAACTAGAAGTAGAATGCCAGATGAATAGCACTATAAATGTAATTATTAACAGAAATATCATCTGTATTCTTATGATTGGGATGTCATACAGTGATTTCTAGTCTTATATGTTGTAGTACTAGAAAAAAAGGGAATATTACAGCCCCCCAGTAACCTCAGTAGATGAAATTTAAAAGGAAATAGAAATGCTTGACAAGAAGGATATTTTCCCATTTTTTCTGTATTTACTGGGAAAGAACTACAGGAATTACTGAATGTTTAAAAACATATCGTCTAGAATACTGCCTAGAATAGACTGCCTTAATACATAATCACGAAGTGGGCCATGGGCTTTTCTCTTTGCCTTTTGAAACTGGTACTACTGGGAATAATTATTGCCATCAATAATTATAGAATTTTAATCCATAAAATGCTAATATGCTATTGCCAACAGCTGATAGCCTAAAGTGGATCATAATGAACAGGCAGGAGAGCCAGTATTTATCAGCCAAGATGGGTATGATGGAACATTACCTAATAAACAATAATAGACAGTTAATAAGAAATAAAAATCAATATGCTGTCAAATAAGAAGCCAGTGCAATGCAGCTAGGTTGAAAAAATATGAGTCCTTTTTTTCATCTGAGTAAGTACCTAAGCTGTTGCATTCTAAATGAGTTACAATTTATGGCCAGCATTCTGGGAGAAACCTATAAATACAGAATTGTAATAATCCCGTCTCGACCGTAAAATCCATAGATCATGAGTGTGCTGCTTTTGTGACCATTTAAATGCAGGCTATTGAAGGTATTCATTTTGAGAAAAAAGTTTTTTTTTCAATAACAAGAATAAGGCTGGTAAGACAGTGTTCCCAATCCATAGCCTTCTGTACTCAGTGCCCATACTCCTAAATGGAAAGTTTAGACTGAGTCATAAAATAGCACTGACTAAAGTAAGCCCATAGATTCTTGTCCTGCCTATGCCAATAAGAAATTAAAGTCATCTAGTGAAATCAAAATATAGTCTATTAGGTGTTTTCACCCCTATGTAAATTGATAATTTCTCCCACTTCTCCCACAAAATACATCACTTTTCCTAGTTTCAGGACTTTTTAAAGCAAATTTTAAATAGATGGAAAAATGCAGTTAAAGGATTTTTTTTCCTGAGAAAATTCTTTCATCTGCAGAAAAATAATAAAATAGGTCCTCTGGAATAAGTACTCTAGAAAGAGTACTTTTTTCTGTTTTTAATTTATTGCCCCCTGGAGTTAAAGAAAATAACAAATAATGTTTGTTTGTAGACAAAAACTTGTAATAAAATATAGAAAAGCTTTGCAGTTAGGCAAATAGAAAAAAAATATATATATCATGAATGGCTAAGGGAGAAAAACAGTATTCTTCTTCACCCTGTCCATCCTAGTATTTCACTTTTTCTCAATGGAAAAAATACAAACACACCAACCAAAATTTCCCAATGGGTGTGTCCCATATGAGCTTTTTTTCTTGTATATATTCTCATGAAAGAAGTTTCCATTTTGATGGCTGCCTTCACTGGATCTGTGAATCCACAAATCAAAGGCCAGTTTTCTTTCAAAAAGTATTGCATGGACAACTTAATATATATAATCATTAAGCTTTTAGCCTTTTTTCAGTATAAATATAAAGACTGAAAGAATCTTTCTCTGTCATTATTATTCCAAAAAAACTTGAGACTTCTCTGTGCTTTTTGACTGGAGTTGCTACAACTCCAAATTTTGTGGAATACTCTTTTTTTCCTGACATGACAGTGCTTTCTCCTAAGAATATAGAGTGGAAAGTCTTTTCCCAGTCCCATAAACTTTAAACTTATTTAATGTTTTTCACCC
>VXBJ01006047.1:254-13740 GCA_013400055.1 Nycticryphes semicollaris
AAAGCAAAATGCAATGAAAAGCAAATCAAAAGGCAATGCAAGGCAAACAAAATTGCAAGGCAAGGAAAAGCAAAATTGCAAGGCAAAGCAAAGCAAAAGGGAAGAAGAGGCAAACCAAAAACCAAGGAAATTCAAGTCAAAATGCAAGGCAAGGCAAAAGGTAAGGCAAGGCAAGGCAAGGCAAAAGGCAAGGCAGGGCAAAAGCGAAGGCCATGCAAGGCAAAGCAAAATTTCCAGGCAAGGCAAAGCAAAAGAGAACACAGGAGAACCAAAAGGCAATGCAAGGCAAGGCAAACAGCAAAGCAAGGGAAAAGGCAGGCATAGGCAAAAAAAACTTGGAAGGCAAGGCAGAGCAATCCTGCAGGGTAATGCAAAAGAAAANTAATGCAAAAGAAAAGTCATTGAAAGGGAAGGCAAAATTGCAAGGTAAAGCAAAGCAAAGGGAATGACTAGGCAAACCAAAAGGCAATGCAAGGGAAGTCAAAATTGCAAGGTAAAGGAAAGCAAATGGAATGACTAGGCAAACCAAAAGGCAAAGCAAGGCAAAAGGCAAAACAAGGCCAAGTAAAACTGTGAGGCCATGCAAGACAAAGCAAAATTGCAATACAAGGAAACGTAAAATTGCAAAGATAGGCAAACCAAAAGGCAAGGAAATTCAAGGCACAAGGAAGGGCAAGGGAAGGCAAAAGGGAATGCAAGGCAAAAGGCAAAAGGGGGCAAAACAAAATTGCAAGGCAATGCAAGGCAAAGCTAAACTGAAATACAAGACAAAGTAAAATTGCAAGGCTAGGCAAATCAAAAGGCAAGGAAATCCAAGGAAAAAGGCAGGGCAACGTAAGGCTAAAGGCAAGGCAAGGCAAGGCAAAAGGCAAAGCAAGTCAAAAGGCAAAACAAGGCAAAGCAAAATTGGAAGGCAAGCAGAGCAAACTTGCAAGGTAATTCAAAGGAAAAGTCATTGCAAGGGAGGGCGAAACTGCAAGGTAAAGCAAAGAAAAAAGGAATGACAAGGCAAACCAAAAGGCAATGCAAGGCAAGGCCAAAGGGAAGGCAAGGCAAGGCAACGCAAAATTGGAAGGCAAGGCAGAGGAAACTTGGAAGGTAATGCAAAGGAAAAGACATTGCAAGGGAAGGCAAATTTGCAAGGTAAAGCAAAGAAAAAAGGAATGACAAGGCAAACCAAAAGGCAATGCAAGGCAAGGCCAAAGGGAAGGCAAGGCAAGGCAACGCAAAATTGGAAGGCAAGGCAGAGGAAACTTGGAAGGTAATGCAAAGGAAAAGACATTGCAAGGGAAGGCAAATTTGCAAGGTAAAGCAAAGAAAAAAGGAATGACAAGGCAAACCAAAAGGCAATGCAAGGCAAGGCCAAAGGGAAGGCAAGGCAAGGCAACGCAAAATTGGAAGGCAAGGCAGAGGAAACTTGGAAGGTAATGCAAAGGAAAAGACATTGCAAGGGAAGGCAAATTTGCAAGGTAAAGCAAAGAAAAAAGGAATGACAAGGCAAACCAAAAGGCAATGCAAGGCAAGGCCAAAGGGAAGGCAAGGCAAGGCAACGCAAAATTGGAAGGCAAGGCAGAGGAAACTTGGAAGGTAATGCAAAGGAAAAGACATTGCAAGGGAAGGCAAATTTGCAAGGTAAAGCAAAGAAAAAAGGAATGACAAGGCAAACCAAAAGGCAATGCAAGGCAAGGCCAAAGGGAAGGCAAGGCAAGGCAAAAGGCAAGGCAAGGCAAAAGGCAAGGCAAGGCAACGCAAAATTGGAAGGCAAGGCAGAGGAAACTTGGAAGGTAATGCAAAGGAAAAGACATTGCAAGGGAAGGCAAATTTGCAAGGTAAAGCAAATCAAAAGGAATGACAAGACAAACAAAAAGGCCATACCAGGCAAGGCAAAAGTCAAGGCAAGGCAAAATTCAAGGCATGGCAAAAGGCAAGGCAAGGCAAAAGGCAAGGAAAGGCAAAAGGCTAAACAAGGCAAAGAAAATTTACAAGGGAAAGGCAAAGCAAAATTGCGAGGCCATGCAAGGCAAAGGAATATTGCAACACAAGGCAAAGTAAAATTGCAAGGCTAGCCAAACCAAAAAGGCAGGGAAATCCAAGGCAAAAGGCTGGGTAAGGCAAGGCAAAAGGCAAGGCAAGACAAAAGCCAAGGCAGGGCAAAAGGGAAGGCCATACAAGGCAAAGCAAAATTGCAAGGTAAGGCAAGGCAAAAGGCAATGCAAGGCAATGAAAAAAACATGAGAGGGCCAAAAAGCAAGGCAAGGAACACCAAATTGGAAGGCAAGGCAAAGCAAAATTCGAAGGCAAGGCAAAACAAAAGGAAAGACAACGCAAACCAAAAGGCAATGAAGGCAAGGCAAAATACAATGCAAGACAAAGCAAAATTGCAAGGTAAAGCAAAGCAAAAGGAATGACAAGGCAAACCAAAAGGCAATGCAGGGGAAGGCAAAAGGCAATGCAAAGCAATGAAAAAGGCAAGAGAGGGCCAAAAACAAGGCAAGAAACAGCAAACCTGGAAGGCAAAGCAGAGCAAAACAGCAAGGTAATGCAAAGTAAAAGACATTGCAAGGGGAGACCAAATTGGAAGGCAAGGCAAAGCAAAACAAAAGACAAAGGGAAACCAAAAGGCAATGCAGGGGAAGGCAAAAGGCAATGCAAAGCAATGAAAAAGGCAAGAGAGGGCCAAAAACAAGGCAAGAAACAGCAAACCTGGAAGGCAAAGCAGAGCAAAACAGCAAGGTAATGCAAAGTAAAAGACATTGCAAGGGGAGACCAAATTGGAAGGCAAGGCAAAGCAAAACAAAAGACAAAGGGAAACCAAAAGGCAATGCAGGGGAAGGCAAAAGGCAATGCAAAGCAATGAAAAAGGCAAGAGAGGGCCAAAAACAAGGCAAGAAACAGCAAACCTGGAAGGCAAAGCAGAGCAAAACAGCAAGGTAATGCAAAGTAAAAGACATTGCAAGGGGAGACCAAATTGGAAGGCAAGGCAAAGCAAAACAAAAGACAAAGGGAAACCAAAAGGCAATGCAGGGGAAGGCAAAAGGCAATGCAAAGCAATGAAAAAGGCAAGAGAGGGCCAAAAACAAGGCAAGAAACAGCAAACCTGGAAGGCAAAGCAGAGCAAAACAGCAAGGTAATGCAAAGTAAAAGACATTGCAAGGGGAGACCAAATTGGAAGGCAAGGCAAAGCAAAACAAAAGACAAAGGGAAACCAAAAGGCAATGCAGGGCAAGGCAAAAGGCAATGCAAAGCAATGAAAAAGGCAAGAGAGGGCCAAAAACAAGGCAAGGAACAGCAAAACTGGAAGGCAAAGCAGAGCAAAACAGCAAGGTAATGCAAAGTAAAAGACATTGCAAGGGGAGACCAAATTGGAAGGCAAGGCAAAGCAAAAGTCAAGGCACACCATATTTGGAAGGCAAGGCAAATCAAAAGGAAAGACAAGGCAAAGCACAAGGCAATGAAGGCAAGGCAAAACACAAGGCAAGAAAAAGCAAAATTGCAAGGAAAGGCAGAGCAAAAAGAAAAGGCATTGCAAGGGAAGGCATAATTGCAAGGCAAAGCAAAGCAAAGGGAATGACAAGGCAAACCAAAAAGCAATGCAAAGCAAACAAAATTGCAAGGCAAGGCAAAGCAAAATTGCATTGCAAGGGAAAGAAAAATAGCAATGCAAAGCAAAGCAAAAGGCAAGAAGAGGCAAACAAAATAGCAAGGAAATCCAAATCAAAAGGCAATACAAGGCAAAAGACAAGACAAGGCAATCCAAAAGGCAAGGCAAGGCAAGGGAAAAGGCACGGAAGGCAAGACAAAGCAAAATTGCAAGGTAAGGCAGAGCAAAAGGAAAGACAATGCAAACCAAAAGGAAATGCCAGGCAAGGCAAAAGGCAAGGCAAGGCAAAGCAAAATGCAAGATAAGGCCAAGTGAAACTGCATGGAAAGGCAAAGCAAAACAAAAGACAAGGGAAACCAAAAGGCAATTCAAGGCAAGGACAAAGGCAAAGCAAGACAAAAGGCAAGGCAAGGCTCAGCAAAAGTGGAAGGCAAGGCAGAGCAAACTTGGAAGGTAATGCAAAGGAAAAGTCATTGCAAGGGAAGGCAAAATTGCAAGGTAAAGCAAAGCAAAAGAAATTACAAGGCAAACCAAAAGGCAATGCAAGGTAAGACAAAAGGAAAGGCAAGGCAAGGCAAAAGCTAAAACAAGGCAAAGCAAAATTGCAAGGGAAAGGTAAAGCAAAATTGCGAGGCAAGGCAAGGCAAAGCAAAATTGCAATACTAGGCAAAGTAAAATTGCAAGGCTAGGCAAACCAAAATGAAAGGATATCCAAGGCAAAAAGCAGGGCAAAAGGCAAGGCAAGGCAAAAGGCAAAACAAGGCAAAGCAGAATTGCAAGGGAAAGGCAAAATAAAATTGTCAGGGCATGCACAAGGGAAAGCAAAATTGCAACGGAAATGCAAAGCAAAATTGTGAGGTTAGGGAAGGCAAAGCAAAATTGCAACACAAGGCAAAGTAAAATTGCAAGGCTAGGCAAACCAAAAGGCAAGGTAACCCAAGGCAAAAGGCAGGGCAAGGCAAGCAAAAGGCAAGGGGAGGCAAAGGGGAAGGTCATACAAAGCAAAAGGAAGGCAAGGCAATGAAAAAGGCACGGCAGGGCCAAAAGAAAGGCAAGAAACACAAAAATTAGAAGACAAAGCAGAGCAAAATAGCAAGGTAATGCAAAGTAAAAGTCATTGAAAGGGGAGGCAAAATTGGAAAGTAAGGCAAAGCAAAAGGCAAGGCAAAGCAAAATTGGAAGGAAAGGCAAAGCAAAAGGAAAGACAAGGCAAAGCTAAAGGTACTGAAGGCAAGGCAAAGCAAAAGGAAAGACAAGGCAAAGCAAAAGGTAATGAAGGCAAGGCAAAACACAAGGGAAGACAAAGCAAAATTGCAAGGCTAGGCAAACAAAAAAAAAAAAGGAAATCCAAGGCAAAAGGCAGAGCAAGGCAAGACAAAAGGCAAGGCAAGGCAAAAGAAAAAGCAAGGCAGGGCAAATGGGAAGGCCATACAAGGCAAAGCAAAATTTCAAGGCAAGGCAAGGCAAAAGGCAAGGCAAGGCAAAGCAAAAGGCAATGAAGGGAAGGCAAAACACAAGGCAAGACAAAGCAAAATGGCAAGGAAAGGCAGAGCAAAAGGAAAGACAATGCAAACCAAAAGGAAATGCCAGGCAATGCAAAAGTCAAGGCAAGAAAAAAGGAAAGACAAGACAAGGTGAAGTAAAACTGCAATGAAAGGCAAAGCAAAACGAAGACAAGGGAAACCAAAAGGCAATGCAAGGCAAGGCCAAAGGCAAAGCAAAGCAAAAGGCAAGTCAAGGCAAAGCAAAACTGGAAGGCAAGGCAGAGCAAACTTGGGAAAGCAAAATTGCAAGGTAAAGCAAAGCAAAAGAAATGTCAAGGCAAAGCAAAAGGCAATGCAAGGAAGGCAAAATCAAGGCAAGACAAAAGGAAAGGCAAAGCAAAAGGCAAGGCAAAGAAAAAGGCAAGGCAAGGCAAAAGACAAAGCAAGGTAAGGCAAAAGGCAAAGAAGGGTGAAAAGCAAGGCAAGGAACAGCAAAATTGGAAGGCAAAGCAGAGCAAAATAGCAAGGTAATGCAAAGTAAAAGACATTGCAAGGGGAGGCAAAATTGCAAGGCAAAGCAAAGCAAAATTGGAAGGCAAGGCAAAGCAAAAGGCAAGGCAAAGAAAAATTGGAAGGCAAGGCAAAGCAAAGCAAAAGGAAAGACAAGGCAAACCAAAAGGCAATGAAGGCAAGGCAAAACACAAGGCAAGACAAAGCAAAATTGCAAGGAAAGGCAGAGCAAATTGCAAAGTAATGCCAAAGAAAAGGCATTGCAAGGGAAGGCAAAATTGCAAGGTTAAGCAAACAAAAGGAATGACAAGGCAAACCAGAAGGTAATGCAAGGCAAGGCAAAAGGCAAGGCAAGGCAATAGGCAAGGCAGGCAAATGGGAAGGCCATATAAGGCAAAGCAAAATTGCAAGGCAAGACAAGGCAAAAGGCAATGAAAAAGGCATGAGAGCGCTAAAAGAAAGGCCAGAAACACAAAAACTGGAAGGCAAAGCTGAGCAAAATATCAAGGTAATGCAAAGTAAAAGACATTGCAAGGGGAGGAAAAATTGGAATGCAAAGCAAAGTAAAAGGCAAGGCACGTCAAAGCAAAAGCCAATGAAAAACAAATCAAAAGGCAATGCAAGGTAAACAAAATGGGAAAGCAAGGAAAAGAAAAATTACAGAGCAAGGAAAAGAAAAATTGCAAGGCAATACAAAGCAAAAGGCAAGACGAGGCAAACCAAAAATCAAGGAAATCCAAGGCAAAAGGCAAAGCAAGGCAAAAGGCAAGGCAAGGCAAAGCAAAAGGGGAAGGCAAGGCAGAGCAAACTTGCAAGGTAATTTAAAGGAAAAGTCATAGCAAGGGAAGGCAAAAATGCAAGGTAAAGCAAAGCAAAAGAAATGACAAGGCAAACCAAAATGCAAAACAAGGGAAGGCAAAAGGCAAGGCAAAAGACAAAACAAGGCAAAGCAAAATTGCAAGGGAAAGGCAAGGTAAAATTACAAGGCCATGCAAGGCAAAGGAAAATTGCAATACAAGGCAAAGTAAAATTGAAAGGCTAGGAAAACCAAAAGGCAAGGAAATACAAGACAGAAGGCAGGGCAAGGCAAGGCAAAAGGCAAGGCAAGGCAAAGCAAAAGGCAAGGCAGGGAAACGGGAAGCCCATATAAGGCAAAGCAAAATGGCAAGGCAAGGCAAGGGAAAAGCCTAGGCAAGGTAATGAAAAAAGCACGGCAGGGCCAAAAGCAAGGCAAGGAACAGCAAAATTGGAAGGCAAAGCAGAGAAAAATAGCAAGGTAATGCAAATTAAAGACATTGCAATGGGAGACAAAATTGGAAGTCAAGGCAAAGTAAAAGGCAAGGCAAAGCAAAATTGGAGCCAAGGCAAAGCAAAAGGCAATGAAGGCAAGGCAAAACACAAGGCAAGACAAAGCAAAATTGCAAGGAAAGGCAGAGCAAAAGGAAAGAAAATGCAAACCAAAAGGAAATGCCTGCAAGGTAAAAGGCAATGCAATGCAAAGAAAAACAAAAGACAAGGTAAACCAAAAGGGAATGGAAGGCAATGCAAGGCAAGGCAAAAGGCAAGGCAAGGCAAAAGGCAAAAGGCAAGGCAAGTCAAAAGGCAAAGCAAGGCAAAAGGCAAGGCAAGGCAAAGCAAAATTGGAAGGCAAAACAGAGCAAAATTGCAAGGTTATGAAAAAGAAAAGGCATTTAAAGGGATAGCAAAGCAAATGGCAAGACATTGCAAAAGGCAAGGCAAGGCAAAAGGCAAAACAAGGTTAAGCAACATTTCAATACAAGGCAAAGTAAAATTGCAAGGCTAGGCAAACCAAAAGGAAAGTAAATCCAAGACAAAAGGCAAGGCTAGGAAAGGCAAAATACAAGGCAAGGGAGGGCAAAAGGCAAGGCAGGGCAAATGGGAAGGTCATACAAGGCAAAACAAAACTGCAAGGCAAGGCAAGGCAAAAGGCAAGGCAAGGCAAAAGGCAAGGCAAGGCAAAAGGCAAGGCAAGGCAAAAGGCAAGGCAAGGCAAAAGGCAAGGCAAGGCAAAAGGCAAGGCAAGGCAAAAGGCAAGGCAAGGCAAAAGGCAAGGCAAGGCAAAAGGCAAGGCAAGGCAAAAGGCAAGGCAAGGCAAAAGGCAAGGCAAGGCAAAAGGCAAGGCAAGGCAAAAGGCAAGGCAAGGCAAAAGGCAAGGCAAGGCAAAAGGCAAGGCAAGGCAAAAGGCAAGGCAAGGCAAAAGGCAAGGCAAGGCAAAAGGCAAGGCAAGGCAAAAGGCAAGGCAAGGCAAAAGGCAAGGCAAGGCAAAAGGCAAGGCAAGGCAAAAGGCAAGGCAAGGCAAAGCAAAATTGCAGTACAAGGCAAAGTAAAATTGCAAGGCAAAATGCAAAAGAAAGGCAAAGAATCTCAAAGCAAAAAGCAATGATAAGCAAGTCAAAAGGCAAGGCAAGATAAGCTAAAGTAAAATGGCAAAACAAGGTAAAAGAAAATGCAAGACAAGGCAAGCCAAAAGGCAAGGCAAGGCAAGGCAAAAGGCAAGGCAGGGGAAAAGGGAAGGCCATACAAGGCAAGGGAAAAGGCAATGAAGGCAAGACAAAATACAAGGCAAGTCAAAGCAAAAGGCAATGCAAGGCAAAATGGAAAGCCAAGCAGGGCAAAGTAAAATTTCAAAGCAAGGCAAAGCAAAATTTCAAGGCATGGAAAAGCAAAAGGCAAGGGAAGACAGAAGGCAATGCAAGGGATGGCAAACAGCACAGAAGGGAGAAATAAAAGGCAAGGAACAGCAAAATTGGTAGTCAAAGCAGAGCAAAAGAGCAAGGTAAAGCAAAGTAAAAGACATTGCAAGGGGAGGCAAAATTAGAAGGCCAGGCAAAGCAAAAGACAAGGCAAAGCAAAACTAGAAGGCAAGGCAAAGGAAAAGGAAAGACAAGGCATACCAAAAGGCATTGAAGACAAGGGAAAACACAAGGCAAGAAAAAGCAAAATTGCAAGGAAAGGCAGAGCAAAAGGAAAGACAATGCAAACCAAAAGGAAATGCCAGACAAGGTAAAAGTCAAGGCAAGACAAAAGCAAAGGCAAGAGGAGACGAAGTAAAACTGCAAAGCAAGGAAAAGCCAAAAAAAAGACAAGGGAAACCAAAAGTCAATGCAAAGCAAAGCAAAACAAAAGGCAAATGAAAAGGCAAGGCAAGGCAAAGCAAAATTGCGAGGCAAGGCAAGGCAAAGCAAAATTGCAATACAAGGCAAAGTAAAATTGCAAGGCAAAGCAAAAAAAGGGAAAGGAACTCAATGCAAAACGGAATGGTACGGCAAGGCAAAAAGCAATAGTAGGCAATGCAAAAGGCAAGGCAAGATAAGGCAAAGGAAAATGGCACAGCAAGGCAAAGGAAAAGGCAAGACAAGGCAAGACTAAAGACTAGTCAAGGCAAGACAAAAGGCACGGAAGACAAGAAAAAAGGCAAGGCAAGCCAAAGCAAAAGGCAATGAAAAGCAAATCAAAAGGCAATGCAAGGCAAAAAAAATTGCAAGGCAAGAAAATGCAAAATTGAAGGGCAAGGAAAACAAAAATATCAAGGCAAAAGGGAAGAAGAGGCAAACCAAAAAGCAAGGCAAGGCAAGGCAAAAGGCAAGGCAAGGCAAGGCAAAAAGCAAGGCAAGGCAAAGCAAAAGGCAAGACAAGGCCAAGTAAAACTGCAAGGCAAGGCAAAGCAAAACAAAAGACAAGGGAAACCAAAACGAAATGAAAGGCAAGGCAAAAGGGAAGGCAAGGCAAGGCAAAGCAAAATTGCAAGGGAAAGGCAAAGCAAAATTGCAAGGCGAGGCAAGGCAAAGCAAAATTGCAATACAACGCCAAGCAAAATTTCAAAGGAAGGCAAAGAAAAATTGCAATACAAGGCAAAGTAAAATTGCAAGGCTAGACAAACCAAAAGGCAAGGAAATCCAAAGCAAAAAGTAGGGCAAGGCAAGACAATAAGCAAGGCAAGGCAAAAGGCAAGGCAGGGCAAAAGGGAAAGCCATGCAAGGCAAAGTGAAATTTCAAAGCAAGGCAAAGGAAAATTTCAAGGCAAGGCAAAGCAAAAGGCAAGGCAAGGCAACGCAAAAAGGCACGGAAGGGCGAAAAACAAGGCAACGAACCGCAAAATTGGAAGGCAAAGCAGAGCAAAAAAGCAAAATTGCAAAGTAAAAGACATTGCAAGATGGAGACAAAATTGGAAGGCAAGGCAAAGCAAAAGGCAAGGCAAAGCAAAATTGGAAGGCAAGGCAAAGCAAAAGGAAAGACAAGGCAAACCAAAAGGCAATGAAGGCAAGGCAAAATACAAGGCAAGACAAAGCAAAATCGCAAGGAAAGGCAGAGCAAAAGGAAAGACAATGCAAACCAAAAGGAAATGCCAGACAAGGTAAAAGGCAAAAGCAAGGCAAAGCAAAAGACAAGACAAGGCGAAGTAAACTGCAAGGCAAGGCAAAGCAAAACAAAAGACAAGGGAAACCAAAAGGCAATGCAAGGTAAGGCAAAAGGGAAAGGCAAAGCAAAATCAAGGCAAGGGAAAGTAAAATTGCAAGGGAAAGGAAAAGCAAACTTACGAGGCCATGCAAGGCAAAGCAAAATTGCAATACAAGGCATAGTAAAATTGAAAGGCCAGGCAAACCAGAAGACAAGGTAATCCAAGGCAAAAGGCAGGGCAAGGCAAGCCAAAAGGCAAAGCAAGTCAAAGCAAAAGGCAATGAAAGGCAAATCAAAAGGCAATGCAAGGCAAACAAAATTGCAAGGCAAGGAAAAGAAAAATTACAGAGCAAGGAAAAGAAAAATTACAAAGCAAAGCAAAAGGCAAGACGAGGCAAACAAAAAAGCAAGGAAATCCAAGCCAAAATGCAAGGCAAGGGAAAAGGCAAGGCAAGGCAAAGCAAAAGAAAACACAAGGCAAACCAAAAGGCAATGCAAGGCAAGGCAAACAGCAAAGCAAGGGAAAAGGCAGGCATAGGCAAAAAAAACTTGGAAGGCAAGGCAGAGCAATCCTGCAGGGTAATGCAAAAGAAAAGGCATTGCAAGGGAAGGCAAAATTGCAAGGCAAAGCAAACAAAAGAAATGACAAGGCAAAGCAAAAGGCAATGCAAGGCAAGGCAAAAGCAAAACAAGGCAAAGCAAAATTGCGAGGCCATGCAAGGCAAAGTAAAATTGCAATACCAGGCAAAGTAAAATTGCAAGGCTAGGCAAACCAAAAGGCAGGGAAATACAAGGCAAAAGGCAGGTCAAGGCAAGGCAAAAGGCAAGGCAAGGCAAAAAGCAAGGCAGGGCAAAAGGCAAGGCAGGGCAAAAGGGTAGGCTTACAAGGCAAACAAAAATTGAAAGGTAAGGCAAGGCAATTAAAAAGGCACAGAAGGGCCAAAAGCAAGGCAAGGATGAGTAAAACTGGAAGGCAAAGCAGTGCAAAATAGCAAGGTAATGCAAAGCAAAAGACATTGCAAGGGGAGGCAAAATTGGAAGGCAAGGCAAAAGCAAAAGGCAAGACAATGCAAACCAAAAGGAAATGCAAGGCAAGGTAAAAGGCCAGGGAAGGCAAAGCAAAATGCAAGACAAGGTGAGGTAAAACTGCAAGGCAAGGCAAGGCAAAGCAAAACAAAAGACAAAGGAAACCAAAAGGCAATGCAAGGCAAGGCAAAAGGCAAAGCAAGGCAAAAGGCAAGACAAGGCAAAAAAAATTGGAAGGCAAAGCAGAAGAAACTTGAAAGGTAATGCAAAAGAAAAGGCATTGAAAGGGAAGGAAAAATTGCAAGGTAAAGCAAAACAAAGGGAATGACAAGGCAAACCAATGGCAATGCAAGGCAAGGCAAAAGGCAAGGCAAAAGGCAAAACAAGGACAAGCAAAAGTGCAAGGGTAAGGCAAAGCAAAACTGTGAGGCGAGGCAAGGCAAAGAAAAATTCCAATACAAGGAAAAGTAAAATTGCAAGGTTAGGCAAAAGAAAAAGAAAGGAAGTCAATGCAAAAGGCCATGGTAGGCAAGGCAAAAGGCAAGGCAAGATAAGGCAAAGGAAAATGGCAAAACAAGGCAAAGGAAAAGGCAAGACAAGGCAAGCCAAAAGGCAAGGCAAGACAAGGGAAAAGGCACGGAAGGCAAGACAAAAGGCAAAGCAAGTGAAAGCAAAAGGCAATGAAAGGCAAATCAAAAGGCAATGCAAGGCAAACAAAATAGGAAGCAAGGAAAAGCAAAAATTACAGAGCAAGGAAAAGAAAAATTGCAAGGCAAAGCAAAGCAAAAGGGAAGACGAGGCAAACAAAAAAGCAAGGAAATCCAAGTCATTCCTTTTGCTTTGCTTTACCTTGCAGTTTTACTTTTCCTTGCCCTGCAATTTTGCTTTTCCTTGCCTTCCAATTTTGTTTGCCTTGCATTGCCTTTTGATTAGCCTTTCAGTGCCTTTTGCTTTGACTTTTCTTGCCTTTTGTCTTGCCTTGCCTTACCTTTTGGCTTGCCTTGCCTTGCCATTTTACTTTTCCTTATCTTGCTTTGCCTTTTGCCTTGGCTACCATTGCTTTTTACCTTGCCTACCATTACCTTTGCATTGATTTCCTTTGCTTATCTTTTGCCTTGCCTTGTAATTTTACTTTGCCTTGTATTGCAATTTTGCTTTGCCTTGCCTTTTACTTTGCCTTGCCTTCCAATTTTGCCTCCCCTTGCAATGTCTTTTACTTTGCAATACCTTGATATTTTGCTCTGCTTTGCCTTCCAATTTTGCTGTTCCTTGCCTTGCTTTTGGCCCTCTCATGCCTTGTTCATTGCCTTTTGCCTTGCCTCGCCACGCAATTTTGCTTTGCCTTTCTCTTGCAATTTTGCTTTGCCTTGCCTTGCCTTTTCCCTTGCCTTGCCTTGTGCCTTGCCTTGCACTGCCTTTTNAATGACCTTCCCATTTGCCAGGCCTTGCCTTTTGCCTTGCCTTGCAATTTTGCTTTGCCTTTAATGACCTTCCCATTTGCCAGGCCTTGCCTTTTGCCTTGCCTTGCAATTTTGCTTTGCCTTTAATGACCTTCCCATTTGCCAGGCCTTGCCTTTTGCCTTGCCTTGCAATTTTGCTTTGCCTTTAATGACCTTCCCATTTGCCAGGCCTTGCCTTTTGCCTTGCCTTGCAATTTTGCTTTGCCTTTAATGACCTTCCCATTTGCCAGGCCTTGCCTTTTGCCTTGCCTTGCAATTTTGCTTTGCCTTTAATGACCTTCCCATTTGCCAGGCCTTGCCTTTTGCCTTGCCTTGCCTTTTGACTTGGATTTCCTTGATTTCTGGTTTGCCTCGTCTTGCCTAGTGCTTTGTTTTGGCTTGCAATTTTTCTTTTTCTTGCCCTGCAATTTTGCTTTCCCTTGCCGTGCAATTTTGCTTTGACTTGAATTGCGTTTTGCTTTGACTTGCCTTGCTTTTTCTCCTGCCTTCCGTGATTTTTCCCTTGCCCTGCCTTGCCTTTTTTCATTGCCTTGTCTTGCCTTTTCCCTTGCCTTGTTTTTCCATTTTACTTTGCTTTATCTTGCCTTGCCTTTTGTCTTGCCTACCATTGCCTTTTGCCTTGCTTACAATTGCCTTTTGCATTGAGTTCCTTTCCTTTTCTTTTGCCTTGGCTTGCAATTTTACTTTGCCTTGTATTGCAATTTTGCTTTGCCTTGCTTCGCCTCGTAATTTTGCTTTGCCTTTCTCTTGCCTTTTGCCTTGCCTTGCATTGCCTTTTGGTTTCCTTGTCTTTTGCTTTGCTTTGCCTTGCCTTGCAGTTTTACTTGGCCTTGTCTTGCCTTTTGCTTTGCCTTCCCTGGCCTTTTACCTTGCCTGGCATTTCCTTTTGGTTTGCATTGTCTTTCCTTTTGCTCTGCCTTTCCTTGCAATTTTGCTTTGTGTTGCCTTGTGCTTTGCCTTGCATTCATTGCTTTTTGGTTTGCTTT
>VXBJ01006048.1:7653-34348 GCA_013400055.1 Nycticryphes semicollaris
AAACCCCCGTTGCTGCTTCAGATGATGCCATTGGGGGGCCCACAGATGGGTCCCAGGTCCACCCCGTTCTTCATGTAGTACTTCTCCAGCTTGGCCAAAATGTGTTTGCCGTAGGTGTATTTGCGCAGGGTGGCGATGTGGGGCCGGATCTGGCAGATAAAAGAAGAGGGAATGAAGTTCAGGAACACCCCCCCTTCCCTCCTGACCCCCCCAATTATGCCCACGACAACCCTGGGCGAGCTCCAGGTAGCACCTGGGCAGAGCGATGGCCCCCAGCAGAGCAGCACAAAACCACCTTTCGCTGTCATCACCCCTGTTACAGGGAAATCAAGGCAATGCCCATCACTCACTGATGTAATTTTTAGGAGGAACTTCTGGGTCAAGCAAGTGGCATCATCTTAAAAGTCATGGAATGGTCTGCTTTGGGAGGGACCTTCAAGATCCAGCCATCAACCCAAGCCACCACCACTAATCCATGTCCTTCAGCACCACGTCTGTCCAGCTTTTAAATACCTCCAGGGATGGCGGCTCCACCACTGCTCTGGGCAGCCTCTTCCAAGGCTTCACAGCCCTTTGCGTGAAGAAATTTCTCCTAATGTCCATCCTAACCCTTCCCTGGCACAACTTGAGACACTTCCCTCTTGTCCCATCACCTGCTCCTTGGGAGAAGAGACCAACCCCCCCAGATACACCCTCCTTTCAGGGAGTTGGAGAGTGAGAAGGTCTCCCCTTCAGCCCCCTTTTCTCCAGGCTGAACACCCCCAGCTCCCTCCGCCGATCCTTAGAAGTCCTCCAGACCCTTCTCACAGAATCACAGAACCTTCATGGTTGGAAAGGGACCTTTGAGATCAGCCTCCTCCAAACTAACCATGCCCAGTTCCCTCAGCCTCTTCTCACAGGACTTGTTCTCCAGACCCCTCACCAGGTTGGTAGCTCTTCTCTGGACACGCTCCAGCCCCTCAATGTTCTTCTTGCAGTGAGGGGCCCAGAACTGAACACAGCACTGCAGGTGAGACCTCACCAGTGCCCAGGACAGAGGCACCATCACTTCCCTGCTCCTGCTGGTCACGCTGTTCCTGGCACAGGCCAGGACGCTGTTGGCCTTCTTGGCCACCTGGGCACACTGCTGGCTCATGTTCAGCCCACAGTCCACCAACACCCCCAGGGCCTTTTCTGCTGGGCATCCCCAGCCACTCTGCCCCAAGCCTGTAGCGCTGCAGGGGGTGGTTGTGACCAAAACACAGGACCCAGCACTTGGCCTTATTGAACCTCATCCCATTGGCTTTGACCCATTGACCCAACCTGTCCAGGTCCCTCTGTAGAGCCTTCCTACCCTCCAGCAGATCAACATCTGTATCATCTCAATAAAGATATTAAACAAGACTGACCCCAAAACTGAGCCCTGAAGGACACCACTGGTGACCGGCCACCAACAAGACTTCACCTCATTAACCACAACTCTCCGGCCATGGCCAATGCACTCCATTTTCCCAGGCTTTCATTCAGCTGGGAAAGGTGGCCAAGATCCTCATCCAGCCCATCCTATTCAGCTGTCAAGCCTGGTGCTATTTCTGACAACCCCACTGATAACCTAATTAGCATTTTATTCAAAAGACTTTGCTTGCTGGGAGAAAGAACATGTCAGTAAAGATCATTCACACGTATATATATACATATATATTTATTTATCTCTCTATATATAGAATGGCAGAAGCTACAGATCATTCTGCCTCAGTTAAACTGCATATATCCCTCCCCACACATTTTTATTTAATTATGTTTGTAATTACTTTTGGACCAATACAGATTTTAGTTTGAAAGAGAACTACTCAGATTCCTAAACCTAAGAACTGACCTCCCTGGAGATCATTTCCGTCGCCGTACGGTGTTTATACACCGAGAACAGCCTTGCAGAGGTAAAACCAGGTTCCTCACAGAGCTAAAACCCACTGCTTTTTACCAGCAAAATGACTTGCTCCATTTTACTCAGGGATTCTTAAATAAAATTGGGATTTCAACACCTGACACTCTCACAGTTCCTCTTAAAAACACCTGAAATACGGGGTTTTCCAAGCCAGTGTCAGTATTTTATTCCTAATACGGGGTGTAGCTCTAGCTGATGTTTTGCACAAGGTAGCAGACCCTAAAAACCACGTGAATGAAGAAATTAATCTCTGTTCCACTACACATTTAAAAGCCTATTTTTTCCCATTCATTACAGTTATGAAGACTCACAAATGTGACCTTCAAAAGCAGGAAAATGAAGACATATAACCTGATTTTTTGGGCCATCAGGCGTGGAGCCCTGGGAGGCCGAGCTGGCAGAAATACCTATTTAATTCCAAAACATCTTAATTTTTGACAACTATTAAGTCCTGAAACAGTTATGCATTCCAACACTGCAGGATAACACTGAACCAACGGAGGTCTCTCATCAAAACCACACTGAAAACTGGGAAATAGAGGATTTGATGAGTGACTCCAGGCTCAAGACGCCACCAGGGACTGTAAACCAGGGACAAGGTGACACGGCAGCGGTGGCAGTCTTCAAAGGGGCCCCCAGGTGTGTCAGGGTCTGGCTCAGCTCCACTTGAGCACGTGGGAATGCTCTCAGCAGCAAAGGCTGTTCTCAGTGAGGGCAAGTGTGTCGTCACTGCCAGACCTCTGAGGGTCCTTTGCCAGGTGCCACCCTGTGTCACTGCTGCAGTTGGTCCGGGCCGGGGGGGCAGTTTAACAGTCTTCACTCCACCACGAGTGCAGAACTAGGGGAGAAGAGATTGCTAGAAGCAACCAGCTAGTTTTAAGTCCACGTGGCATCTCATTTGTCTACATTTTTGTATTTCAGTTACCACTGAAATACAGGACTTGGAAATTCTTCCATTGTTATGGAATTCTAATGGCAAAAGCCATCACCTCAGCCTTATTTTCCTGTGGCAAATACAGAATCATATGGGGTTGGAAAGGACCATCCAGTCCAACCCCCTGCCAGAGCAGGGTCACCCAGAGCAGGTCCCACAGGAACACATACAGGGTTTGAATGTCTCCAGAGGAGACTCCACCATCTCTCTCAGCAGCCTCTGCCAGGGCTCTGCCACCCTCAAAGTCAAGAAGTTCCTCCTCATGTTTAGATGGAACTTCTTGTGGTCAAGTTTGTGCCCATTCCCTCTTGTCCTGTCCCTGGGCACCACTGAAAAGGGACTGGCCCCATCCTCTGACACCCACACTGGAAGTATTTAGAGGTGTTGATCAGGTCCCCCCTCAGCCTTCTCTCCTCCAGACCAGAAAGCCCCAAGTCCCTCAGCCTTTGCTCACCAGAGAGATGCTCCAGAACCCTCATCATCTTTGTAGCCCTTTGCTGTACCCTCTCCAGCAGCTCCCTGTCCTTCTTGAACTGGTGAGCCCAGAACTGGACCCAGTGCTCCAGATGGGGCCTCCCCAGGGCAGAGCAGAGGGGGAGGATGACCTCCCTCCACCTGCTGGTCACACTCTTCCTCACGCCCCTCAGGATGCCATTGGCCTTCTTGGCCACCAGGGCCCATTGCTAGCTCCTGGGAATCCTGTTGTCCACCAGGATTCCCAGGTCTTCTTCCTCAGAGCTGCTCTCCAGCAGGTCACCCCCAACCTGTGCTGGTGCAGGGGGTTATTCCTTCCCAGGTGCAACGCCTTACACTGGCCCTGGTTGAATTTCTCCAGGCCCCTCTCTGCCGGGGTGGCAGCGACGAGCCTGACATCCCCCCTCCACGGATGGCAGCTGCTTACCTTGTGCATGACAATCTTCCGCTGAGCTGGTTCCGCCACGTCGATCATCTTCTGCACCACGTAGTTGGCGTATTGATCCTTCATCATGGTGTATAAGGCACTGTGAGGGCCGTCGTTCATAGTGCACACCTCATCGATCAGCATGGCACGCTCCGTGCGGGACGCGTGGGTCACGCATTTCTCCACCACGTTGCTGTTAACAAGGGAAGGAGGAGAACGGGTGAGTAACGTCGTCTCTGCAGGCTCAGCTCCCAGGGGAGGGCTTCTAGAGAGGGCAGAGCATTTTTGGAGCGACATGTGCTGCATAAAAATTAAGCAACACGAAACAGGAGGATCTGAGATGCGAGTGGGAATTTGGGTAAAGCACCAGTTCAGGTTTTATTCCCCCCCTGCCCCGAATCTGTGCGACCCCACAAGGATGCTGTGTTTGAGCTGCCTGTTCTCACAGCGTGTTCCCCATCACAGAGGCAGAGGAGTTGTTCTCTGCTTGGTTTTCTCGGTACTGGAGCTTGGTGGGAACAGAGGTCCAAGGTTAGAACAACAGGGAAATGTGGGGTTTTTTTTCAGGACCAAAAGATCTTAGCCAAGGCAGAGGAACTTCTGAAATTCAAAAATCGATTGGAGGACTGACCTCTGCTCTCCAGAGAGCCAAGTTAAATGGGATGTGTGAGAGGGGACACCGAGTTTTCCTAGTCTTATCTCCCCTGTCCCTGGGTGCTTTGCCACAGGTAGCGCTCAGCTCGGGGGACACCCTGCACTAATTAATTCTCCAGCTGGAATAAAGGTTAGAAAAAACAGAGGGAGGCAAGTCAGGGAGGAAGAATGTGAAATAAAACCAGTAAGACCACGCTCTTCTAGTTCTTGTTAATGTTACACTTCCCCTGTGTTTGTAAGTACTAAAGGACTATTTTACTAATCAGAAAAAGGAGGCAATACTGAGCCTTTGAAGAGGTCACCTTCATGTTTCAATGGCTACAAACACCCACAAAAGGGGGATTTGAAAATATGGGAAGTGTTCCTTTGTCTTGACACCCACTAAGGCACCTGGATTTTGCTTCTACCCCTGTGTAGCTCTGCAGCATCTGCATGAAGAGCCCAGTGCTGCTGCAGCTTCCCCGAGAGGGCACCGTGTGTGTGGCTCAAAAGAAGGACCTCAAGGCTCAGCACATAAAAAGCACACACTTTTCTGTAAGAAGTGGAATGAAAAAGGGATTGTTGCTACCTCGGATTCCCCAAATTCCCCCGTGGTTCAACACAGCATCCCAGAGGCAGGGGAATGTCCTTATGGCATGGTATTATCCAAAGGGGAGTGAGCATTTAATAAAGAAAAAAAAACCAAACCAAACCAAAAACCACAACACAGAGCAAAACTGTTGGTCAAGTTCAGGAACTTGGATTAGGGCTGATCTTCCACATCTTTAAAACTTACCTCTCCACTCGCTCAGCCCAGGTTATAAGGAGTTATAAATCGCCTTCTGTCGTTAAGCCAAGAGTTATTTTCACCTCCTTTCCCCTACCTCCACCTCACCCCTACACCTCCTCCGCACCTCCAGCGTGTGTCCAGGCTCCCAAGGGTGGGGAGACTTTAAGGAACAAATCCATACCTAGCAAATTTATGTTGACTCAACACGAGCACGTTGCCTCTAATTTCTGCTACGATCTTGCTCTTATCCTCAGGCCGACCGTGTTCTAGGACGTGCTGGATAACATAGTTCCCGTACTGGTCCTGTTTGAGAGACAGTGTGTGACAAAAGGTGGATGGGAACCGCTCCTATGGAACCAGTTCTCCAAGTGCTGCATTAAGATTTACAAACTGAACGCTGATTCAAGTACCTGCTGTATAAACCATGTAAATCTACTTGTACAAAAACGTGCCTTCTTGAGTTTTACCAGGGGGTAAAACGCTACATCTTTGTACCAGTTACAAACCTCAAAGCAATTTCCTTGAACACCAATGTCAATACTCTGCTTATTTCAAGGTCTGGGGTTTTATGTTTTTTTTGCTTTCTCCAGGTTCAAACACACAAATGGCACGTCCTGGAGGCCGGTGCCACGGCTCTAGCCCTGGGAGACTGTTCCCTTGGCACGTTGACATTCTGAATGTGTGGATATTCAGATCACAAGGTACGTGTTCTCCCCGTTCATGGTACTAGAGGCATGACTCGATGCCTCCCCCTCCACGTCCACCCTCTTCTCACTTTCCATGTGCTAAATATGTGAGCAGACAGGACAGGGCTCGTTTGCTTGTGCGTTTATTGTGCCCTGACACCAGAAACTCAGAAAAAAAACATCCCCAGGAAGACCACAAGAAAGAGGAAAGGCAGCCAGGAAGGGGGTGTGCTTTACACTGCCACATTTTAAGAACCCCAGTTACTCATAATTTTCTTTTCCTAGAAGTTACCAGCTCTTTGCATAACCTCCCTGAAGATCTTACTTGTAAATTCGGGAGTGGAGCGATAGGACACGCAACCCCCTCAATACTTCAAATCCTTTCCACAAAGGAAAGTTAACTACAGCTTTGATACCTGCTGGGTATTTGTCAAAATCCAAAGGCAAAATACAGCAAAGGTGCATTTCTTGTCTGCCACCATCTGCCCCATTCCTCCTCAAGACCAGAAGTCCCTGTGCTCAGACACCCCATGAGAGCTCAGTCCCAAAGCAGGTGTCAGGAGCTCTCCCAACACCCAGCAGTAACAGGGAAACCACCTCACAGCACCCACCTGAACAAGCTGCTCGGTGTGTTGGTGAAGTTCCTCCAGGATGGGCAGGGTCTGCTCAGGAAGACAGTGCTCGAGGATCCTCTGGATCACGCGGCACCCGTACGGATGCGTTGACAACGCGAAAACCTGCGCTCCACAAAGACAGGCAAGCACAGGCAGCAACGTATCCGTTAGTCTTTGTGACTCTAGAAACCTTTTGGAATTAAACAAACACGTGGT
Source organism: Nycticryphes semicollaris (assembly GCA_013400055.1). NCBI lineage: Eukaryota > Metazoa > Chordata > Aves > Charadriiformes > Rostratulidae > Nycticryphes > Nycticryphes semicollaris. The sequence goes on from VXBJ01006048.1 coordinate 14,352, forward strand.
GGTTTTTCCCAGCACGGCAGCTCCAGGCAGCATCTACTGGCACTGGGAATGTCTGCTCCCCGGTGCCACTGGGCGTAGTGGCAGGGGGTGGCAGGCACAAGACAGCCCTACCTGTGCTTCGGCTTCCCCTGGGCACAAAATGGGAAAACAACTGGTAAAGCCTCTTGATTAATAAAATACCCACTGGGACAGCTAAGCATTATTAGACACTGTTTAAAGACACTGTTTCAGAAGAATAAATCCCTCTGAATAAATACTGTTTGCCAGCTCCGTATTTGAAGCTGTGCAAGAAATGGTTATGAACCAAATTAATGCTCAGCAGAGAATTTTCCTCAACTATCTGCATGTGTTTCTCTGGAGACATTCAAACCCCACCTGCATACGTTCCTGTGGGACCTGCTCTGGGTGGCCTTGCTCTGGCAGGGGGGATAGTCTTAGATGATCTCCAGAGGTCCCTTCCAACCCCGAGTCATTCTCTGATCCCGTCAAAAGGTGTGAGTGGGTGTCTCGGTTAAGGACTTACCTGTCCCTTAAACGCATCGATGATGAACTGCAGGGACTGAGGCTGCACACACTCGATGCACTTCTGCACCACGTGGTTACCGTTCTGATCTTTCACGCACTTCAGGACGTGGCCATCCAGCTCCCTGACCATCTCATTCTATTAGGGGGAGAGACAGACAAACAGAAAGCACCACCAGGATTCACGGCTGATAAATGCCAAGTTTTCCCTGCTAAATGCTGCAAAACCACGAAAAGCCTGAAGGATGCACTGATGTGTTTCAAACTGGAGGTTTTTCGGTGGCCGAGTGCTGAGGTGCAGCCTGTGGTGCTGCAGAAATCACCAAGAAAAATACCGTAACAAAATGAAGACAAAGCACCCACTTCATTACTCATCAATGTCTCCTTACAAGTGTCCAAATCTAAGACATTTCCTTGATACACAACTTCATCCCCCACCCACTCCCTCTGCTGCCCTGAAAGAGACATCTAAAATGCCTGAACTTCATCAACTTTTTGTGTATCAGCTTCGTAGGTCACTAAAATGGGGTCAGCACTAGGCTTAAGAACTTACTAGTGTTTTCCACAGGCAAGGTAATGTTGTATGATAATTAAGGAAGCCAAGAAGATAAGGTTTAGATCTCAACTAAATTAACACACGTGCAAACTACACAAATTAGTTCAGAAAATTGAGAATGACACGTTTTGGGAATTCAGTAACACTACAAAATCGGAGATCAGTCTTGAAGTTGACACAAACTCAGGCATTTCAGGAGCACAGTGTGCTCTAAAATACTTTTCTGAAAGAAATAGTAAATCTCAAGCCAGAAGTGCCAGAATCTGGGGCTACGAGCCATTGTCCTGCTGAGGAATGTGTTGCCAGCTTAGCACAGGCTGGACATAAGGGGTAAGTGGATTCCTAAAGCCTGTTTCAGTTTTCTTTAATATAAGATGGATCTTTCAAGGTCCCTTCCAATCCCCATGATTCTGTGAAAATAACCTCCAAGGAGATTCCTGTATTACAATTTTCAACACCTTTGCCTAGTGTATTTAATTCAGTGTTCATAAACCCTAAAGGAATTCCTTTATTAATGAGCTCTGAGAGGGACTCTGGCCACCATCTACATCTCTCCAACACCAGGCCTGGCTCGACAGAACTGGGAACTCCTCACACATCTCACTCTACTGGAAATCAGATTATTGACCCACGTACCCAAGTAATGATCTCAGCAAATATTCAAGGCAAAATCCTGGCACCGTTTCCTTCAAGGGATGTAAAAATATCTTCTAATTCACCATCATTCTCATTTTCTGCTACACACATAATCTGATTTTGGGGAATTAACAGAGAACCACCACCACTAACAATGAAGTGGAACAAGGAGGTGACAATGAGACCCAAGAATGTCACAAACGTAAAACGTACATCAAACGCCATAAACTGAACCAAAAGAACAGCAGCCACAAGAGGAACGGGAGGTCGCAGTCGTCACCGAAGGGCAAGGAACGTTAAACATCAAGAAGAAAAGTTAAAATTGAAACTTACAATTACCTGCTGGTCTGGGGGAATGAACTCCAGGGCCTTCTGGATCACCCGGCAGCCGTACATCTGCAGGGCCAGGGACAGCACGTGCCCACGGATCCGCTCTGCCAAGGCCAGCTTCTGCTCCAGGCTGCCAAACTGGGAAGATGAAAACCAGTCACTACAAGCACAAAATAACCCCACACAGGACGGCAGCCACCCACAGTGAAGCGCTGAACGAGAAACGCTGTGCCTACTGAAAAGAGAGAATCCACCACCCACACCTCCGGGGGTGTGAAGAGGCACAAGGGAGATGTCTGTTCTGTGTCTGTCAGACGTGTGAAAAGCTCCGGAGCCAAAGATGCTGGAGCCAGCAAGGTGCCATGTCCCTGCTCATTGACCCTGACACGGTTGCTGTAACATTTCAGGATAAAAATGCCACCAAGGCTTGGCAGAGCAGGAATGGACCAGTTTCAAGGAGAGATGGGTCTCTGTCCAATCTCCCAGTGTGAAAACACAACACCTTCTTCATTCAAGAAGTATCACTTTTTGTTCCTAATCACAGGAGCACCTGTGTCAGGCTCAGCACAGTGTCCTTGAGAAGTCTTGTCAGACCTGCATCTCCCGCCTATGTTGCTAGTTACTCCTACACCTCTTGGAAGGGACCTTAATGCCCACCCAGTGCCACTCCCTGCCCCGGGCAGGGACACCTCCCACCAGCCCAGGTTGCTCCAAGCCCCCTTCCAGCCTGGCCTTGAACCCTTCCAGGGATGGGGCAGCTCCAGCTTCCCTGAGCAGGTGACATCACTGTGGACAGATATCCACTGTTTTAGCCAAACATAGGGTTTCTAAGAGCTCATCCAACATCTCGGGACAGCAGGCCCCCCAGTAAGGCTGGCAGGGGAACGTAGACTTACCTCAAAGAACTTCTGGATGACATAATTTCCAAACACATCCACCATCAACTGATAAGCTGCCTGGAGGATCTCGTTGAAGACAAGCTGCCGTTCTGCTGGGGTTGCACGTTCCAGCTTCAGCTGAATAAACCTGAAAAATCGGGTGGGTGTTACGGCACTGGCACATACACCCTCCGCACACCGGTTACTACAAAACCATTCTAAAGCCTCATACACTATGTTCTGGCCAATCATCAATCTTTACAACCTGGCTGCCCTACCCAGCAACCTCAAACCACAGCTGGTCGCAGCTGTGGAGGTTTGAGGCCGCACATCATCATTGGCACCTTAAAAATCTCATTCCAAGGAAAAGCTGATCTCAAGAGAATAATACAGCAAGCGCCCGCGTCCAAGGGGCTCTTTAAAACGCATCAAGTTAGGCCAGTGGGACCAGAGAGCAAATTTGGAAACAAAGAAGCTCCTCTTTAGAAGAGAAGCTCCTGCTACCGGTGTTGGTACCCAATCTTTAAAGAGAAAGGTTAGTGTTACACCAACTTGGCTTTTCACACCTCCTTTTCCCCCATTCTGCCTCTCTGCGTTCAGGATGCAAAGGACTCTTGACTCCAGAAAGCTCCAAGTCCCTTCGAAGCCCCCAGCGCAAGGTTCCTAACCCCACCTGGATCCGTGCTGGTCTTGGGAGAACTCCATGATGTGCCCGGCGATCTCCCTCAGCTGTAGGTTGGGGTAGCGGTTATTGCGGAAGTCTTCCAGCAGCCTGCTCCGGCCCGAGGGCATCACGTCGGACATGCCGTAGCGCAGGCGGGAAGAGGGGAAGAGGGTGCTGCTGGGGCTGAAGAGGCTGGAGGCACTGCTGGCGCTGCGGTACTTGGCTTCCGCTCCCGGAGCCGCCGAGATGTAACGGCCGCTGCCGTTTGTCAGCCCCCCTGCAAGTCACCAAAGCGCTCCGTTACCACCCCTGCAGGCTGTTCCCACTTCTAATTACTCCCTTTTCCACCCAGAAAGGTTGCTGACACGGTTCAGGTAGGAAACGGTCGCAGCTAAGTTCAACAAACTGCCCTCAGCATCATTTTGGTGGCGTCGTCAAGTCACAGAATCGTCACGGTTGGAAAGGACCTTTGGGATCATTGAGTCCAACCACACACACACACACACACACACAAAACCCCAACAATCTCAGCCACTAGAGAGTGCCCTCAAGTGCCACATCTACATGGTTCTGAAATCCCTCCAGGGGACTTTCAAGATCATCGAGTCCAGCCATCAACCCAAGCCACCACCACTAATCCATGTCCTTCAGCACCACGTCTGTCCAGCTTTTAAATACCTCCAGGGATGGCGGCTCCACCACTGCTCTGGGCAGCCTCTTCCAAGGCTTCACAGCCCTTCGCGTGAAGAAATTTCTCCTAATGTCCATCCTAACCCTTCCCTGGCACAACTTGAGACACTTCCCTCTTGTCCCATCACCTGCTCCTTGGGAGAAGAGACCAACCCCCCCCAGATACACCCTCCTTTCAGGGAGTTGGGAGAGAGTGAGGTCTCCCCTTCAGCCCCCTTTTCTCCAGGCTGAACACCCCCAGCTCCCTCCGCCGATCCTTAGAAGTCCTCCAGACCCTTCTCACAGAATCACAGAACCTTCATGGTTGGAAAGGGACCTTTGAGATCATTGAGTCCAACCATAACAAAACAAAACAACAAAACCAAAACAAACCACCTCCACCACACACTGACAACACCATACCCAAAAAACCCCCTACCATAACAACCAACCAACACACCCAACAATCCATGAGCACGCCCTCAAGTGCCACATCTACACGGTTCTGAAATCCCTCCAGGGATGGTGGCTCCACCACCTCCCTGGGCAGGCTGTTCCAGGGCCTGACCACTCTGCCAGTAAAGTCATTCTTCCCAATAGCTCATCTCAACCTCCCCTGCCCCAACTTCAGACCATTTCCTCTGGTCCTGTCATGATTCCCTTGGGAGAAGAGGCCAACACTCACCTCTCTACACCCTCCTGTCAGGTGGTTCTAGAGGGCAAGGAGGTCTCCCCTCAGCCTCCTCTTCTCCAAACTAACCATGCCCAGTTCCCTCAGCCTCTCCTCACAGCACTTGTTCTCCAGACCCCTCATTTCAGGTAGGGACAGCTTTAAACTTCAGCAAAGAACAAGTTCTTAACAACTTGTGTTCCTCACTCTGTCTCCAAACCTTCTAAACCAGACAAAGTGTCCATCCCACCTCCTGCTAACTCCCTTCAGTACTTTCTAACCACCTTATCCCTCCAGCCTCAGGTTTTTTCCCCTATCCTGCTCTCGTGTGAAGGACTGCCTTAAAAGAAACGCAGCGGGAGCAGGGACACAGAATTAAGACAGAATTAGATAAGAAACAGGCAGCATGAAGCCAGTATAAAATTTTTGTAAATAAAACCCAAACCATTATTAAATGCAGGTAAATAGTAATACATTAAAAATGATAAATATATACTTTTAAAAAAAAAAATGCCATGCTTTCACAAATTCTCTAAAGATTTTCATCCACATTAAGAGAGCTGCCGAGTTACCCAGTAACGGGTATGGGGAACCGGTAACGATTCGTCACAGAGTTAATGAACTGCAGGCGTTGACAGGAACCAAGAGAGACCTTAAAACGCTGTTTCTTGCCCATAATTGTTTCGAACCCTCGGTTCAGAGCTCTGGCAGGGGATTCTCCCCTTTCTCGCAGGGCTGGGGATCCCTCTGCTGGTCAAAGACCGAAAGATGCCTCGAGCGAGGAGGGTTTTTCCTGGGTGGGACAAAGTCCTCCCAAGAAAAATGTTCTCCTCGCAGGGAGAACCTGCCACCTGAACAGCGAGGGCAAAGCACCTGGGAAAAGAAAAATAAAAGGCAAAAAGCTACACCAAGTGTTGGCAAAGGAGGGAGGATCTTCAAGGCAAGCACGGGGAGGGCTTTTGGCAAAGAGCAGACCTTCTCCTGGCAGCTCTGAGTGTGATGGCGGCTCAAATAAAACTGTTAAGTAAAATATATATAAAAAAACAACAGCTAAGGGAACTGTACTCTTCAGCCATCAATTCCTGAAGGAAGGTCCTGGGCAGGAAACACCTCGGAGTTCCTGACAACAGCCTAATTACGTTCCCCTGTCTCAGAGCAGGGCAAACGTGCTCTGACTTCTCTCGAGCTGGTGTCAAACCCCAAGAAGAAGGAGACTCAAAAGGTTCTGGTTCACGTCTCTTCCTTCTGCCCTGCCGGTGGCATGGCCATCGTTTGCTCTACTTGCCCCACTTTTTAATTGAGGGAGAACTCTGAAAAGAGACCGAGTGATATTCCTTACTGCTGGAAGGAGCAGGGTATTCAAAGGAACAGAAAATCCCATCCCAGGTAAACGAAAAGCCGACAGGGAGAAGCTGGGCAAGGGCACACTGACACCTTCCAAGAGCTCAGAATCACCACTTGTTTTTGGAAAGAGTCACAGCACTGACACGTTGAAGTAGAAAACCAGTTCCTGATCATCTGCAAAGGGTGGCAGAAGGAAAGGGTTTAGCACTCCCATTTATCACTCCTGCCTTACCTCTTCGTTAAGAGGGAAAGAACAGTTTGTGTAGAAAAAACATTCTCTGTCAAAGGTTTTCTGAAGAAAACCTTCTGATCCTGGAGATTCAAAATAAACCATTAACTACTCCAGTTTTCTACCCATCTCTCTCCTCTTCTGATGAAGAAGCTGACAGCAGGTCCCTCTATCACGTTTAACATCATACTGGGAATTATGAGACCACGTTGGGGACAGATTTCCCAAAACAAGTGAGTGCTTCTGAAATCCTCCTGTCAACCAAAGGCCAGAAACCTTGGGAGCACCTCAACCTCCTTTATGCCACGGTGCAGCTGGGAACACATTGACTTCGCCACGTCCCAGTTTTCAATGGGATCTTACCAAAAACTACAACAAAACAGGAGCAGTACACAAGGCTGGAAGCTCCTGAACCTCCTGGAGACACCAGGAAGGACACATTAACCCAAAGAAGGGACAGGGCTCCTGCAAGCTGTGGGCATCGATGGTTTCTCCTGCGTCCTCAGCCAGAGTGACCTTCGAAAGGGGGGGATCTTTGAGCTGTGTGGAGACATCCTGTCAGGCCAACACCAGACTGGCCACGTAAAGGGCCCTGCATGGAGAAACCACAGCAAAACAGTGCAGCCTTCAGGGCCTGGAGGCTGTAGAGCAGTAACAGCCAAAACGTGGCTCCATCTCTGAACACGCCGACCGTATTTTCTTAAAAGTGTCTGGGGTACGTCAGGAAAAATCTGTATCTGGGGAGGGTGAAGGGCACAGACTCTTTATTTTGGGGACTCCAAGGTGGACACGTTGCTCAGACTCACTGCATTTCCTATTTGAAATGGAAGGCATCTGCTGGGACACTCGAGACAGGCGTTAAGCTCAAAGAATTACTGATTTCAGGGGGAAAAACCACAAAGGACAATGACAGGATGAGTCAAAAAAAGAAAACATAGGGGAACACAGGGTTGGCTGAAAACAAAGCATTTCTGAAAGAAGCTTCCAGGGGACTTTTATGAGTGCCTCAAACTGCTCTGCAATGCCAAAGCTCCCAGTAGGAGAAATACCAGAACAGTGGGAAAAAGAAGGATGAAAGATGGCAGGGGGAGAAGTCGCTGCTGCTCTGCCCTAGGGAGAGCACAGGGCAGAGGGACCTGGTGTCACTGCCCCAGCCTGTCCCCACCATAGTGCAGCACCAGTGTGTGCCACCAGCCACCCAGGGACATACAGCCCCACAGCCCTCCCAGTCCTCCCAGCTGACTGGTTACCAACTCTTAAGTCAGTTTTCCAAAAAAAATCTCTCCTCCTAAATGAAATTTCCACACTGATCCTGCCTTTTAAATTACAGCATAGGGCAGCTCTCTCCCAGGCAGCTCCTGCAGGAATATCATAAAATAAAACTAATTACCTATCTGCTGCAAATCCTCATCCCTATCCCAAACTGGGAAAGTCCAGAGCCGGATGTGTTCAGCCCAGGCTGCAGCGTGGTAAGTGTTTCTCTCCAAGACCACACCAGCTGCTCACACACAGGCTACATGGGGCCACGGTAAGTGCAACTAGGCCAAAATGAAATGTTCTCATTTAAAAAGAAAACACTAATGTATTAATTCTGTAATTTTGATCACTACTGGGGAAGAGAAGGGCCCCTGATGCCTTCAGCACCCCAAAGTGTGCGTTCATTTTGAGTTGCTTTACCCCAGCTGTGCACAGCTGCCTACACCTTGGAGTTCAGAGCGTGGATTTATCTCAGCCTTCCTCCTCCAGCAGCTTTTTTTCCCCAAGAACCAGCTGTCTGGTAATTTCAGGTTCTTGCGATTGCCCAGACATTTCACAAGATCACTTCACACCACCAGAAAAAAACAGGGAGCCTGATACCCACCACCACCACACACACTCCCCTCAGGGTTTTTTAGGGCTACGAGCTTCCACGAAGCTGAGAGAGCGGGAGCTGAATCCCTGGCACACAGCATCAGCCCAAGAAATGAGCCACCAAAGTCACCCCCACACCTTATACAGCCCTTAACCATGCATATGCTGATGGCAAGTCAGATTTAATGCCAACTTCTTACATCGTGGTGTATCCCTAAAATCAAAGGTACCCCCTCCCCCCCAGGCTGTCCCCCCACTTCCACATAACACAGTGTGGGACAGGGGCCCAATCCTGACTGCTCTGATTTCCCTTCTCCCAAGCAACACCTTTGGGTGTTCCCATCTGTCCTTTTTTTAGGTATTTTGAAAGACTTCTCATCCTCTCTATCACAAACTACTGACATCACTCCCAAACCCAACAGGAGTCCCCCTCAATCTGCTTCTGAGGGAAGACAACGCCCGTTTAATGGTGGTTTTACAGCATTAGAACTTATTTTGTAACCAAAGGAAACTCCAGCTACCTTTAAAGCTGTCTTCCACTACAGGTGAAACAGAAAATGTAAAAGATTAAATGACCTTTCATGGATTTTAACGTGAAAACCAGATAAATGCAGAGTTATTCTAAGGGAGCCTTTTCCCAGCACAAAGCCAGCACTGAGGGGACGGGGCTACAAGGAGAGGAATATTCTCTCGAGGTGGGAAGACCCACTTTATTGCTCTGGGGTGCTGTAAATGGTACCTCACCTTCTATCCAGAGCTTGTTCTCAAACAGAAGAACCTTTCCCTGATGCAGTTTTTAAGATTCATACTTCTGTTTGCCTGCAGGGGCAACAGACTTCTTCTAGTGCCGGGGTTGGAATCTGGAAAGTCTTCAGCATGAACTTATCGTGGCCATTTAACTGTCAGCTTAAGGACTGTACAGCTGCATAAATAAAGCTACAGGCCTTCCAATTTATTAAAGCTCTGAACAAGGCAAGGTGGTAAATCTAAACTTGGTCTTGAAAAATCGTATTTATTACTCTTCCAGGCTAAACCTTTAGCCAGAATGAAGTTTAGCACACGTGCATGGAATAAACATGATAAATACAGTATTTGCTGAGCATGTATATGCATGAAAACCTGCTCTGATAACCCAAAGTGCTGTTAAATCCTGACAGGACGGGACCAAAGCAGAGTGATTTTTTGAACAAGTACTAAATTATCTAGTGCAGATGCAATGAACTATCTCGTGTGTTTGTGAGGCCTGGAAATGAACACTTTGGGAAGTTCCAGTGAGCACCGCTCTATTTAACATCTGCTATGTTTGTTTTATTATACATAAGAGCCCAGGGCCAACTAGAGGCTCTTCCAGAAGATGCAGCTTGTATAAATAAAGTATCTTATCAAAATTAAGAAGGCCTCTCCCGTGCACTTAATGTGCTTTTGATAAAGCCATGTTGACGGGAGATTTTCAAAAGCAAACTCCCCAAATCCTCAGCTGAAAGCTCAGTGTTGTTCCAGATAACGCCACTTATTGTGGTGAAAAGAATAAACTATATTCTAAGCTTAGTAAATCACTAGCAAAAACTTAATGGCTATTTTAAAAACCATTTGGGAAGTTTCAGGATGACCCCTAACGTATCAGTTTCGTTCAAGGATAACAAGCAATTGGTGCTGCTCCCGAGATCTGGGTGAGAAAAGTGCTTAGTTTTGAAACACTTGGAAATGTTATCCTTAATTTAGAGATAAAACACGGAGGCAATGCAGGAACCTCCCTGTTTCACAGCTGAACTGCAAGACACACACACACACACATAATGCAAGTGCCACAACTCCCGCTGTGCTGTTTCTTCTGCAGAAACCAGGACCCGTCCCCAGAGCGAGAGCAGGGATCGGGTGGCAGGAATGTCACCTCCCCACGGCGAGGTGTCCCATCCCTGTGCCAAGGGACAGCAGAGCAGGCAGGTGCTGTCCTGGGACACGGAGGCTCTTACCCAGGTTTAAACTGGAAGATGATCCATGTGAAGATAAGGAGGGTGGTGGAGTCTGGGAGTGGCCAGGTCCTTGGCTGGGCAGAGGCATTCCCACGGGGCCGGGAGAGGAGGAAAACCCCAGGCCATTATAAAAACTGTGTCCTATTGGTGTCAAACTGCTGGATGTCCTCTTGTAGAGGTCACTGCTCCCTGTCAGGGAGTCTCGGCGGGAGCCACTGCCCGTGTTGGAGTTGGCAACTGAAACGAGGAAGAGAGGAAAATCGCAATGTGTCAACGAGCTGCTGAGGGAAGTGGACACCAGCACCTGGGGACAGCTCATGGCATCCGCCTCCTGCTGTCCTGAGGGTGCTGCGTATGCCCAAATGCCATGCATTCAGTAAAGTACGCAGAAAACAGAATCACAGAATGATGTGGGGTTGAAAGGGATCTCTGGAGATCATCCAGTCCAAGCCCCTGCCAGAGCAGGGTCACCCAGAGCAGGTCCCACAGGAACGTGTCCAGGAGAGGTTTATATCTCACCAGAGAAGGAGACTCCACCACCTCTCTGAGCAGCCTCTGCCAGGGCTCTGCCACCCTCACAGTGAAGAAGTTCTTCCTCGTGTTTAGATGGAACTTCTTGTGGTCAAGTTTGTGCCTCTGTCCTCATGTCTTGTCCCTGGGCACCACTGAGAAAGGACTGGCCCCATCCTCTGACACCCACCCTTGAAATATTTCTAGGTGTTGATCAGCTCCCCCCTCAGCCTTCTCTTCTCCAGACTAAAAAGCCCCAGGTCCTCAGCCTCTCCTCATAAGAGAGATGGTTCTAGGCCCCTAACCATCTTCATAGATCCTCAATTAACAAAATTAACTTGAACCCTGTCTTTGCATGTCTAGTTTTGCAGCTTCCACACTCCTAGAACACATCGAGAAACACATTCCAAACTCTACTGGCAGAAAGATCAAGAAGCTAAAAATCCCCTTGAAGGAAACAGCCAACGGAAACGACAGCAAGTGTTGGCTTTGGGGCACAGCCAATGCTTTTGCTTGTGAATCCTCAGAAAAAGGTTTCTCTACTTCAAAGCTCTCTCCCTCACAGCATGTCACTTAGTTTAGCAGAAGATACTGGCTGGCCCTACAAGCAATGCCTATTTATTCTGTGGCCATTAGGGCTAAACCAAATCCAAGAGGAGATTTGATCTATTTGCGTTTACATAAGAGCCTGAACAGCTCGGGGTACGTTGACTCCAAATCCTCGTGCTCACCTTGCATTATATTGGAAAACAGCTCCTGTTTGCAGCAAGCTTTATTGAGATGGGAATCAGAATTCAATTTAACACCTACACCCAACGCTGTTTTCAAGAGCTGTCTCAATAGTCAAATACAAACTCTTTAAATGCACTGTCAACTTGAGGAGGGGAAAAAAATAATCAATTTTGCATTACAATCTTGTTTAATAAATAGTGAAATTGTTCGCTGTAATGAACTAATAATTTTTCATGACTGCACACAAGTTTTATTCAAAAATGCCTCACGTTTCTATTCATTGATTGAAGGAGAACAAGTTTGTGCATCTTGGCACCGAGCAAACTAGTCATTCAATCAGATGAATTAAACAAACCAAAGAGAAAAAAGTGGATGTTGTGTTTACCTGAATCCAAGAGGGTTCAAATTCTCAGGCTGGGTTTAAGGAAGATATTTAGGATGACTTTTATTCATAACTGTGATTTGAAGCAGTGACAGTACATCCCTCAGTGTTTTCTGATGGAGCAGGTTCAAGAGGCACATTTAAACGTGCCCTTTGCATTGGGGAAAGCAGGAAAGTTCAGGACATAATTCCTACCTCGGAGACCAAGTGGTAATTAGAACAGTTGTTCTACTTCAAAAACAACAAACCTAATGAAAAATAAAAACCCATCAAAGCAACTCACAGACATCTTTCTGGTTTGGTTTTATTCTGGGGGAAAAAAACAAGAAAAAGAAAAATCTTTGTCTCCAACTGCCTAAAAATCAAATCAAACCAGGCCGTGTAGGGAGCATTTCTTGCCACCACAATAAGTGACTTTTTTTGGTGTATGACAGAAACAATTCCCAAAACCAAGCCTAGAACCCACCTCAGATCAGCTGTATTTTTTGTTAAATCACGCTGTCACTCAGCCATTACTCTGCAGTTCAGAGTCAGCACCCGGATGGACACCGCTCGGGCCAACTCCTGTCGGTTTGGTGTCTCCACCAAGCACACGCAGGTAAAGGCAGGCAAATTAAAAGCTGATTAAAAACTGAACCTGTAGCAACAAAGGGACGACTGACAGCGTGTAGAACACCTCAAATTCATTACTTTGGCGTTTCCAATACATCCTCTATTAATAGAAGTTTCACCAGAAAGCACTGCAGGTTTTGAAAGCTAAAGCAGTCCCTAAAGAGAAACGCTGAACCTCAGAGGGAGGTGTCCCAGTGCCAGCTCCTCACGAGCCCATAAGCTCCAACTGGAACCATCTGGTCCCAGAGCAAGGTCCTGCACCTGGGACAATCCCCAGCACAACCCCAGCCTAAGGGTGGGCTGGCTGGAGAGCAGCCCTGAGAAGGACTTGGGGGTGTTGGTGGGCAAGAAGCTCCACATGCCCCAGCACCCTGGGGCTGCATCCCCAGCAGCGTGGCCAGCAGGGTGAGGGGGGGATTCTGCCCCTCTGCTCTGCTCTGGGAAGACAAACACCCACCCCCACCAGTGCTGCCTCCAGCTCTGGGGCCACCAACATCAGGAAGACATGGAACTGTTGGAGTGGGGCCAGAGGAGGCCACAGAGGTGCTGGGAGGGCTGGAGTCCCTCTGCTGCGAGGACAGGCTAAGAGAGTTGGGGGGTTCAGTATGGAGAAGGGAAGGCTCTGGGGAGACCTTAGAGCCCTTTCCAGTCCCTAAAGGGGCTCCAGGAAAGCTGGGGAGGGACTCTGGATGAGGGAAAGGAGCCATAGGATGAGGGGGAATGGTCTTGAACTGAAAGAGCTGAGATGTGGGGAAGAAGTTCTTTGGTGTGAGGGTGGTGAGAGCCTGGCCCAGGTTGCCCCGAGAAGCTGTGGCTGCCCCATCCCTGGAGGGGTTCAAGGGCAGGTTGGAGGGGGCTTGGAGCAACCTGGTGTGGTGGGAGGTGTCCCTGCCCAGGGCAGGGCTGAGACTGGGTGATCTTTAAGGTCTCTTCCAACCCAAACCAGTCTGTGATTCTATGATTTCCCGCATGAAAAAGCTGCTGTTCTTACCTGCTGTCCCGAATCCCCCCAGCGCAGAGCCCAGTGTGGCTCCCAGAGAGCTGCTGCTCCCGAAGCCCAAGGAAGTGTTGGCCGGTTGGGCAGAGCCCTGGGAGAAGAGGGAGCTGCTCTGGGAATTGCTGCTGAGAGAGTTGTTGCCGTAGAAGGAGCTGGATGCCAGGTTGTTGGTGGGCTGCTGCTGGGGCTGAGGTTGGGGCTGCTGAGTTCCTAGAGGGCGAAATGGTCCATTCGTCGTTCCTGCCAGGCCACCTGCGGCACCGTTGGCCGAAGCTGCAGCCGCTGCGACCGCTGGAGAGAAAATAATTGGAAGTTTAGATTAAAAAAAACAAAAATAATAAATCTGTTTTCCTAACACTTTTAGAAGGTCCTTTTTATTTATTTACTTTAGCCTTTTTTAAAATTTTCTCAGAATAAACATCTCCCTCTCTCATCAAACTCTGTATAAAGTCTCTAATCCTGCAGCCCTGCCAACATCAAACCCAAGTGCTTTTGTTTTTTCAGCCAGTTCCAAAGGAAAAGAAAAAGCGAAATAAACAAGAACTACAAGGAAACAGTTAAAAGGCCTATTTAATAATCAGTTCCTAACACTGGCAATGACTGCTTACGTGCACAGATTTTGGCTGAAAAAATCCTTTTCAAGCCTTGGACTCCCAAAGAACCCTAATAAAACCTAAAACCACTCAGGGCAAAGGCCAGGCACGTAACATTTTACGTGAGGTGATCATTTGGGAGTCGTTACACAGGCTAAAACCTTTTATCACATGGGGAACCAGATGCCAGCAGATATGCTTAAATACCTGGTGTGAAATTCTGCAAAATAGTCAGAGTTTGTGTGACTTTCCGCCTCCGGGGCTGCTCTGGAGGCTCAGTTCACGATGCGCACAGAGGATGCTCTCAACAAGGACCCCCGCAAGGGATCTCAGTGAGGGCAAGAGTGTCATCATCGCCAGCCCAGAGCACCGCAGGATCCCCTCCTTGGGCTGGGTTTGTCACTCGAGGGGACTGGGGACTCACCTGCCTGCGCCGCGGAGGAGCTGATGATGACAGGAGCAGGGGCGACCAGGCGGACGGGGGCCCCCAGGCCGTTCCTGGCCCCTGCATTCACCACCAGAGCACCAGTTTGGTCGTAGTAGGCAGCAGGAGCCAGCACTGGGTACCCTGGAGAGAAAGGTTACAGGGCACGAGTAAGCTTCAGATGAGTAGAGTGCAGTAAGATATTTAAACGAAAATCTGAATTGAGAAAGAAATGCACCAGCAGCTCTGCTTCTCCTGAAGCAAAAAAAAAAAGAAATAAAATTAGAATATCCATATTAATAGTCTTCAACTTGATACTGGTAAGACTCTGAGGTAGAGAAGACTTTTTTTCCCACCAAACCTATTCTACTAGCATTGCCCTCTGTGCAAATTCAGTTCTACAGATGAAAAGTCTATTTCTATGTCTAAAAAATAATCTGTTTCTGTATCAAAAAAGCTCTATTTTCTGTGTCTAAAAAGGTTTAAACGCCTATTTCTTTTCCACTACCAGTATAACATCTGCTGGGACTCTTCATGTCTGTCAACACCCTGCACTTCCAGTGTATGTTGGTCAGTGGGGACACACGTGCAAAGAAGACGTGGAACTTCAGGTTAGGTATTTTTGAAGGAATGTATTTTAAGTATTTGTCAATATGTATCAATGAAAACTCTTAAATGGACTACGCCGGTGGCACACAAAGCAGCAGATTTTCAGTCACACATAGCTATTTAGGTTCCTTGCTATGGAATTCTACAGTTAAATAAAGCTTTCAGAAAAAGAGTGAAGCACTTCTCCCTGCTAGGGTCACAAAGAGAAGGGTCTCCAGAAATATTTGCTTTGCAAATATAACCCCCAAACCCCCAACAAGGTGGCCTTCAGGAAATCTGCAGATCGCTTGGAAGCACGTGTGTCAGAGTTCACATTGTAACTTAACACAGGAACGTGCTTCTTGACCTACCAAAAACTCCCTCAACAACCACCAGACCCTCCCAGCGAGGAGACCTGAGGCTGAAATAATCCTCTTCTCTCACCTGTGACCAACGGGATGCGCTTGCACATCATTCAAAAAAAACCACAACCAAACTTAGGGTTGCCATTTGCCCTTTGCCATCACAGTAATATTCCCTGTAACTGAATATCAAAAGCACTTGTATCACTCGGCCCCACTGACCAGAGCTACAAATCACACCGTAGCTCCTCTCTTCCAGGATTATCAATTACAATAAACCCCCGATTCCTTCTCTCTGTTTCCTTTTCTTGTTTTTAAGCCACTAGGAATTACAAAGGGGAAGCCCTTCTGTTAAAGTCAAGCACTGGGCAGGGATGGAGGGACATGGCTAATGAGGGGGACTAAGGTATCTCTGAGGGTTGAAAATCAAGATGACATAACCCTGTGTGATCCACAGGAAAATGTGAAAGCAACTTCCAGTAGGAGCCATCAATCCTTCGGCCTACACCAGTAATTAACGCACCCCATGCGGTGATACAGTTGATAACATTTGTTTTCATCTGTGGAACGGGGATCTACACTCTGATTTAGCTTAAATGCCGCACAGGTAGGGAGGTTCACATCTAACAGCCTCCCCAAAACACCCCCAGATTCAAATTTTTAAAAACAGTTAAGACCCAAATCTTTCTGAAGGCCAGGCAAATGTGACACCAAGCAGAGACAGGAGATGTTCATTTCCTTCGATGCCCCCCGGGGAGCCCTACCTGGCATCCCCGCTGCTAGCCCCTGCCCGAAGGCCAGGGCAGAGTTGACAGCGGCGGCAGCCACCAGCGGATCTGTCTGCTGGCCCTGCTGATTCTGGTTGGGGGTCAGAGGACGCTGGCTGGCTCCTCCACGCAGGACCTGCAGAAGACAGAGGAAACATTGATCTGTTTATTCTGGAACCCAGGAGCACATCACAACCAGCAGACACCTGCAGGAGCATCGCCAGCAGTCCCTGGGCTTCTTGAACACCTAACGTATGACAACCCTCAGCTTCACTGGGGATGGAGCTGCCATGGTCACCACAAGCCTTCCCACCACGGTAAGTGCAGAAGACCCGTTTTCAGTAAGACCCTGTTTCAATACTAAATCCCCTCCCAGGCTGACTGAGCACAATCTGGAAGCACTTCACCATCTGACCTCTTCCATATCTTGATCTACTTTCAATCTTCACCCTCTGTTAGGAGTCTTTGCTCCCCTGCCCCATCCCAGGTAACGTCTGGCCTCTGCCACAGAACCACCACTGAGAGCACACCTGAGGAGAAACCTTCAAAAGCCCAACTAAGGAGCTTGGAACCAACGACACGAGGTGACGGGGGTTTCCCAAGCTTCCAGCCTCCATAAAAAGAGCGACCCAGTGACACAACACTGACTGGAAATAATGACCAAAGATCACTCCTTGTCTTTTTTAGGGAGCTCTTGTGGCTGAAGCACACGTTGCTCTCCAAAGGGAAGACGGCAAAGCGACCTTTCCTGTAATTACCTGTCACAGGATTCGTTTGCAAAAGCCTTTATTACTCCTAGAGGCGATGCAAGAGCCTGCACCTGCCCGTGGGGTCATCTTATTAAACAAAAAGCCATCCTTTGGTACTCAGGGTGGTTTCTTGCAAAAATAAGGGCGGGGGGGTGTCACACCATAGAGTTATTAGAAGAAAAAATGACTTTGCACACTGAGAGACTGGGAGAGGATACTGAAGTTAATGGAAGAGGGCTCCAGGAAAGCTGGGGAGGGACTCTGGATGAGGGAGCGGAGCCATAGGATGAGGGGGAAGGGTTTGAACCTGAAAGAGGGGAGATGGAGATGAGATGTGGGGAAGTTCTTGGCTGTGAGGGTGGTGAGAGCCTGGCCCAGGTTGCCCAGAGAAGCTGTTCAAGGGGGAGTTCAAGGCCAGGGCGCTTGGAGCAACCCGATTTGGTGGGAGGTGTCCCTGCCCAGGGCAGGGGGTGGCACTGGATGGGTTTTAGGGTTGCTTCCAACCCAAACCAATCTATGATTCTATGATTTAGATGCACATCCCAGTCTGCCATCGCTGTCAAAGCCTTCATGTCAACTCTTGCTGCAGGTGCTGGGTAAGGACACGCTGTGTGCGGGCACCACATGGGGCACAGGAGACGGAGGGGCAGCTGCAGGGAGCAAAATGGCAGCATTTTTCATAAATACACTATTAAGATGTCTTAAGCAGCACAAATCAACCGTCTGTAATCATCACTCTAGGTCTGCAAAACATTTGCCTCAGCAGTTCTTAGAAAAATTTCGTGCCAAAGATATACCCTGTATCCTCTGCCTGATGGAATGTTTGCATTAAAACAACCCCCACGATCCCTGCTCCCGCCTGCTCCACAGCTATAAAAGTAATGAGAAATATTTTAGAGGCTAAAGATGATGGATAAGCTTTATTTTAATAGCCCAAGCCTTTGCAGAAGCCCTTTTAGCACACACCTTCGCTTTGGAGAACAGCTCTGGGTCTGAATGCTGAAGGAGAAATGGCTCTGGCACACTCTTAATGCCATTCTACCTGCTCGGGGGTACGGGGGGGGGGCTCTGCTCAGCGCCCTCCTGTGTGTGATCAGCTGGGGGTTTGATCATGAACATCCTCAAGAGCAAAGCGCTCTCCTCCCCATCACTGGTCCAGGATCAGTGGTGAGAAAATTCACTGCTTTTTTCATCTCAAAAGGCTTTATAATACTACCAAACACTGGTTTTCCTTCACTTCTCCAAGCAGAAGCCAATTCACTCAGCTGCCAGTGGCTGCTCTCCCAAGGTGCACTCTCGAACACACAAGGACCAGGAGGAGGGAGTTTTGTGTTACAACAGGACAGGAGCCACCTCACTTTTTTTCAGCTGCACAATGAAACCCAATTTGTTTCCAAGCAGAAAGTGCCACGGGACAGAGGCCGATGATCCTGTATAAAGCCAAGGGCAGGCGAGGACCGAGCACCAGTCCCACCAGGCCAGATGGGACCAGTAAAGGTAACAGATGCTCAAGTCGCTTCCCAATGCCTGTCCTATAGGCCCTGCCCAGGTGGGAAAGGAGAAAAAAGTGAAGTGTGTGTCCATGGGGAACCAGAGCCAATGGTGGGACACCTCTCCTCCTTCTCTTCATGCTTACCTTCACTACACACGTTTAGGAGACATAAATTTAGTCTGAAAGTTTAGATTATTTTTTTTAAGTGCTGATTTAAACAGCAAGCCAACAATCCATACCCCCATACAACTCTGTAAAACGTTTAAGGTGTCTTTTCAGCTTAGCAAAGGAAGAAATTCATTGATCCCCATTAATTCTCCTACCAGTCTCTCAGTTTCCACCTTCCACTAGATTCACATTTGTGTCACCTGCATCACAGGTACAACTAGGATCCAATATCAACCTTTAAAAAGCTTACTTTACCTAACTGAAGTTAAGAAAATTTACCTAGTTAAATTCCAGCTATAGGAAAAAAAATAAGAACCAAAACCAACCAAAACCTAAACGCTCAACAAGAAACTACAGTGATTCATCCCTGTCAAGGAATTAAGAGCGAGGACACGGATGGTACAAGCCCCATCAAGCTCCCATCATTGACAAAATATGGAAGGAAAAAGTTCCCCTTATCAGCTCACAGTGGGATTTCTTCATGGGCTTTGTTTAAAAAAAAAACCAACCTAAACCAAATACATTTAAACCACAGATACCTGTCTCAATATTCATCTCAGACCATATGAAAAACCTTCACTAACTTCATTCTTGTTGTCCTTTTAGATGTTAAATTCTCCACATTTTTGTGCAGATGAAAGCAAAACAGCTGCAACATCTGGCTTCCAAACATAGCAACTCCAGGGTTTTCTTTTTGCACTCATCCTTTGTCTTCAAGTCCCCAGGTGGACACCAAACCAATTCTCTCTGTTGGTATTTTGACCCTTTTAAAGCTAATCTTCAAAAAAGCAGCAGAATAGGGTGGATAAGAACATGTTTATTGACATTTCAACAAGGCCAAGTGGCGGGTCCTGTCCTTGGGTGACACCAAGCCCCTGCAGCGCTACAGGCTGGGGGCAGAGTGGCTGGAGCTGCCTGTCAGAAAAGGCCCTGGGGCTGTTGGTGGACTGTGGGCTGAAGAGNAATAACAGGAAAAAGTGTTTTCACCAGTATGGTTATTGGCCATTGGAAGAGGCTTCCCAGAGCAGTATCAAGCTCCTAGACCCCCCCCCTGCCGCTGATCCAGGCCAGCTGCAGCCCTCCTCCTGCTGCTGAAGCTGTTACCAGCTCCCAGAAGAAAAGGAGAGGTATGTTGGGCTGACAACTTGGGTCTGAAATGGGCTGCAGTTACTCCTTGTGGGAGGGAGAGGATGGTGGCTGGGTTCAAATCTTTGTGTGGAGCTCTGGTGTCCTGCCTCTTGATGCTCAGAGCCCAGGTTTCAGCCAGATGGTGGCTTCTCTCCCATGTGCTTTCACAGA
>VXBJ01006048.1:34775-89950 GCA_013400055.1 Nycticryphes semicollaris
ATAACAGGAAAAAGTGTTTTCACCAGTATGGTTATTGGCCATTGGAAGAGGCTTCCCAGAGCAGTATCAAGCTCCTAGACCCCCCCCCTGCCGCTGATCCAGGCCAGCTGCAGCCCTCCTCCTGCTGCTGAAGCTGTTACCAGCTCCCAGAAGAAAAGGAGAGGTATGTTGGGCTGACAACTTGGGTCTGAAATGGGCTGCAGTTACTCCTTGTGGGAGGGAGAGGATGGTGGCTGGGTTCAAATCTTTGTGTGGAGCTCTGGTGTCCTGCCTCTTGATGCTCAGAGCCCAGGTTTCAGCCAGATGGTGGCTTCTCTCCCATGTGCTTTCACAGAAATAAAGAAGATCCTTTTCTGACCCTCCTGGAGGCTTGGGCTTTGGCCTTGTCCTTCCTCAAGTAGGCTGTGGGTCTCTTAGAGAAGCCTTGGCCCTTGAGGTTGCTCCTGGGGGACTCTGGTGTCCCCTGTATCATTCCTCAGGCTGGGCTCTTCTTTGCTCTGTTCCCCTCTTACTCCAAATCTTTTCACAGGCCACCAGCTGAATTCAAAGACACCAACACATCCAGGTCCCAAAACTGCCCCAGAGACTCCTTTTCGAAGTGTCCCAGCCCTCAGCAACAATGCAGACCGTAAGTACCTTTCCTCCAGCACTGGAAATATTGGTGAATGAAGCCTCACACAAGCACTTCTGCCCTTGGAGACACTGGTGCCTGATGACCCACTGGAGCTACTTCCCCTCCTCTTGTGTGGCTGCAGTGGTTTCTGATGCATTCAAGGAGTTGAACCCTTCCCTCGGTGAGGAAGGGATGGGATAAATACTCTGTATCTGGCTTCTCTTTANATCTTTTCACAGGCCACCAGCTGAATTCAAAGACACCAACACATCCAGGTCCCAAAACTGCCCCAGAGACTCCTTTTCGAAGTGTCCCAGCCCTCAGCAACAATGCAGACCGTAAGTACCTTTCCTCCAGCACTGGAAATATTGGTGAATGAAGCCTCACACAAGCACTTCTGCCCTTGGAGACACTGGTGCCTGATGACCCACTGGAGCTACGGCACCTGCAGTTCCTTTCTACTTCCCCTCCTCTTGTGTGGCTGCAGTGGTTTCTGATGCATTCAAGGAGTTGAACCCTTCCCTCGGTGAGGAAGGGATGGGATAAATACTCTGTATCTGGCTTCTCTTTAGCAATCTGTGGTGGTGTTGCTTTACCAGAGCCAGTGTTGAAGAAACACCCCTCAGAGCAGCTCCATCCCGCTGAGGAGCGTAACCATGTGAGTGCCTGGGCCTGGGGAAAGGCTGGTGACAGGCGGGGGTGACCTTCTCTCCTCCCCTGCAGTAGCTGACTAGTCAAGAAGAGCGCTCTTGACAACAAGAGGTGGCTTTTGCTGCTCCTGAGCTCCTGGAGTCGGGCTCTGCCCCTCTCCTGCTGCACGTTGCTCCCGAAGCTGCCTTGCCCTCGGTGCTGTTCCAGTGCCACTGGTGCCAGCCGCTGCCCAGGGAGAGGGGGGTGAAGGTGTGCGGGGGGATCCCAGCTCACGTGTGCCTTTGTTTCAGCTCCTCATCAGGGTTACAGACCAACTGTGGCACAACCTGTGGCTCCGAGACTTCAGGAGCGAGGAGCCAGAGGAATTTAAGTCCTGGCATAATAAGTACCTTTACTGTCAGGAGGCCCAAGAGCAGCAGCAGCTCAGCTTAGCCCGGGAGACTGGCTCAGCTGCTGCTGACAGAGGTAAAAGGAAGGGTTGAACGATGAGAGAGGGGTCTGGGAATGCTGCCCAGGGGACGTATTTGTGTGGGGAGAGTCTTCCAGAGTGGCTGGTTTAAATCCAGTCCAATGTAGGAGCTGCTTAACTCTCTGTTCTCTCCTCAAGACAAGCAATGAGGAGCCTCCTTTATCACAAGCTGCATCTAAGCAATGTCTCCCTTTGGCCTCCTACAGGTCAAGTGGACTCTCCACCTGAGGCCCCTCAGGATGTGTAACAGAGACAAGAGAATCTGGGATCTGTAGGAGCTCCTCTGGCAGGGAACACTGAGTGAGTGCTTCTCAAGGGGTGCTTGCTGTTTAGGGCCTCTTCTGTGTACTCCTGCCAGCATCCCCCTGCAGCTCCGTGTCCTGGCAGGAACAGACACTGCATCCCCTTAAGGTCCTTTTCCAGGGAACCCTGTAAGTGGAATAGCCTCTGTCTTGCTGGGAAGCCTCAAGATCCTGGACCGTGCTGGCTCCATGTGGTCTCAGCCACGCTGCTGTCAACAAGCGCAGCTTCTGCCTGAAGAACTGCATCCATCCACAGTGAATCTTCTCCTGAAATGACTGTCCCGTTACTTTTTCAGCACAACCCAGTCCTGTGTGCATCTACCGAGGGCCATGCTCATGCCATGCTTGAGGAGCTGCCCTACAGTGGGTCCAGCACCAGCAGAAGCTAGTCTGTCCCATCTTTGCGAAGACCCAGATACTCCTGGTTTCTTTAGCCCAGGAAACCAGCACCGAAGAGTAAGTACAACCTGCACAACATCCCTGAGCAACTCCTTCCCAAACACAGGAATCTGCTGCTTCTGCTCTAAGAGAAATCCCCGCTCTGCAGGAAAGGGGATGCTGGTGGCCTCTCTCCCCTCCGGGAGGAGAGGGTAAAGGCTGTTCAAATGCTTATGCCTGCCCTGGGTCTGCTTTTCCAGGGCTGTAGCTTGGAATCACTCTCTGCTCCCCTCCTCTGGCTGCTGCTTGAATGTGGGGGGTTTCTGGTTGATTTGTGTTTTTCTTTTCTTCATCTTTTGCAAAGGCTTCTAAAAGAGGTTCTTTAGAAGTCTCTAATGAAGACCTGGGACTTTCTCAGTAAATGTAAAGGCTTAACACCAGCACAGGGTGAGGATCCCAGAACTATTTATTCTTAACCTCTTAATAAATTATAGCATGGTTTTTTTCATTCATATTTAGCATGCTATCAGTTTTGCCCTCATTCAAGGGACATCACTCCCTCTCAGTGCTGTGGGCAATACCCACACCTGAGTGTAAGGCTCCAGGAGGAACCAAGGGGCAGTTGAGCAGCGCCCAAAACTGTTCTTGGGCCTCAGCCCTTGGCTCAAGGCTCCTCTGGGGCCTGACCTGGATGCCAGACTCCCCTTCCCTCCCCTCTGGCCCTGCCTAAGGACAGAGGAGAAATAAAGGGTGGCACAACGCTCAGCAGAAGAGAATATATTGTTAACCAAAACCACAGCAGAATTCCAAGAGGAAGGAGCCGTTATTTTACAGCACAACACACACTGAAATGCTGCACGGTGACATAAAAGCATCTGGGACTGGAACAAAGTTACAGCACATCAGAGTCTGAGAACATTTGTCCAAGACCTTCTAAAGAAGACAAGAATTATAGAATGGTTAGTGTTTGAAGGGACCTTAAAGACCATTGTGTTCCAGCTCCCCTGCCCCGGGCAGGGACACCTCCCACCACACCAGGTGGCTCCAAGCCCCCTCCAACCTGGCCTTGAACCCCTCCAGGGATGGGGCAGCCACAGCTTCTCGGGGCAACCTGGGCCAGGCTCTCACCAACCTCACACCAAAGAACTTCTTCCCCACATCTCAGCTCCATCTCCCCTCTTTCATTTTAAAACCATTACCCCTTGTCCTGTCACTCCACTCCCCAACAAAGAGTCCCTCCCCAGCTCTCCTGTAGATCCCTTCAGATCCTGGGAGGGGCTCTAAGGTCTCCCCAGAGCCTTCTCTTCTGCAGACTGAACAACCCCAGCTCTCTCAGCCTGTCCTCACAGCAGAGAGACTCCAGCCCTCCCAGCATCTTTGTGGCTGGAATGTATGGATGGTTTGTTTTTTTTCCCTCCTATTTTTATGGGAGGTCAATAGCTCTTTTCTGCAATTTCAACCGAGTGCCGGGAGCGGTCACCGGAAAAATCAAAAAAAAACAATGAGGATTTTTCAAAGCTGCTGTGTTCCTTGTACACAACCAGCCATGGAGAGTACCCTGCCCCTTACCTGCTGCTGGCCCTGCTGGGTTTGCTGGGTGGTCTGCTGGTTGGCCGAGTTGGTGGCCGCAGCAGCGGCGGCTGCTTGCTGCTGGAAGAGACTGGCGGGATACACTCCCCACGGTGTGACTCCATAGTACTGGTGAGGGACGACCGCCGGACCTGCAGGGGGAAGGGAACCCGTGAGCTTCTGGAACAGGACACGGAAAAAAGGTCACCAAACCACCTGCTCATCACTTCTGGTTCAACAAATCCTATTTCCAGGTGATCTGCTTTAGAGCCTTTGCAAATACAGAGAGATTCTGGCATTTGTGTTATTCCTTTTTAAAAAACTCCCAAGTCAGAACCGAAGTTTCATCTTTGTTTTAATCTTATTGGATGAGATCAAATTCTGCTACCAGTGACCCGGATAAATTCGATGGTTTTGGTGTTGTACCCTACTTCTACAGTGAAGAACCACACTTCCTCTCTAACCAAGAGAAGGAAACTTGTCAAAGGACAGATAGACAGGTCTCTTCTAATCTCAGCTGACATCCTCAGCTCAGTAATGTCTGTCATTTAGCTCAAACAATAAATTTTAAAAACCTCTTTGTGTCTGACAGCATCACTTCTCAAGCGTTTAAAATGTTCTTTTTCCAGCAACTCAGTGCTATTCTGCGTTTGCAAAGCACCATAAAAGAGGCTGTATGATCCTGTGTCTTTCCACATCCCTCCCTCCTCCAACTTAAGAGGCTTAAAATAAAAAAAAAAAAGCACCAGAAAAAGCCTAAGTTTTCAAGTTTCTTTGTGCTTTATCAAGTCTCAGGACACCACACACTTAATTTAGTTATGGAAAAGATATTCTTAAGTAATTCTAGTTGATGTAATTCCGAGCAAGCGAGGAGTGCTCTGCACTGAAGGGAGGAGTCCCTCCCACCACATAACACAGCGGTGAATTCAATAATATTTTTTATTATGTCTGCTGGGTATCTTTTGGAAAGGTCAACAGAGAGACAGAAGCATTTCCTTTGCTTTTCAAACACCTCGCCTGTCCCAGGGGGGGTTCCCTCCTCACAGCAGGAGTAACTCAGGGCACAGCAGCCTTTCTAAGGCCACAGTCAGGTTTGACACTGCAGAGTAAGTTGGTAGTGAATTTGAACCATGCTCTTACGCTTGTGTGGAGTAAAACCAGCTCCTGCATTCAGAGAGAGGGTTAGCATTTCAGTTCTAACCAAGGTGTCTCGGTGCTGCTGTTAGTTATGGCTCACAGCAAGGCCCCACAAGAAGCCTAGAGAACAAGTGCTGTGAGGAGAGGCTGAGGGAACTGGGCATGGTTAGTTTGGAGGAGGCTGAGGGGAGACCTCCTTGCCCTCTAGAACCACCTGACAGGAGGGTGTAGAGAGGTGGGTGTTGGCCTCTTCTCCCAAGGGAATCATGACAGGACCAGAGGAAATGGTCTGAAGTTGGGGCAGGGGAGGTTGAGATGAGCTATTGGGAAGAATGACTTTACTGAGAGAGTGGTCAGGCCCTGGAACAGCCTGCCCAGGGAGGTGGTGGAGTCCCCATCCCTGGAGGGGTGGCTGAGATTGTAGGGGGGTTTTGGTGTGTGTGTGTGTGTGTATGGTTGGACTGTATGATCTCAGAGGCTCTTTCCAACCATGAAGGTTCTGTGATTCTGTGAGAACAGCATAATGCACATAAAGACTGTAAGTATTTGCCCCTGGAGACTTAAAAATCATTCCCCCAAAACACGGGATGACAGTAAAAAGGGAGATGCAAAAAGACACTGCTGAGTGCAAGTTTGGGTATGACAAAGGAAGCGCTTTTTCCTTTTGGTTTTGTGGGTTTGTTTTTGTACAGTAACAGGTATTTGTCTCTGATGAACTGCCTCATCAGTCAGAAGCAACACACTATGCACAGGCTGCATCCCAGCCCTCCCAGTCACTGCTGCCCACTTCTGGGGCACAGCAGCCGTTCAGATACTCATCCCATATTTAATCTCAAATATTGAATTCGTATTTCAGAAGTGTCACAGCTACTCTTCCCGTTGTGCTTTCCCCAAATTCATGGGTTTGCAGCGTCACTGACACACGGGCCCAGCTCTCTGCATGTGCAGGGAGATGTCACAAGCAGCCTGTTGTCCAACACCAGGCCCTTCAGCACTCCATCCCAACACTCCTATTTGTGCCTCTCCCTAAAGCTCTGCCACCAAAGCCACCTTGTCTACCTTAACTCTCATCTGTCCTGGAGCAGCAACCATTTGGTTCTGGGTACACCCCAGGAGGTGGCTTGCCTACCTTACTCCCGTTTGTCCCGAAGCAGCAACCATTTGGTTCTTACCTGAGAATTCAGGAGCAATGACAGCTAAAATTAAGAAAAATCTGCCAAAACTTCCTCAGTCCCACGAGGGCACTGCCTTCCCCGAGCAGAGCAGTTACCGACACAGGGCTGCTGGATTAGAACCGGTTTATATTCAGCCACTGCAGATGAGGCAGAGACTGCTTGGATGCTTCTCCACCCCACAGGAAAATAGTTGGAACTGCTCCATTTTACGCCAGTAATCGGCCTGCGTTTGCCCAGAGGCTACTGGGAAGTTGCTGTGATCCCCTTTTATCTGGGCAGAACGTGAGCAATCTCCCTGGGTTATTTTAATCTTAGTTCTAATTATCAAACAACCACAGTCTAGATAGAGGTGGGTTGTTTTTTTTTTTCTTCCTAGTTAGAGATTCCTCACCGGATCTGCAAAAGCCTTAGGTGTTTGAAAGAAGAGGAGGTGGAAAGCCCTGGAAGTTTGCAGGCAGCTGGGTTTACAGGAGCTGTGAGTCTGGCTCAGCCCATTCGAGCGCATGGTTGAGGCTCATTATCGAACCCTGTTCTCAGTGAGGGCAAGTGTGTCATCATCGCCAGCCACAGCACCACCACAGCGTTTCTCTACTTCAGGGGACACTTGCACCTGCTTTTACACTTAAAGATACACATACACAAGAAAATAAAAGCCATTGCAGGGCCTCCAAAATCAAATATTCCCAAATACTACCTCTCTCATGTTGGCCACAGACACAAATATTCCTTTCAAGAAACATTAGCAAAAGCATCTCTAAGCGTGTTCTTGGCATCGGTTTTGCTTTTCATCTCAGGCTCACACTCCCATCTCTGTACACAGAAGCCAGGCCTGCCCTCTGCTGAGGGCTTGGGGACCACCAGGTCCAACAGCCTCCAGAACCTCATGTCAGAAAATGTAGCACATTTATCAGTCCCCAGGGATTTGTGAGCTGACCCCTGTGTGATTATTGGTTTGGGGACCTCAGATAGCCATGAAGTGGTGTTTCTACAGGGACGGGGGCGAGAAAGAGCTGAAGTGGAAGGGCTCTGGTGCAGCACCTGGGGCCAGTGCAGAGCCAGGGAGATGTCACCTGTGCAGGACAAGGTGCTACCCAAACCCCGGTGCTGGGTGGCACATGAGGTACCCACACCTGTCCCCAGCGCGGAGCTGGCTCTGATGGGACACACCTCAACACCAAGTGACAAGGTTCCTCAGCCAGCCAAGCTGGAGAAGCCCAGAGCAGACACATCCCAACTGACCCCACCATCAGTCCAGCAGCACCCTGCTTTTCCTGAACACAATTATTCCGGCATCCACTTCTCTACAAGGAACAGAAACCCTTTTCTACCTGTTAACCCACCACCTCCAGGGGAATCAACATTTCCCACTCTGCCTTCAGAAGTCAAGATTTCTTCTTGAGTGACATTCTTCTCAAATGACAGAAGGCAATTTCACAACACTGTTTAAAGACAGCAGTATCTTCCCCACAGTTCAAACTCACAAGTGACTTTTTTTCTTGAGTCTAGGAAGCCCTTCCCCCTGCATTAAATTGGTTCTTTAAAAGGCTACTATCGTTGGGAAGAAGTGAGAATTATCACATGGCTGACAGTCTTAAAATCATGAAAAAGCTGTCATAATGGCAGAATGTTAACTGGAAGAATTATCTCCATCAGAAAGTGTGCAAAAGTTTCCCCTCTGCTTTATGAGTGACCATGAGCAATAGACTTCCAACAACTCTTAACTCATTTCTTTCATCTCAAACTTCCCCAAGACCTCCCAGTTTCACACTCCCATGGGCATCAGGGAGGTCGCCTGACTTTATAACTTGCTCTAAACACCTAAATCACCCCATGTCCCTCCAGTGCTCGGTCAATTACAGAGCAAGAGCTTTCCCAACTGCTCCAGTCCGGATGATTTTCCTGACAGCAAAGATCACCGAGGAGTGGTTTGTTCTATTGTCACTTCTAGCTCTTGGGGTCCAGAGCCCAGTGAGCCAGATGAAGAAATTTGTATTTCTCAGTGGTGAAGCACTTTTCAAGAGTCAGAAAGTTGAAAAACTAGTCAAGCAGAGATCCTGATGCCACATTTTGGGATGCTTTAGGTATCCTAGTTCGAATTTCTAAGGCCCTACTGATATATTTAGGCAGCTGCAGCTTCAATACTGCTGAGAAAAAGGGAAAAAAAAAGAAAGAAAAAAAGGAGTTGTCACAAACACACTTGCTGTTCCCTAGAAATCTGGCAGCAGTTCCGTGTGGTCTTTCCATGAAACCAAGAGGCTGCCCTACTGCTCCACTGAACTTGGGTGTCTGACTGACAAATGAGCTTTACAAGCACTGATGTTGTGCCAAAAGGCCAACAAGAATCCTCTCTTCATGGTATCCGTTTACAAAGCACCCCTTGTGCTTGTAACTGGAATCGCTGGTGTTCCAGCTTCCTTACTTCTATTTGCCACCAAGAGTTCAGGTCACTCATTCATCCACATGTCCATCACCACATGAGAGCGATCGACCCCTGGACCAGCAGGAACATCCTTGTACTCCAACTCTTGGCTCCCTTCCATTTAATCAGTGTCATTTGTTTGCCAACAACACGTTATTACCTGCACTTAACCTGGAGTTGTTATCACACAATCCACAGACAACAATCACAACAGCCCAAGAGTCCAAAGCCCATCTTCAAGTCATAAGCTCAATTCTTTACCTATTTCCAAATGATCTGCTATAAACACCACCCAACTGGGTGACAGTTGCTGAAATCCCATTTCACAGCTCGACCTGCTACTGGCCTCAAAGCTTAAAAGCTAAGCAGGGGTTACCCAAGAGCTGTTAAACCTGACGAAGAGTCACATACCAACCACAGGGCTCTTTGGCAGAACCGGGTAATTCCTCTACAACCAGCATTCCCTGGGTTTGGTTTGGTATGAGCCATCCCGAGGGATGTACTGGGACTCCAGAAGTTCTAAGTGGAACGTGGCAACAACGCGCAGGCTCTACTAAAATAATCTATTCTCAATTAAGTAGTTTTGATTTAAAGTGTAGGTGGATTCCTCTGCCAGTGGCTCAGGGAAAGCAAAGCATAGTTATAAAAATGTTCCTTCTCAAAGTACACTCATCCCTTGCCCTCAATGTTTAGGCAAGAACTCGTGGTGTACGCACAAGTTCAACGTACAGTGTGTTCCTCACACCGTCGAGACGCTGTTTCACCGAGCTGTCATCTCAAGATACGACAATTTTGGCTACAACAGTTGGCAAGAATTTGGAAAGCAATAGATGAAAGTTTGGGAGAAGGATCTTGCACAAAGACAAGAACCACCCTCTTTGGTTGCCATCTGGGAAACCGCACATTCACAGTGTAAACCTTCCAGCAGATTGGAGATGATTTTACCCAGAGAACCCAAAAAGCATTATAAATTCTTAACAGAGTCAAGTGGAAGGGAAAGACAGGGTTTGCAGGATGCACTGTGGTCAATAAAGCTCAACAGCAACAAGAGACATCTTTCCTATCAGGAAAAGAAATTCTTCACCTTTCCAGCATTTACTGGGTGTATTTTCAAAGGTTCTCTCTCACTAACGCCAGTCACCAAAACCCCACAAACACACAGCAACGTTTCTGTTTGGAAGCGTTTCAGTTCACATTTCCTCTGGTTTGGTCACACAAACAGAGAGCGAGCCCAGAGCAAGTGTTACACGTGAATTATCCCATTTAACCTGAAGAAAATAAGGTTTCCAAGACAAAACGCTCTCTCAGCTCACCGATACGCAATTATCTCTCCACACAAATCACAACGTGCTAATATTTAACATCCACAATGACAGACTCCAGAGCAGTTTGGGTACAAAAAATGGTCACACAAATACAGGGAGAAGTGGGAAAAATCTCACCTAACGTGGCGGCAGCTGCGAGCCCGGCTGCGTAGGGGTCTGTCCCCGGCGGAGCAGCGCTGATGATGTAGGGGTTGGGGACGAAGGCAGCAGGAGCTAAACCTGCTGAAAACATACCTGTCAGTAAAAACAAACTTATCTAGATTGAAGCCCTACACCAAAACACCTCTGGCTATGTGGCTGGCCAACACAGCAGGTTGCTTTAGCATTTCCAAGCTTTTTACAGGTTGGTTAGGGAGTGAGCAACCACAGCATTTCCCAGAGTCATAACAGTGGATATAATTTACAGAGAAGAAACCCAATTCCAAAAAGACACAACACCCATAAGGAAAGGCAAAGTGGTAAAACAGTCCACATGCAGCACTGATACCTGCTCAGATGTCCCTGCAGCACCTCTTTTCTGTTTAGGTGACTTAACACCAGCTTGGTATTAACACTAGCTAATTGCTTGATACTCTTCTCTATTTCTAGAGTTAATCAAGACCCACTTTCTGAGCTCCATCCCTACTACGTCAATAAATGAGTCTGGAAGGAGCTGAGGAGGGCACAGGCAGTATTGCAGGGCACTGCCACTGCTGTGCAGGCATTTCTCCCTCCTCCTCTGAAAGGAAAGGGTTTAATCATTAGAGAAATTGCCAGGGGGCAGGAGTGGGGTGTGGAGGGGAGGTGAAGGGGATTAAGATAAAAAGCTGAATAATTTTAATTCTGATCTATTGATGAACTCCCAATTAGTCCACAAGTGCAGTGCACAGAGCTGGGGTGCAGAGACCAGGCTCTTGGGTAGGAAGAGCTGCCGCTTAAACTGCTTATTTTGCTAAAAAGCATTTAATCTTAAGACAGTTTAACTCCAGTCACCCGTGAGCAGCCCTTCCACAGCTGTCCTGTTTTTCTACACCCAGGGATGAAGTGCTTTCTTCCCAGCTAATCTATACTGTTTTAATAATACGAATTATGTGTTGGCATAAATTCTGTCTTTAACTTCAAGCCAGTCCCCAGGGAGCAGAACTACAGGAAGTACATTCAGGTGTATGCTGAATTGTGCATTTTTCCCCTTATTTCCTGTGCTCACCCCAAGTCATCCCTCCCTCAGAGCAAGCAGTGCTTCTAAACGCTCTCCTTACGAGTGGTGCTCTCAGCAAGGGATGAGTGGTGTCCCTCCTGTCACACTCCAGTGTTCCAGAGCTTAAAGTGTGCAAGAGAGACCTCTAGAATTTTTCAAGCAGATCTTCAACCAATATACTTCTGCTCACGGGTCCATTACCAGGTGCGAGACCACGTTTAGGATTCTCTAAAACCTACCAATCCTTTTTTCTCTCCGCTGTTTTCCTGATGCATTCCTTCTGAGGACTAACAGTAAAATGTAATGGATGAAATGCCAGACTTACCTATGTGGGGCTGGTGGGCGGCTGCCAAGGCATATTGCTGCTGCTGGGCTGCTGTCAGCTGCTGAACAGCCAGGGCATTCGGTCTTTGGAACAACTAGAGGGACAGAAAAAAAAGAGCACAAATACAGTCCTTTACTCACGCACACAAAGCATTCTCTTACTTCTCTTTAAAGCAATTCTTTTACACTACATTTATTTTTCACAACTACAGACGCTTCCCTCTAAAGGGAAACGTTGCCAAAGGAATTGAAAAGCATCAAACCCCTTTGACATCAATTGTCTGTGATAATCCATCAGGAAAAATAAAATATGTATTTCTGAAGTACAGCGAAAGCACAGCCAGGGGTTTCTCTGCTGTTCTCTGCACAGCGCCCAAAAGCCCTTTTTCCCCCAACTCCTTCTCAACACACACCCTCACTGGAGCCCGGGGATCACTGGTGGCTGCCACCAGCATCTCCAGATCCTGACCCACACAGGGAAACTGCCGTTACACCAGTGGAAACCTGGTGGCCTGAAGGGACACGGGGACAGCAGAGCAAGGGGTAGGAGAAACGATGCCCTTGGGATGGCTCCAGAGCCACCAGAGGGGACACCAGCCTCAGGAGCTCACAAAGCCCTGGACAAGACACTCCCTTTACCTGCCAGCCCTCCATCCCCAGCATCTACTGGGTGTAAATTCTTTGGTGCCCACAGACTTGAAACCAGCCCCAGGGACTTCAGGTTAAGTCATCAAAGCACACAGAATCACTGAATCCTGGAGGATGGGAGGGACCCAATAAGGACCATCGAGTCCAACTCCCTGCTCCTCGCAGGAGAACAACCGTATGTGACTATAGAACTGCAAAGGATTTCAGTTTGCTTTTAAATTATCTTAAACCTTTAATTGTGACAATAAATAGGAACAACCAAAGCAGTGTTAAGAAACTGTGCAGAGCAGGCAGATACAAAAGCTACTGCATAAATATCTTTGCAAAAGCTACTGCTCAACGTCTTATGACCCAATGCTTCAGATTTCAGTTTTTGGCCATGGATTCCAACAAGTCCTTTGCTTCATTTATTTCTGTTGCTAATTAAGGTGATCCACCTTTATCAGGATGATGCAAAATCATTATTCTTCTACGGGCTGTTCTGGTTTTGCCCTTGCAGGCAGATGGACCTAAAATCAGACCAGCTTCTCACCTCATTTTCAGTTCAAATCCTTCTTTACAGGAGAATGAAAGCCCAGACACTGAAACCCCACCTTTGCCATCTCTGGAATTGCCAGGGCCAGGGTTTCCAAAGTCAGAAAGCACAAATGACCAGCCAATCACTCATGACACCAAGTCCAGCTGCTGTCAACACTCAGGGAGCAACCAGCAATGTTATTGAGAACAGTCATCTCAATAAAATAAAGGAAATAAATTAAAAAAAAGCGTTATATTAATCAATAAAGTGTTTTTGCTTAGGGTTGGATGCTTTATTTAATCCAAGTCCTTACTAAAAACTTACTCCCCAGCTTCCTGTGATTCTGCCTGTATCAAACACTCCCTGAAATAATCCAGACCAGCACTGAATTCTCATTAAAACACACACCACCTGAACAGCCGCGCCCTGAAACTACCCAGAAGCAAGGGCTCATCCCCACTCACTTCCAAAAGTGATCATTTCCGAGGTGTGAACGACTTCACAAACCGCTGTGATAAATGTTTGCTCTCTCCACTCACTTGGGGAAAAAAAAAACAAAGAGGGGGGAACACCTAAATGCTCTGCAATTTTCACCCTTATTATCTCTGCCCTCCTTTCAGCCCAGACAAGTGAGTCAACTTCAGCTGGCAAGAGCAGCAAGGATAAGAATTCTGCCCAAATTTTTGGCAGAAACTCACAACTATCAAGAAGCACAGACTCGTTTAGAAAATTAGGGTGGGTTTTGGTTTGTTTTTTTTTTAATAGGCAAAAATTGAAGTTGGTTCTCCTGAGAGCAGGATGAGCAACTGCACTGTTTAGGCAGGAAATATGAAGGGGGAAAAAAGAAAAAAAATAAGGTGATTATCTACCTTTTCCTTTTTCATACAAGTTTTGAAGGAGAAAAAAAATAACAGGTAAGGGATCGGTATCAGCTGTGAATGTGGGAACTCCAGAATTGATCTTTTGTGTTGCCAAACTGTTTTTCCCCAAGATTGCTCACTCCTTAAGACACCAGGACACCTTCATATATCCAAGCAGTGTCATAATTGGGCTTATGCAGAAACCTATCAAATCCACAGGTACTTTATTACCTCCCTGGGCCTAACACCAGGAGGGCCATAAACCACCCCCAGGAGTCTTCCTGCACAGCTCACCTGTTTTTAAACTCCTTTTTTCCTTTTCTAAACACACCACTCAACGATACCTCATGCTTACACAAAGCTGAGTGCTTCTAAGGGACGTAAATTGTCATTAACGGACCATCAGTCATTAGGAGCTGCATCGAATGCTCCACTGGCATCTTTTAGTTCACAAAAGCAAGGACATCATGGACAATGTGACCTACAGAACATGGAATGAGAGATACTGACTGGCCTCATAGCAATATCTCCTTCACTGATCAGCCTCAGCAGATAAAAACCCCATATATATATATATATATATACCCCCTAAACTGCTTCCCTGCTGGGCATAGATGCATCTGGAACAGCCAGCCTTGGTTTTGAGGTCTACTTTTGTATGGAGTTCAGCAGTCAACTATTTTATCTCTCTTCAGCTACAAACACTGCACCAAAACCTTTACTTTTCATATTATTTTGCATCACTGGCATTTGTTTTTCCAGTCTGCTGATATGTCTTCTGCCAGGGTGAAGAGCAGAGGAAGTGCCTAGATTCTCAGTTGTCTCCCTTAAGGGCAAAAAATCATTTGTTTTCTCTGAAAACACTTTTTCCTGTGCTCAGTTTATATATGTGATGAGTTCCACACCTCCCAAATACATCTCAATGATGCATTTTTAAATTACAAGCACTAGCCAAATCCCCAGCTCCTCAAAGCAGGAGTATTTCCCCGCTGCTGTTGGATGCTCCGTTACCTGAAACTACCAGTATCACAGAAGGGAGGAATAAGGATCAACGTGGCCGGGCAGTCCTTTACCTGCTCAAGAAAATCACCCAGAGTGTCTGTGTCCTCAAGTCAAAGAGGCCTACAGACTGAGCTCCAACTGGTGACGCTCCCATCCTCAGACAATATTCTCCAGCTGCTCTAAACCCACGTGGAAGCCTTCTGCGCTCACCCTGCAAGCACGAGAAAGGGCTGGATTCCTGCCGCCTCCTCACCAATCTTTATGGAGCTTCCCTTCCAAAGAAAGGGCAGAGAAATGTTAGTGTCTGTGCCACGCACTCGGGCAGTGACTCCCATCAGCAGCCTCACCTTCTGGCTGCTCTGAATCGCGGGCTCTGCAAACCCAGGCTCTCCAAACCCGGGCTCTGCTCAACTTAGCTCAGTGTGAGCAGCTAAAACCTCCTGCAGCTGCAGATTTCACATTCCCTGTCCCACAGACAAGGAAGTGAAGCCAACAAAAACCATCACAATTTCAGGTTTTACTTCACCAGGTTAAGTCCCTCCATCAGAGGAGCTCTGGGAATCCCCAACTCTATGTATTTAGGAGGAGTTACTAAAGCCTCTAACTGCTGACAGCAGAGACCTGTATTCCACAAAATAAAGCAAAATTTCAAATAATAGCTTTTTATCATCTTATTTGGAACCCTGGTGGATAGGAATCGAAGGTTATCAGTGCATATCAGTACTTTTAATACATATCAGTATTAAATTGTGGTCTCTAAGCGGAGCAAGGAAAAGAAGAAAAGAAACTTCTTCTAACAGGAGTGTTGGCTGGCATTTACAAAGTCAGGCTGACGTTCCAAGAATACACACACGGAGTATTTTAGCCAATTAAGAATTCCCATTCAGAGTGAAAACCTCCCCAGGACCAACACTGTTCCGGAGGAGCTCTGCAGCATCACCCCACGTGTCAAAAAACCAAGGTTATTTCCCGCTCTCTCACAGTCACACAAATAAAGTGTCACTCGAACACAAGGAGGGGCCCAGCCCAGCACAGGCTGTGTTATAGTTAGGGGAACAGTGGGAGCCAGTTTCTTCTGCAATACGAACATCTGACAGCTCTAATCAGATTACACATGGTTAAGACCTTCCCTTCTTAATATTGCTTTTAGCTGCACTTGCTTGTAATCTCTTCAAAGCGTATGACACTTCCCGAGAGACCAAGAAAGACACTTACACAGATGAGACCCTTTTATTCAGGACATATTTCCTTCTGACAACTGAACAGAAAAAGCTACACTGCCAAAAGAATCACAGAATCATTCAGGTTGGAAGAGACCCTTGGGATCACCGAGTCCAACCATCAGCCCCACTCTACAAAGTCCTCCCCTACACCAGATCCCCCAACACCACATCTCAACCACTCTGAAACACACTCAGGGATGGGGACTCAACCACCTCCCTGGGCAGCCCATTCCAGGGTTTGAACACTCTTGCTGGGAAAAATTCTTTCCTAATGTCCAGCCTAAACCTACCCTGGTGCAGCTTGAAGCCATTCCCTCTCCTTCTATCGCTAATTCCCTGTGAGAAGAGACCAGCACCATGAGGTCTCCCCTCAGCCTCCTCTTCCTCCAACTAAACAGTCCCAGCTCCTTCAATCACTGTTCATGAGATAATTTTTCCCCCCTCCAGGCCCCTCACCAGCTCCATTGCCCTCCTCTGCACTTGCCAAAGAGACTTCCTTCACACAAACTCAAACCGTCGGACAGCACGTACCGAGATACACTGGCTGCTGGATATCCTCGATTTAAAAAAGCAGCTACAACTCTGAGCCAAAACATGTTGCTTTTACACCAACGTGCACTGAGACCTCACATTTGGCAGCAGAATGAACCTCTGAAGCCTTATCTTTAACCCAGAGCTTGTGTTGACACAAGCCTGTTGTTTGCAGTGACTGGAGGTGTGAGCAGCAGCACCAAAACTGGAACTCAAATACCAGTCCCTACTGCACAGCCCCAGCCTGGCTGGGCCTCCCACTTCCCCCAAAATCCACATTTCTCAGAAGGAACCACAACTTCACACAGGCAGAAGGAAGGTCTCAGCACGATGCTGGAGGTGACAGGTATCACCCCATCCACTACACACAGCGAAAAAAACCCCAAATAATCCAGGTCTGCCCCCAAGGGCCTGAGCCCGAGCACCATTCCACAACCCCTTCTGAGATCAGCATGATCTTCAGCCCAGGCTTTTTTCTAGAATTCCAATTCCCACCACCTAGATGCAAGACATGCCAAATTTTAAAGTCTATTTGGTAAAGGCTGGAAGAAGAAAAAAAAAAATAAAAAATAAAAAGGTACTTAAACTTGAAAACGAGCCTTAATTTAAATAGAAAACACAAAATGCCATTTAGAGGCTTCACATTCCTGCAGTTATTTTCACATCTCTAACAGTTCTTTAAAGAACAGTTCATTCAGTTAACTCCAATACACTGCTTGAAAACAAAAAAATAATACACATTTCATTGTTTGAAAGTAATCCCTGCCTGCGAGGTCTTACACCAGAGTGAGACAAAGACCTGAAACCAGGTGGGTTTTGTTGGTTTGGCGGTGGTTTTTTTTATTTTCCTCTTTTTGAACTGTACAACAGCTATTTAGTTTAATCATTAAGAAAAATTTTCCACCATTAACCTCTCAAACACGTTGTATAACAAACCGACCCGTGCAGGTGTAGCACAGATATTTACGTTGCTTTTAAGACCGTGATAACTCCCTGAAGGTGGGTCTTCAGCACAGCCCTGGCACAGGCCTTTCCTCCCCACAGGCCACCAAGAGGGTATTTTGCTACAGAAGATCCCATATTTCAGGAAAGCCAGGGCTGATGGCTGATCCTTGCTATCAGCTACAACAAAGGGTTTGATTCTTCGTTGAGGGATGTTATAGTTACAGAAGGAAAGCAATAAAAGTTTACAATGGTTGCCCAAACGAGCAGGCCCAGGGTTACAAGCCCATGGCTGGATCCAGGCCCAGCATTCAAGAAGAGCCAAGAGCAGAGCAGGGGCTCTGGGATGAGGGGCTGGGGCCACTCACATGGGAGGAAAGGGCAAAATCTCCCCTGCTGGGCTGATAAAGTTCTGTTGTATCAAATTCCCACCTCAGGATTTAACCCCTGCTCAGGTAGGAGCCATTTTACACTCCTCTGCTGCATTACAGTTGGGAACTGCAGAGACCCCAACACAGCACCGAGGCCCAACAACATCTGACCTTTAGAAGTTGGTCCAAGGGCCTGAGAGTGGGGTTGGGTTTCTTTTGTTTAAGTTTTTACTGACAGGCTCAGAGAGTTGGGGGCGTTCAGCCTGGAGAAGAGAAGACTCTGGGGAGACCTTAGAGCCCCTTCCAGTCCCTAAAGGGGCTCCAGGAAAGCTGGGGAGGTACTCTGGATCGGGGAGGGGGGAGGGAAGCCACAGGACAAGGGGGAAGGGTTTGGCACTGAAAGTGGGGAGATGGAGATGAGATGTGGGGAAGAAGTTCTTTGGTGTGAGGGTGGTGAGAGCCTGGCCCAGGTTGCCCCGCGAAGCTGTGG
This sequence comes from Nycticryphes semicollaris, assembly GCA_013400055.1. NCBI lineage: Eukaryota > Metazoa > Chordata > Aves > Charadriiformes > Rostratulidae > Nycticryphes > Nycticryphes semicollaris. The sequence continues at coordinate 52,899 of VXBJ01006048.1, forward strand.
CTGCCCCATCCCTGGAGGGGTTCAAGGGCAGGTTGGAGGGGGCTTGGAGCAACCTGGTGTGGTGGGAGGTGTCCCTGCCCAGGGCAGGGGGTGGCACTGGGTGGGCATTAAGGTCCCTTCCAACCCAAACTACTCTGTGATTCTACTGATTTAAAGCCCTTCTCCAATACCAACTCACTCCAGCTAACACACAGGAATGTGCTGTTGGCCACTGCTGTTTATTACAGGTCGGTAGGTCCCAGCACACACCTACCCAGGAGGTCACTCTGTGGATGTCATAGATGAAACCATCCCTCTGTGCCTTTCCCTGAGCTGAGGGGCTCACACCAGCCCCAGGAGGATGCTGCTGGAGGAACTCGAGTGCAAGGGAAGGACCAATGGCCCACACGTTACCTGCTGCTGGGAATTGTAATCAAAGAGCCCCACGGTGGCGGCAGCTGAGTCCACGGGCACTTGAGTGCCAGAATAATCAAACTGGAGAGGCTCCATCCCTACGTGCTCCATGGGATCCAGAGGGACGCTCTGCGACTCCATGTTGGAGAAATCTTCCACCGGCTTGGCGCCGTTAGTACTTGCCAGCTGGGCCAAGCCCTCTGAGCCATTCTGGTTTGGCCCCAGAAGATCCACTTCACTGGCAGAGTTCTGGCAGTTCCCAGGTGTGCGGCTACACAGAAAGGGAAAACACTGGTCACTGAGCACCTCCATTTACCCCTACATCACACAGCATCCATCAACAGCAATGGACTATACTCCTTAGCTTGTCAGTGTTGTGATATAAAGAGAAAAATAAATAACAGGAAGGCCTAAAATACTTCCCTAAATGAATTCCACAAAACAATTTATGTATTTAAAAAAAGAAACAAGCAAAAAAACCCACCCATAAACCCCCCAGTTCCCCTGCCACAGAGACTTGTTACAGCACAAGTGTAAAAAAATTCAGTTTCTTTTTCCTCTTCAATTGAGAGTCAGCCATAACAAGGTAGGGTTTCAGAAGCACCAAAATTACTTTTCCATAAAGCTACTTGGTAATTCTTAACCCTGTGACACTCCACCACTGTATCTCACTTGAAGCCTTTTCTAAAGTAGCTGCCATGGTTTCCCAGTTACCCCCTTTTAGCATCCAACTCAAGTGGGAAACGCTTCATCTCAACGCAAGAAACCAGCAGCACGTGCCTCACAGCAGAGTTCTTTGGTTTTTCCCTTTTTCCTCCACAGCCAGAGGAGGCACAGCGAGCAGGTAAGCCAAAGAGAAACTGCATTGATTAGATGGCCACAGTTTCAGAAAGCTTTAATCTCTTGGGAGCTACAAGGAACAAGTCCTTGTTCCTAGCACCCCAGCTCTAATTTAGACTGGCACGTAAAATGAGTCACCATCTTCCGTGGGTATTTCCATAGGAATCCCTCAAGCAGTAATTAATACAGGTGTGCAAATAAGCCAAGATTACACTGGACAGAGGAGAGCTATCAGGTGTTATCCTCCTCCTCCTCGCAGTGCCTCTCTCTGTACATCACATCATCCCTACGACATTGTTTTAGTGAGTCCAAGGCTTTTTTCCACTACAGCATGGACAATCTTTCCCAAAGTGTGTTAAGTCTGACACTGATTCGTTATTACCTAATGGTGCACGTACCTGAAGTCTTTGACATCTGCGTCGATTCCGTTCTGCACAGGCAAACCATTTGTTTTATCCATCACATCCCCCTCCTCCTTCAGATCTCCTAATTTATCGCCATCAAATGTGCCCTTATTTTTCTTATCCCCCTTGTCATTCTCATCGTTCTCTGCATCCCTTGGCCCCTGAGCAAAAGAGACATTATTTTAATTTTAATAAGCTTAGTTTTCAGATCAATTTTATTTTTATTCTGAGCTTGTAACAAGTCAAAGAAACCTGTCACAATAAACTAAATCACCTGCAAACATTAGTCCTTAAAACAAAACCGGAAAAAGGGCAAACAGTCAATCATAATCTAAGAAATAAGGGAATTAATTCTCACTCTTCCAAGAGAGATTTTATTTTCCTATTCAGTTTTTTCCATTTAGTAACTCAGGGTCTGTCTTCTACAGGCCCTAAAAATCCCACCTTGAAATCATTTTAAAGAACACTTATCCAAATCCTCTTTCTAGATGGGACTTGGGCACTTCAAAGTTCACTCAGGAACCTGTACGTACTTTTCAATACCCCACGTATTAAAGGGGTATAAACTGAATTAGCCCCTCTCTGAAGTCACTGTCTTGGTGTCAAAGCTGCAGTAACTACCTGGACAAGTGCATGTATCTGGGCACAACAGCATCACCCCATTTTTGGGGACGGGGGGGACGGGGATTATACCAGCACTTGCACAGCGAATTCCAAGGTAAGGCTCATTTAAGAACACTCATATCAATCACTAAGTTGATCACTGGTTCATATAATCCTAAAGCACATTTACAGGGGGGTGGGAGGAGGGCAGGGAATAAAGAAAAAAAAATATAGAGGAGGAAAACCAAAAAGATTTCTCTTGAGCACTTATGGAGTGGTTTTACATCTGCAGTATTCCTGCCCTTAATGTCTGCGATTTGTTTCACTTGGGAGAAGAATAAAGGGTGATTATGCCAAGGGCAGAGTTTTGAACAACAAAAAGGAGGAAAAACAACTTACTTTATGATAAAAAACAGCAAGGGGCATAGAAATATATTTATCAGAGACAGCTTTGGTGCTGTCCCAAAGAGCGACATTCAAACCCCGTCTGACACATAATTTGGGGGAAAAGCCCTTGGCAGCCAGCAGGGCATTTGAACCCTGCAGCAACCACATCATTGTACCTTTCTCTCTATCTGGGGGGGAGGAATCTTCCTGCCCCCCCTCCAATACTTAGAAAAAAAATATTGTTTTAAAAATCAATCATCTTCTGAGGATCCTTAAATAAAATCATGCTTCCTTAGTATTAAAGGCCAAAGTTGGAAATGCCAATCGTAAATATAAATTTGGAGCCCAGTTCTCACCTACAGTGACAGTGGCAGTCACCAGTGAGACCCTGTGTCACAGAAGTGGCACCCAGGCCATCAGCACTGCAGAACAGCCACCTCTCTAACCCCCAATCCCCAAAGATAAATTGGCTCCTTGCACTGATTGTTCTTTCATCAAAAATCCCCTTCCTTAGGCTTGGGGGTCAACAAGGTTATCAGGTGCCCACTAATGAGGGATGAAAATAAAGAGGATGGATGAAGGAAAGCACAAATCAGCTCCCTGAAGAGACAAGCCCAGAAGCCTGACAGCAACAAACCTACTCTGCTTTTATGGGTTTTGACAACAGCACTTGGCTGATGGGGGAGAACTGAAATCACAGAATCACAGAATGCTTTGGGTGTGAAGGGGCCTTAAAGCCCATCCTGTCCCACCCCCTGCCCTGGGCAGGGACACCTCCCATCACACCAGGTTGCTCCAAGCCCCCTCCAACCTGGCCTTGAACCCCTCCAGGGATGGGGCAGCCACAGCTTCGCGGGGCAACCTGGGCCAGGCTCTCACTACCCTTCCAGCAGAGAAGTTCCTCCCCACATCTCAGCTCCATCTCCCCTCTTTCTGTCTCAAACCCTTCCCCCTCGTTCTATGGCTCCCCTCCCTGATCCAGAGTCCCTCCCCAGCTTTCCTGGAGCCCCTTTAGGGACTGGAAGGGGCTCTAAGGTCTCCCCAGAGCCTTCTCTTCTCCAGGCTGAACTCTCCCAACTCTCAGCCTGTCCTCACAGCAGAGGGGCTCCAGCCCTCCCAGCATCTTGCAGCCCCTTTTCCCCAGTACAGGGATGGGTGTGATTGTTCCTGTCTCTCCACATGCTTGGACAGAAGGCAGCAGCACCTGGGCTCCCTTTCCACCCCAGCACCAGATCAATGTCACTGCTCCAGAGGAAACCAGATGCTCCTGGAAGTGTCCCCCAGCTGGAGCAAGTTGTGTAGCTACATTATGTTACTACCCTCATTGCATGGAGCTTTTTGTTTTTAGCACCAAAGCAGGCACACGCTCATTCAAAACCCACGGGAGTATGTGCATCCTTTTCCAAGGACAAGTTTAATATCAGTGTGCTCATCCAGGGAATGTCAGCAACCTTCAACATCCTTCACCCCCATCTCCCTCCCAACCTGCACACTCCTAAGCCAAGAAGAGCAGTTAAACTGCAGCCGGCCCGTTTTACAAAAGCTAAACTAAGAGCAAATAAAAGAAAAATAAAAAACATCCACCTTTAGGAATGGCTTCATAAACAAACAAACCAACCAACCAAGCAGCAAATGGAGAAAACAACATAATGGAAACTCAAATGTGAGAATTGGGCAGACTTACAAATCCTCCTTTCCTCAGGCAGGAGTCCCCGGGAGAGGAGCTCAGCACATACTCCACCATGCTAACTCCAAGGCCTCCGCTCTCTGACCGGGGCGAAAGCACGGAGTTGACTTCACTATTCACATGAAAGCCCTGACCAGGTCTTCTCTGAACCATAATCGGTTGGGAAACTGAGTGATCTGGAACAAAAACGTGTAATTCTTGTAAGTAGATCCAACTACTGAAAGGAGGCAAGTCATTAAATACGTACTTTCTGGGGTCTTAACTGTCCTAAGAAGGGTCAGGTTTTGACTCTGATGCCGTCTGAAAGCAGGATGGCATCCTCGTATTTAAATACTAGAACCTGTAAACCTACAAGCAATAACTACTTTTAAAAACTGAAATTATAAAATTTCAGGAATTTCAGTAAAGGTTGCAATTAAAAAAAACCCCCAAAGTTCTACATTTTAGTTTCAGTAAAACTCTTGTGTTAGTACAGCTGTCTGTCATTTAAAACATCATCCTACTGCTACCCCAGCCTGCTCTTGGCCACAGGAACTGCCGTATCCATAGAATCACAGAATGGTTTGGGTTGGAAGGGACCTTAAAGCCCACCCAGTGGCACCCCCTGCCCTGGGCAGGGACACCGCCCACCAGCCCAGGTTGCTCCAAGCCCCCTCCAACCTGCCCTTGAACCCCTCCAGGGATGGGGCAGCCCCAGCTTCTCAGGGTGAGATCAGATTGTCATAATCACGATAATCATTGCCATGTCATGATCAGAGTTTTTCTTCATTGTTTTCTCAACAAAAAGGTTATGAGAACTTCATTGTTTCTTCTTCCTGCATCAGCCCCATCCCTTTACACCCCTGCAGGAGGGTTTGAGACCCATCCAGAGCAGACCATGGGTTGGTGTCTGAGTCCTTATGTCCAAAGACGGCTGGCTGGGCAGGAGACTGGCCCTTCACTGCCCTTACATCCCTGGGGAGGGGAGAAAAGGGGAGACCTTCTCTGGTCCTGGCTGCCCAGAACGGTGCATCAAAACCAATAAGCAGTAGATCCAGCAGTTCCCGGGGGACAGTAGAAGGGACATGCCATGATATTGATACCGTAGCTCCCTCCTAAGGCAGACATAAGCTGTCGAGAGAAGTAATTCTACTCTACCACTGTTCTTGGCTGCACTTCCCTGCCTTCTCCCTCAAGCCAGCACGAGCATCTCCGTGGCTGCAAAGTGAAGTGGACTGGAGAGGCTTTTCCAGGATAAAATTAACCAAGAAAAGCTGAAAGCTAATTTTAAGGCAGATCAATTGCCCACAGCAGATTTCATTGCACTGTGGCTGAACCACGTGTACCACCAGGAAGGGAGGAAGTGGCGGCCTCCAGCAGAAAGGGCTGCTTCTGGTTTTACAGGCTTTAAAGGCTTTAAAGCCACAACTTCAAGGCAGAGCAGTAAAGAAGCAAAGCTGTACAGGAGGGCTGCAGTGCGTACTGTGGATGCAGAAAGGAAAATGGATGAAGCAAAGGTTGTCTTACAGAAAACCAGGCTTCATTAGTTCCACTGTTCATGGAACAAAGTAGTTTCCTGCCCAAGTACATGTCCCCATCCCACCTCCAAGCTCTGCTCCTTGCTCTGGGACACCTTCAACAACTGCTCAGCCCGTGGTTCTTCATTTCAGCTGAGAAAAAAGGGGGAAACTCTGCCTGGCCTGACTCACAGACACTGTTTCCAGGCCAGGGTTGAGCTGTAAAGGTGCAGAGGATTCATTGAGAATAAATAGAGGAAGAGATGAGATGAAGGGCTGTGACTCATGGAGATCTGCCATCAGCCAGTGTGGGAGGTCACCTCCCCCAGGCCTCCCCTCTCTGTCTGATGGATGCCAACAGCAGAGGCAGAAGAGAAAGTCTCCTTCAGAAGGTCCAGCTCAGCCCTTAAATCCATCCTCAACTTCTAGTTTATATTCATAAAATGGGGCCCAAACTGCTGCCAAGGGCTGGGCGCTGCCCCCGAGACCCACACCAGGCAGCAGCTCCCCAGCACCCAGCCAGGCTGCACGATCCAGCCCACCAGACTGTCAGAAGCTTTATCCCCTTTTCACAGCCATTTTGAAATTTAAAGACTAAAAAAACCCACCCTTATCACTATCCCAACACCTTCACTTTAATTCATGGATACTTTCAGCAGGAAAAAAACCCCCCCCCCACAAGAGTGAGGTTCCTTTAAATCCCATTCCCCCCCCCCCCCGGAGCTCTGCAGAGCTGTTTGTAAATCACACCAGGACACTCAGTGGTGTTTAAGGAACATATTGATTACAGAGAGAAAGCACAGAAAAGAACAAGTTAACAGGTTAGCATTTCAAATTCAGCACACACATGTGGATTTTTGCCATTTAACTGAACCCAACCTGAACCCTCTCCCCTTAAATTCAAAATAAAGGACAGTCTCTGATCCAAGGATAAGATTCCTGGCAGATAAACTTTGACATTACTAATTTCAAACATGATTTTGTTTTTCTTTTTTTAAACTGAATGTTGTTGGATGGATTAGCAATTAAAACGTGTGGGGCTGTTTGTTTTGGTGTTTTGTTTTGGTTTTTAACTAATCTTACTCTAATGTCCTTGTTCAAGCTGAAAAGGAATCTATGCCAGGGCAGAAAATACATCAGGAAGTTTAAACTGAAATTTTTAATGGCAATCTAAAAAATTTGAAGCATGTAACAGAAGGGTACACACATCCACATTAGACAATCTTGTTATCACTGGGGGTTACCTTCTAATTCTATCAGAGAGCAACGTGAGGTTTTCTAGTAGTTTTCTGTTATCTAAAAAAGATGTTTTCCCAAAAAACTCCTTTAAAATTTAGCTGTGGCATCCAGACTGGGCAGCAGTTCTGAGCAGTGAGTCGCACATTTCTGTATTCAACCCCAACTAAATTAAGTAAATAATTGAGCTACCTGATGTTCCCCAAGCACTGTCTCTCCACTGATCTCCCAGAAATATCCCTTTTGGTCCATCTTTGCTGGAATCATCAGATTCCCAAAACTTTTTACCCGGCAACAGCTGCTGCAATTAAAAAAAAAAACAAACAAAACAAAACAAAGCATGATTAAAATAAGTATAAAAATGCAAACATAAACCATAAGCGTCTCCCTTCTAAACATGAATCAATCATTAACACAAACTGATATGTGCTTTATAATAAAAATATTTACATACTCCATGGGTGAAAGCCATACAGTGACTGGGATAACAATCCAATCTCAGCAAGGTTCTTCCATTCCCAAGCGCTCAGGAAGCCCCACACACGTAACCACACACACACCCCCCAACGTTCTCCAGCCTCTCAGTGCAAGACCTGCTCACCAGAAAAATATTCATGGGACAAATGGTGTTTGGATCAGGACATTATAGAATCGTAGAATGGTTTGGGATGTTAAAGCCCACCCAGTGCCACCCCCTGCCCTGGGCAGGGACACCTCCCACCACACCAGGTTGCTCCAAGCCCCCTCCAACCTGCCCTTAAACCTCTCCAGGGATGGGGCAGCCACAGCTTCTCGGGGCAACCTGGGCCAGGCTCTCACCACCCTCACACCAAAGAACTTCTTCCCCACATCCCAGCTCCATCTCCCCTCTTTCAGGGTCAAATTGTTCCCCCTCATCCTATGGCTCTCCTCCCCCATCAAGAGTCCCTCCCCAACTCTTGTGTAGCCCCCTTTAGGTATGGGAAGGCTGTTCTAAGGTCGCCCCAGAGCCTTCTCTTCTCCAGGCTGAACAATCCCAACTCTCTCAGCCTGTCTTCATAGGAGAGGGGCTCCAGCCCTCAGATCATTTACGTGCCCCTCTGCTATTTTATTATCGTGATTTTCACCTGAGCTGGGGGGGGGATAAAACAACCCAGTGCTTCCAGCACCAATTCTTGCCCTCCAACACGGAGGTTCTGGAGCTGCCAGGGGCAGAATAGCTCAAGAGGTGCCAAGAGCTCTGACTTCTTGCTTCTTGAATGACTGCTGAGGCCGCTCCACGCCACCGGGATTCTCTGTAAACACTAAGGGCAGTGAACAATTCTGGCCCACCACAGCTACCACACATGTACTGTCCTACCCGAGGAAGAGAAAGGGGTTGTGGACTGAGTGAGATCCAGACAGAAAGTCAGCCCTGGCTTAAAGGAATCCAAGGAGATTGTTGTGAAGCTCAGATGATGCCCTATTTAGCAGATGTATATTGCAAATACCTGCTCCACCGAGGAAACACCTGCCATGCAGCACCTACACATGGCAAGGGGAAATTTCCAGCCCTACTCAAGTGCCTTAGACCTCAAAATGTACAACCTTTGAATTAAATCTTCTGTGAGTGAGATGTGTGCAGCTCAGACAGGAAACAACAGCCCATTCAGAGCAAATGAACAAAATAAACAAGCCTTGCCTGCCGAAGCTGGAAGAAAACTAAAGGAACTGGAAGATTAACAAGCGTTTGCATCTGTTTGAAATGACCACAGAACAAACAAGACCCGTCAGATTACTCAAGGTCTCTATATTATAATTAGGAGTGTTGATAACTCTATACTCCCGATTTAAGGCTGCAGTGGAAGAGAGGATGCAGGCTGGTGGTGGGTGGGGGCTTTGACACACACATCCAGGAAAGCGGTGCTCACCGTTCATTTGGTATCTTGAGGAAGATCTGTTTCCTCAGAAATGTACAGCGAAGGATGCCTGTACATAGGAGATCAAACCTGAGGTTCAGGTTTGGGTAGCTGGACAGATTACACAGAAGACAGGTATTCCAACAAAAGCAGCATCGATTTCCCCCCCACACACCTGATAAGCAGAATTTGTTTCAAATCCTAAAAAATACCAAAACAAAACAAAAAGCCCCCAACCTACAGAGCAATTCAATTCAGCTATTTCACTAACAAAGTTGCTGTCGACTAAAAAGTAACCCTGCTTCTGTGCTGAGGTCAGGAGAGAATAAGACCAATCCACGACAAACATGGGAGTGTTTAAGGGAAAAATAAGTAAGTACAATCCCTTTGGAAAACCCCTGGTACCGGCAGAAGCGGGAGGGCAGGCTGGGCACTGAGCACCACTCGGGGCAGAAACGCCGCTGGCAACTCACACTGGGCACAGCAGGCACCAGAACCCCCTCCCCAGCTCCTGGGCTCAGCCCCCAGCAAGAGCTGGTGCAGGGGGCATTTCCCAGCTGAACTGGACATGGGCTATAGGACACACGGGATGGAAAACACAGGAATCCTCACCTATGGAGGTGAAATCACCGTCTCTAACACACTCAGGCGAGGTTTGGGGATGAGGGGTGGCAGTAACACCACTCTTGTCCCACGAGGTTTGGGGATGAGGGGTGGCAGTAACACCACTCTTCTCCCAGCAGCTCCAGCACAGAGGTCTCAATTTCTGAAACATCCAAGATCCTCCTCCAAGGTTGAAGCTAAACAAAACTTATTTATGCACAACCATTACTCAATTCTATTGCAGGGTGGTTTTTTTTTTCCTACTGGAAGTATTTCCCCACCCTAACCTCCTCTCACAACTCACAAGAGTCTTCCTCCTGCTAAGTCAAAACCAAAACTCTTCAGATTAGTTTTCAAAGCAAGGATGAAATAAACTCATTCGCTTTCTATGCCCAAGCCCAACTGAGGGTGCTCCCAAGTCCCTTAAAAGGCCCTTCAGCCCAACCTGGGCATAGAGTCAGGTACCCGAGCTGTCCCCAGGGCAGGAGAAATAGCAGCACAGAAAGTGTCAGGAACAGGCAGGGCTTGTGCCCACACTGCCCCATGGCATTCACTGCAGAGCCAGAGTCTGCAATCACACCACGGTTTGAGTTGGAAGGGAACCTCAAAGATCATCTCAATCCAGCTCCTGTGCCATGGGCAGGGAATCTTTTCAGCATCTTTCAGGTTGCTCCAAGCCCCCTCCAACCTGGCCTTGAACCCCTCCAGGGATGGGGCAGCCACAGCTTCTTGGGGCAACCTGGGCCAGGCTCTCACCACCCTCACACCAAAGAACTTCTTCCCCACATCTCAGCTCCATCTCCCCTCTTTCAGTCTCAAACCCTTCCCCCTCATCCTATGGCTCCCCTCCCTGATCCAGAGTCCCTCCCCATCTCTCCTGGAGCCCCTTTAGGGACTGGAAGGGGCTCTAAGGGCTCCCTGGAGCCTTCTCTTCTCCAGGCTGAACACCCCAACTCTCTCAGCCTGTCCTCACAGCAGAGGGACTCCAGCCCTCCCAGCATCTCCATGGCTTTCTCTGGTCCTGCTCCAACAGGTCCATGTCCTTCCCGTGCTAAGGTCTCCAGAGCTGGACACAGAACTCCAGGTATCACAGAACGATATGGTGTTGGAAGGACCCTCCGACACATCACTCTCTTTTTAGAAACACGTTGGTGACTTTAGGGTTTCTCGTTGCATCACAGACACGGTTTAGGTCTCGTGTAAGACCCATAGCTCCTGATTCCCTCAGCTGATGGAGAAAAACAAGGACACTGTCTCCATGCTTCCCATCCACACAGCCAAAAGTCACTCCAGGCAACTGTAAGGCCAAGCAATCCCCAAATCACAGACTAACCCGTTCCTCTAGCACCACAGGACAACGCCAAGGAGGTGGAAGCCAGGTCCCTGCTCTGTATTTTGTATAAACAGAACCTCACATCAGGTCTGTTACAGTTTCTTTTAACCATCTCTCATTCCCGTACCTCATGAAATGCAGCTTTTCCACTCCCCGCTGCTGCCACCCCCCAGCAAAATTCCCTGCTCTCCTCCTCATTCCGTTTCGAGGAATTCTGCAGAATTCCAAATACAGACCAAATACACAAAATTTTAGCTGCAACTAAACACTGGTCATTTCCTTAAACACCACCTTCCAGAAGGTCACCATCTGCTCCGCAGTCACAGCCCAAAGGAAGGAGGAGAAGGGGCAGAGGTTTGCAGGGAGCAGACGGGAAAGAAGTGAGCAGAAGAGAGTAGTTTCTTTTCAAGGAAAAAATAATCTCCAGTTTACAAGAAAATTAAACTCCTTTTCGTAAGCTCTTGAGTTTCCAAATGTTAAGAAATTTTCCTGATATACACAAGAAAGTAATAGTTAATTCTGAACTTAGGAAATTTATTTCTGCTTTCACAGCTACGTGGCAAGAGGTAACTCAAGCAAAAAAAAATAAAAATCAATATAATGGAAACTTAAGAGGAAATCTGCATCTGTAAATCAGCACAGAAAAGGGCAATGGGGAGCCCAGGAACTCCCTGGTCGATGCAGTCAGAGCAAGAGGCAATATCTACACTTGTGAAGCAATGCTAAAATCTGAAGCAAAGGTATGAAAGATCAGTAGTTGCTTCTCCAAGGAAGGCTGCTGCAGGTAATAAAGTTCAACCTCCCTTCTGGTATTAATACTCTGAGCATTAGTACTTGGTATTAATGCTCATTTTCTCCTGAAATATAAACAGTGGCAGGGAAATGAGAAAATTCATGTCTAGTATTTTAAAATTTACTACACATTTGCAAACCAGCAGCTCCAGCAGAATCTGGAGTAGGAAGGCCATGCTTTGACAACACTGTCTTCAGCAGCAGCCCCAGGCAGAGGCATCTCCCCAGGGTGTCCCAGGTACAGGTGTGTGCCCTCCCCAAGCCCCTCTTGTCAAAGAGCCACCTTTGACAGGACCATGGTGCAAACCAGCCCGAGGCCCTGCCAGATGCATCGTGGATTGTGGCTACTGGCAGACTGGGGGAGGCAAGGGGAGAGGGTCACAAATCACCCCCCCTGGCTGCTCTAAGAATGGGTACAGTAAGAATGGTTTGGGTGGGAAGGAACCTTAAAGATCATTGTGTTCCAACCCCCCTGCCCTGGGCAGGGACACCTCCCACCACACCAGGTTGCTCCAAGCCCCCTCCAACCTGGCCTTGAACCCCTCCAGGGATGGGGCAGCCACAGCTTCTCTGGGCAACCTGGGCCAGGCTCTCACCACCCTCACCCCAAAGAACTTCTTCACCACATCTCAGCTCCATCTCCCCTCTTTCGGTGTCTCAAACCCTTCCCCCTCATCCTACAGCTCCCCTCCTTGATAAACAAAAATACTTTATACTACTATTGCCAACAAGTGTGCCATTTCCCACAGAATAAGTTCAAATCCCAATTATAACAGAGTTCTGCACCGAGGATGTAGAAGGGGACGTCCCCAACCAAAAGGCACCAAGTTCACACCCACCTGATGCAGGGCTGCAGGAGCCAGCCCATACTCCTAACAAAAGGAAAATGAATTCTTCACATGAATAGGTGTTTACAAGCCACAGCAACAAGCTGTGTTATGAAGTGGAATATACAGACCAAGCTTTTATTTGGAATCTGATTGCTCATTTAAATAAACGTTTCCATTTCCCTGACCATAGGGACTGGGTGACTTCCACAAAAGGCAGCAAGCCCAGCTCCCTCAGGCTGGAGGCTGACTTGAGACTAATTTAGCCCTTCATTAAATATTTTGCCCACCCTCTGCCCTTTCCTTAAGAGTCAAGAACTGCAGCCCAACACCTTCCTACATTATGTTTTTTTGCTGTGAATCCCAGGAAAAAATTCTCGTGTTTGCTATCGTGTGGACGCACCCCCTCCCCTTCCTGCACTAACAGCTACAGCTCCATCCCTCTGGTTTAATTGTTCCCCCTCCAAAAAATAACAAAGTTTCCATGAGCAGAAAGAAACAGAACAGAAATGCTTATTTTACATACAGATTCCATGTGTATTTATGGATACTCAGGAGGGGAACAACAAAAAAGCACTTTTAAACAGCAATGGGGGTCTTTGTTTCATCAAACACTGCTCCAACCAAACCCCAGGTTTAACAAGGAGGAATCAGCTGCAATAAATTTTTCAACTGGCCCCCAAAGATGATGAATTTTTCCTCAGGGAAAATTGTCAGTTGCAATGAAAAAAAAAAAAAAGAAAAAGAAAAACCCAAACCCCAAACCCCCACAATTCTAACAATTATTTTAAGTGAATATCATCCAGTTCTTCAGCGTGGAAATGAAAAAAAGCTACACGCAGCAGTTCAGAACTAGACTGGTTTATTTCTTCCCCAGTTTGTATTAAAATTGACTCCATCTAATATGAAAATAATCCTTCTAAACCTTCTTACACGGGACTTAGAGAGAGTTAGGCCAATATTCAATTTAGCAAAGCGGGGAGGAGGGGACGACTCACACATCAACAAAAGCAACACTACAGTCACCCAGGGCAGAGCCTGCACGGATAGATCCCGCTGAGATGGACTTAGGAATTAGACAAATTAAGTAAACTGATCTCCTTCAGGCAAGGCAAATATTACAATAAAAGGAGCCATCTGTGCAGCTGGAGAACTTGGATTTATCTGCAGCAACAGGTAGGAGAAGGTAGAGTGCGTATTTACAAGCCACAGTTGGGCAGCAGTGCAGGTTTACAACCCGAGGTGTTATCTACCCCCCAAAAACGCTGCCATCTAAAAACCAAACAAGCTGGAGGGGCTGAGCACACAAGAGCAATCCCAGCAGGAATGTCACCAGCAGTGGGAGCATGTAAAGGCTCACTGCTGCCCAAAGGACAGAACAGAACGGTCTGGGTTGGAACGGACCTTTCAGATCGAGTCCAACCATCAACCCAACACTGACAAAAGAACATCACATCTGCTCAGCTTGTAAATACCTCCAGGGATGGTGGTATTCCCTCAGCAGCCTCCTCCAGTGCTTGACAACCCTTTCAGTCTAAAAGATTTTCCTAATATCCATCCTAAATTCACCCTGGCACCAACGTAAGGCCATTTCCTCTTGTCCCTTCTTTTCCCATCCTGGCTTTTGCTGGCCCAGCTCAAAGAACACTGAGTTTTCTGCTGGCTCAGGAGTTAAATCAGCTTGGAGAAGAGTCTGAGAGCACAAAAAAAAACCCCACCCCAACAAACAAATCTCAGGTTGGGCAGAGACTGGCTGGAGAGCAGCCCTGAGGAAAAGGGTTTGGGAGTTTGGGGGAGTGAGAAGCTCCACACACTCCAGCAACGTGTGCTGGAGCCCAGAAATGCCCCCACACCGTGGGGCTGCATCCCCAGCAGCAAGGCCAGCAGGGCAAGAGGGGGAATTCTGACCCTCTGCTCCACTCTGGGGAGACCCCCCCACCCCCTGCAGTGCTGCCTCCAGCTCTGGGGGCACCAACAGCAGAAGGACATGGACCTGTTGGAGCGAGGCCAGAGGAGACCACAGAGAAGATGGGAGGGCTGGAACCCATTTGCTGTGGGGACAGGATGAGAGAGTTGGGGGGTTCAGCCTGGAGAAGAGAAGGCTCTGGGGAGACCTTGGAGCCCCTTCCAGTCCCTAAAGGGGCTCCAGGAAAGCTGGGGAGGGACTCTGGATCAGGGAAGGGAGACATAGGATGAGGGGGAATGGTCTTGAACTGAAAGAGGAGATATTGAGCTGAGCTGTGGGGGAGAAATTCTTTGGTGTGAGGGTGGTGAGAGCCTGGCCCAGGTTGCCCAGAGAAGCTGTGGCTGCCCCATCCCTGGAGGGGTTCAAGGCCAGGTTGGAGGGGGCTTGGAGCAACCTTTGACACCAGCAGAGGAACAGCAATTAAACTGTCATCAGGTGAAAATCAAAAGAAATGCTTGTGAGAAATATTTTCCAAGAGTAGGGTGAGATTCACCATTACCCCAAATAGTCATACTTCAACATTTTGGGTCCAATTCCTTCAATTTTTGCAGTAAGGGACCTACCAATTCTCTAACGCCTTCATGTTCCCATCCTCCTCTCACCCTCCTGGATTAGGTTCCAGCAGCTGCTTCCCCAGCTGCTCTTCTCCTCTAGACACAGGCATCACCCACTGCCGAAGCGGGAACATCGCTGCAGCTCAAAATGCACATAACGTGCTGAGGACAAAGAGAAACATCTCCTTGCAGTCTCTCTGCACTGCCTGCTGTCCCCCAGAGATGCCACGGGAATATTCAATATTGCAAAGCTACAGATAAGAAGGGTTGAAGTGAAGAAAAGCAGATATCCAGCCTCAGCCGAGTATCGCTGCGGTGGCATCAGAAACCTCAGAGACACTCGGGCGCTAAAGAAACCAAACTAACTGGCCCCAACAGGGGATTTATGAAGCACCATCTCCTTCTTCACTAATTCCTAACTGCTCTTACTACTTCCCAGTCCAACATCACCCTGGAAAAGGAGGTTGATACAAAGCTAGTGAAGGCTTCATTACACTGACCTGGCTTGGAGTAAGGCTCCAAGGTGATGTCCTTCATCACTGATCCCAGCCCGGTCAGAGAACTAAATAAAGGCAGGGGGGGAGCACATGCCCCTTTCAGAAGGTGACTTTTGACATTATCAACCATGTCCACTATCAACAGCCCCACTCCTTTCCATTCCAGAGTGGAGCAAAAGAGTTTTATGCAGCTCTTCTTTTCAACCTCACATTTGAGAAGTATCACACCATCTCGCCCACAAGTTTCCAGGGGCTGTGACGCTGGTTGTGGCACGGGAGGGTAGGACTTTGAAGATGGCAACAGCCAGGAGGAAGAGGAAAGTTACAGGGTTTGTAAACTAGTTTTCATTTCTCCAGAATGGGATATCTGTTCATCACTACGTATTAATTATCCTGCTCTCAAAATCCAGGTAAGAGATAAAATTGCTTGACAGTGCCCGTTATCTGCTATCTTCAGAGACACAGACTCCTTAAATCACCCAAATTAGGACGAGGTTGTGTCATGGGTAGGGCCAGACTGACCACTGAAATTCTTTCTTGCTAAGAAACAAGGAAACCAGAAGATAAATAGATGCACTAAATGCACAAACACTCTTTCCCTCATCTTTCTCTCACAGGTTTTTGACCAGCAACTCAAAGCACAAGTTTATTAACACTTCCTGCAGGTAATGCTCAGAACACAAGATCTAGAAATACAAATCAAATTTGTTCTTTTCCTCATTTATTTGAGACTTAATTTGTTTCTTAGTACTCTGTGTCTCCACAAGTTTCCTTCACATTCCAGGAACAGGCCACAGGGAAGAAACCATCAGTGTCTTGCTAAGGTAGGAGTCACAAACATCAACAAAATCAAAGCCTGTGGTTGAAGAACACCATCTTGGAACCCAACACACACATCCTGAGGGACCTCAGTCTAAATAGCCCTTAAGTCTCCAGCTGGATGGAAGGTGAAATACCTTCAGAAATACAGGGGAAATCTGACAGTAAAGCAAGGTAATTGTGGGTCTAAGGGAGAAAAACGCAAGAGAAACAAGAAATAGTCTCAGCTGGAAAAGAAGGGTGAAATGTCACCTTCCCTGGAAAAAGCTGCCCTAAAGCTTCCTGCATTACTTACAAGAGGATGAGGGGCTGGGGGTTAAGGCAAGTCATCAGTGGAAGACAAAATCCACATCTTCCAAAACAAAAAAACAAACCCAAATTTACTTCTCTCAAGAAATGGCTAAATAAACTAAGAGTTGGTAAAAATCAGCACATTTATGAAGGCCTTCGGGCACTCGAGCGAACATGACCTGATGCCACGTGAAGTACAATTGCTGTACTTGCTCTTAACAGGCTTCTAAAAAGCCTGTATGCTCTATCTCTGAAAATAAACGACTTGCCTGCATGAGGTGTTAAAAACTAGTATATTCACAGAACATTCCCACTCCCATCATCCCCCTGGCATGCTTCAGATGAAGGCACATCAGCTGGTTTTCAGCAGCTTTAGGCAGATTTTTGATGTCACGTTTTCTCCTTTGTAAATCATTTTAATCTACTCTTAGTCAACAGTCTCAAATGTAGGTTAATGTAACCTAGAGAAACAGAGATTTTTCCTATCAAGTACTGCCAAATGTAAATGCAACTCAGTAGTAGGATCTTCCAGAGACAGAAGGGAAGGAGGAGTGGAGAGAAGCCAAGCTGGGAGCACCATGAATTCCCTGCAGTCTCTCACCTGAGAGAGGCCACCTTCTTAGGAATCCTACCACCCAATAGTCCTGCTTTGCTGTTTTCTCCAAAACAGTAGTTTTTGAGGTTCTAGGGATATTTTTTATTATTATTCTGGCTCGTAAAACTAGGTACCAGAGGTAGAATGGAGCAAATGTGGAGAAAATAAACTAGCCTGAACTTGAGAGACAAGAAAGCAAGAAGGAAGGGTCTCCGTTGCAGCCCTGTACCAAGCCAACCTGCCACATGCGATTTCCTCATCTCTCCCCTTCCACAAGCCTCTAAAGGGACTGACTATAAAGCAAAAGGGAAAAGGTCAAGGAAAAGAAGCATTTACATCCAGCTTTCAGGAATCTAATGCAGCCAACTCCAGTAACCTGCTATTCTTTCAAGTTACCCTAAAAGAAACAATAAATTCTCTCTTTCCAAAAAACCCCAAATCTCCTCCAAACCTGCCCCCTCCTCGCTGTGCTGTGAGATTAAAAGAACTCTTGCTGGATTGCTCTGAAGTTGGAACTGAAGGGACATTATCTGACAGCTCCCTGCCCAGTCCCTTTGACCTGTCCGAAGCCCCCGCAGCCCCTGGGATTAAATGTTAATCCCAGGCCTGTGCTCCCTGACAAGAGCCAAAAGGTGGCCAGGAGTGGGAACAGGGCAGCAGACGATGCCAGACAACCCCCAGCACGAAGGGGTCTGAGATCAGCAGGTCCCAAAATAAACACGCTCCAAGTATTGTAACACTTGTCACAAGACACATTTCCAACTGTTCCTTTACAAGCGGGGTTTGGCTGTTGGGATGACACAGCAGGTGGGGGTTTAGCTGTTCCTCCCACTGAGATGTATTCCAGCCTGACAGGTTTGTGTTTTGTTAAAGCACATACACACACGCTTCCCAGTCACCACGGAGACTTCTCAAGTTCACAATCATTCCAGCAGCCTCAAAAACTGTTACTTCTTTTCCTCCTCCCCCCAAAATACACAGATTTTTATTTGTTTTTTGTTCCTATAGGCCTTTCACTTACCTCTCCCATAGCCCGGCCTTCCAGAGCAAGTGCTTGAAAATCATGATTCAGTTCATCCATGGAACGCACCTATTTATAGATGGGTAAGAAAAATAAGTACATGAGGAAATGCTTGATTTTTAATGATAATCAGAGTTTATAGCAATTTTTCTGATACAGATTGAGAGCTGCATTGCACATGACAGCATATAACAAGTTCTTGAGCTCCAAAAGATCACTTACCTTTAAGACTCCCAGAAGCTACACCGTTTACAGTGTTAGATTTATACATGCACAAAAACCAAAAAACTAGCAATTACTTTTAGGACACACAAAGTGTATCACAGAGACTAATATTTCAGGTAGTTGCATGATTTGAAGTGAAGGAGTCAACACTCAAGCAAGCGAGTCAGCACCATTTCCTTTGAGGTGAAAAATCAAGTAAAAACATCCATAAAATAGGCAGATTTATATTCAAGTTACATGAAAATGAAAAACACAACAGCAGAAACAAAAGGCAACTTCAATTAATTAACACCATATGAAATGGGGAGCAGGGGATGAAGAAAGGAGAGCAAGCAATGCCTGAAGAGCAGCTGCCAGTTTTAGTTAGAATCCCCACAACGTCATCTCCCAGTGGAAATCCAGAAGCACAAACTCCGGTGTGTGACACCGTAAGAACCCCCTGGGGAGGGGTATGGCCCTTCTCCTCACTCCCCAGAGCCTGCAGATGTGTGGCAAGGTGGCTCTGTGGCCACGCTGGGGACTCTGCAAGGACCGAGGGAAGGGTGATGTGAAGCAGCCCTTCCAAGATGCACGTGGGGCAGAGCCGGGGAGCCAAGGGACAGCCCTGGGAGGGGACACTGGCCGTGCTGACCTGGAGCTATACAGTCACTTGGGGGGGCTGTGCATTTGTCTACCATCATGATTTGATGAAAACTGAGTCAGTTAGAACAGAAAAAAAGCCACAGTTTAAAACTGTGGGCTAAATGAGTCAGTTATGTTGGAAATGCAAGAAGACACCTGGTTTGCATTCTCAAATCTCATCCAGGCAGGTCCCTACAGAAACAACCACTGAGCACACACAGAATCACAGGGGTTGGGTTGAAAGGGACCTCAAAGGCCATCCAGTCCCACCCCCTAGGGAGGGATATCTCCCACCACACCAGGTTGCTCCAAGCCCCTTCCAACCTGGCCTTGAACCCCTCCAGGGATGGGGCAGCCCTGGAAGCAAAGGGAAAATAAATAATTAAAAAAAAACAAAAGCAAAGAGATAAAAAAAAAAAAAAAAAAACCAAACCCAAACCCTGGACTATGTACTTGAGGTGAAAACACCGAAGTTCAGCCACGTGCTGGGCTTCAGGATGATGACTGCCCTCCTCAGATAACACACCTGTATCAAAGCAGCGCCTACGCAGCAGCCCTGCCCCAACGGGGAGGATGGCACACGGCAGCACCACACACCTCCTGCTCTGTGTGTGCGCACTCCCCACCACCCAGCAGGTCCCACACACCTATCTGCCACAGCAGGTCCAGAGCTTCTGTGCCTGAGTGATCCACAAACTGTTCACTAGGGCCCTTGGTGCACTCTTTTTAATCCTGAGCCTTCAGTCGTGTCACCGCTGCAGACACAGCCCAGGCGACGTGGACACAGGCTCCTCCAGGCCCAGGGAAGGAACCCAGTGACACCCAGGGGGTGATTTATAGCACAAAAAGCAAAAATTGGGTTAGATGCTGATGCAGCACCCTGTCAGTGACCAACACTGCGGGTACTTACACTGGTCTTAACCCCGACTTGTGAAACTCACAGAATCACAGAACGGTTTGGGTTGGAAGGGACCTTAAAGATCATCAAGTTCCAACGCCCTGCCCTGGGGAGGGACACCTCCACCACACCACACTGCTCAAAGTCCCGTCCAGCCTGGCCTTGAACCTCTCTCTCCAGGGATGGGGCTTCCACTCCTGCCACTATTTCCAGGAGAACCAAGTCAAGACTTTGTTGTGATTACACTTCTATTTTTAAGACAATATTCAAGAGGCCTCATGTAAGGAAGGCACCAGAGATGAACTGCACAAGGCCCCTCCACTCTGATTTCTTCTATTATTCTGGGACAGCACAACTTGCAAAGGATTAGTAACATATGGTTAAATTATCTAAGACATATTTATGTCATTTGCAAACTCTCAAGAGCCAGTCACTCAGAATCACAGTTTAAAAATAAGGTATCCTCTTATTACTGAATCTCAGGTCTAAGTTATTTTCAGTTATGCTTCAGTCTTGCCGCCTTCTGTGGTGACGTTTATCCGTCAACCACAAACACAGAGCAAAACCAGGACTCCACCTTCCCACAATCTACAGCACAGGCAACACCAAAAAAGCCTTTCCTTCTGCCAGCTCTGGTGCCTTGGTGAGACCGAAGTTCATAAAACCCAGTTCTTCTGGGAAGCATTTCAAGCTGAACTCATGGAAAGTGCTGCAACTCCCAGATGTGCCAAACCACAAAAGCTGGCACTGAGCAAATTATTATTTCTATCAGCCACCTGAGGNACAGCAGCAAGTTATTATTTTGATGAGATATCAGAGGAATAGAGAAACTACACAGAGATCCAGCAGGTGATGTTCAGTGCTCTCACTGTTAAAGCAATCTCCCAGCAAACCCCAGCTGCAGCCACAATGGCACTGGTCCAGGGCCTGCAGTGCTGGGGGAAAGGGCTAACAGGGAAACAGAGGTTGCTTTAGCATGTCCCCAGCTTTGGTAAAACAAATAACCCCCAAAGGTGGGTGCTGTGCTACAGGAACCTCAAAACAAAGCACAGAATGGTCTGGGTCAGAAGGGACCTTAGAAACCATCCAGTGCCACCCCCTGCCCTGGGCAGGGACACCTCCCACCAGCCCAGGTTGCTCCAAGCCCCATCCAGCCTGGCCTTGGACCCCTCCAGGGATGGGACATACACAAGACACAGGCACTGTGTTCCTAGGACAAATTAAAAGGATATTAAGAATCATTTGTGCTTTGTTTTGGTCATATCCCAGCAGCACTGACATCCCTGGAGAGACAAACAGCCCTGAGCAGGACACGCTGTAGGCTCTGAACAAGAACCAACTCCACTCTCAGCCCCTTCTCTCCCCTTCTGTTGGCACCTCAGCACGTTACATGGTCACCCAGTCTCCACCAGTCTTAAAAACACTAGAATCATGTATTTCATTTATTCATGTTAGATACAAGAACATTTTCCCACCTGTCTTGACTATTCCAACGTGTCCTCATCTTGTTAAACCAGTTACAGCAGCACAAATACGTGATTTCCTTCCACGTGGGAAGCGATGCTCCCGCGCCGGCCTGAACTCTTGTTGGAGAAGCCAGAGCTGGTGTAACTAAACCCAGCATCTCCAACACGGTCAACGCCTTCAATCCAAGTTGATGATCCCCCACCAGAAGCCACAACAACTCAACAGTTTCTCTTTCCCTAAGCTCCAGCCCAACGAGCACACCCAGCTCTCCTCAGAGCTGACCATCTGCCCATGCCCAGTGAAGGGAACCACATCTGTCTCCAAATGATGCCATTGATAATGGATGACCAGAGAGGTGACACGGAGACCAAGACAAGAGGAGTGATGAAGGGCAAAAAGCAGAACAAACACAAAAGCAAAGTACACTCCAGCTTCTCCATACCTGCTTGGCTGAATCATGCACCTGATGGAGCACTACTATCGTCACTGCTCTCTTAAGGCCCTGAAAGAAGCATCCTTAAGGCATGTTGCCTTAAGTCTGCCAGTCCCACGCTGAGTGACACACAGAGCAAATGAACTGTCCCCTCCCCATACACTCTCCACCCCAGTGACTATCAAAAGGAAAAAAAAAAACCAAAACCAAACCAAAAAACAATGGCTTCTCTGCCAGCCAGGTAACACAAATTATTCATTACAGACATTTCAGTCATACCCCTACTCATATCTCTTTCATCGATCCCAACAGTTATGGATAAAAACCCATTTTCTACATCAGGTCTTTGCATCTACCCTTCAGGCACCATATACTCCAAGTGTAGGCATAATCTCCAGTTTTGAGGCCCCCTTCTCTCAGTCACACAGTTCTTTTATCTCCACTGACCATTGTTATCTGTTTGGCAGTAACACATGGTAGCTCATTATTCAGCCGTCAAAGACTGTACTCAAAAGTTCCTCTTCTCATTTCCCCAGCTCTGTAATATTAAACACCAGCACCTCTTCATCTCATTTGCTTACATGGTGTGCACAAATATCGCAGGGCACCTTCAGTTCCCTTTGAAAGAAGAACAAATAACTTCTGAAACAGCAGACCATAAAGCCAAAGTCATGACTTCTTACACCTCAGTACTCTGAAATGGTAATGAAACGATACACATGGGCTACCACCTCCTCAGCATCTAGTCCCATTGACTGTCCCTGACCTGTAACACAGAGCAGAGTCAGGGCAGTGTCAACACCAGACACAAGGAGCTCCACAGAGGAAGAACTTCTTCACAGGTGAGCGTTAACACCAATGAGGTTTGATGACCATAAAATCTGGTTCACCGCTGAACCCGAGTTTGGAAAGAAATCCAGAAGACAATGCCAAAATAAATTGGACACAGGAGGAAGCAACGCCCTGACATCTGGATGCAACATGACAACCTGATTCCTTGAAGGAAGGGATGATCTCCAGAAACACCAGGACTCACATTAGAGCAGTCAGTCCTAATCCCAGCTGCTTCCTAAATCATCCAGCAAAACCCAACTCCTGCTCTGGGCCAGCAGCACCCCTGTTTTAGCCTCTGCAAAGCAATATGCAAAGGGCACAGCCTGGAAATACCGAGACCAGAGCTCCCAACCTTCCCATCAAGAGCTCTCCTTCCTGATAAAGCACAAAAAAACCCCAGCCAACTTGCTTTTGAAGCCCAGTTACCAAAATTAAATCTCTGCACATCAGCCACACCGCTACGGAGTAAGAGTTACAGAGCAATTTCACTGCACAACACCACCCCTCCCCTTCCCATTAAACACTGCAGATGCACTCAGGAATTATGTAAATCTCACCAAAATTAATGAGAACCTCATTCAAGAAGAGTCATTTCCACACAGGCCGATATATGAATGTGTAACATGCCCCTCCACTGACTCATCAATGATTTCCTGCCTTCCCAGCGGAAGCGCAGACCCCAGAGCAGATTCACCCCACACCAAGAAACAGGAGCAAACCCACCAGAGGTCACTTGGCATCACGAGGCTGAGGGCAATTCAGTCTCCCCAGAGCCGTTTTTAACCAATTTTCATCTCTGCTCTGAAAAAACCAGACTGTAAAGCGAGAGGTGGTTGTGTCACTCACTGCACCCTCACTCCGGGTCAGGCCTCCAAATCTTCAATCTCCCAAATAAAACCCCCTTGGCCTCAAGCACGCTGGAGCTACGGAGTTCTTTCCTTCTGAGTTGCAGTAGGAAGAGACCACCGTCTGTTTTTGGGGACGGGGAGGGACAAGACAGCTCCAAACAGCCTCTGCTCTCACCTGTCCCCAAGTGCAGCAAACACAAACCCATTTCTCTCCAGGTCAGTGGGCGCTTTCACAACTCAGCCTCCCAAAGCAGCAGCGGGGCTTCCGGGGCTTCTTGGCAACTCTGAAGGTATTCCTTGGGGATTTTCCAACCCCTCAGAGCAGCTCACAGCTGATTTATGCCATGTACCCATCTTACACACAGGAAAATTACACCTGCTTTGGTTGTTTTCTTTTTTTTAAGTAAGATCAGAGGGCCTTACCATTGCAAAACTCAATGACAACAACTCAGAAGTTGTTTTTCTGGTCCCAAAGTGACACTGTCACAAGTCCTTGCCACATCTGGAACACTTTTGAATGTATACAGCTCTACCAGAAGTAGAGAAAGCAATATTCCAGCAGCTGAAGATGTTCTCTGTGCTGGTACAATTTGATACTGGACCAACTGCTCCCCTACCACAGCACAAACCCAAACAAGAGAGACACCCCTGTCTCTGAGAAACCCCCACCCAGACACACTCTGTAAGAGATACAGCCAGTATTCAGAAGTTTTGGAAGTTGTCTCATACAGCAGAGCCAGGCAAGCACTCCATGTGTCACCAAAGGGTCTGGATCACCCATGAGAGAGGGTGAGAGTAGAGGGACCAACTCATAGGCAGAGAGCAGGACCAAACCTCCCCAGGACTGACAGGCTGAGTTGGGGGGGTTCCGCCTGGAGAAGAGAAGGCTCCAGGGAGATCCTTGGAGCCCCTTCCAGTCCCTAAAGGGGCTCCAGGAAAGCTGGGGAGGGACTCTGGATCAGGGAGGGGAGCCATAGGATGAGGGGGAAGGGTTTGAGACACCGAAAGAGGGGAGATGGAGCTGAGATGTGGGGAAGAAGTTCTTTGGTGTGAGGGTGGTGAGAGCCTGGCCCAGGTTGCCCCAAGAAGCTGTGGCTGCCCCATCCCTGGAGGGGTTCAAGGCCAGGTTGGAGGGGGCTTGGAGCAACCTGGTGTGGTGGGAGGTGTCTCTGCCCAGGGCAGGGGGGCTGAAATGTGATGATCTTTAAGGTCCTTTCAAATGCAAATCATTTCATGATCAACCATCCCAGACCAGAGGTGATGTTCCCGGTGGAGGAATGAGCAGGGAACCTGCAAAAGCAGCTGCACCCACAGGAACTGCACTAAAGCCAGCACCTGAGAGGACACGCAGCACCAGAGAACTCCAGTTAATTTTAAGGCAGGAAACAACAAGGCCCACAGGGCTAAATGGCACTTGTCAAAAGGAATTCTTCAGTCAGTTAAATTAACAGGAACTGGGGCCCTGAACTGCCCTCACAGTTACTGAACAGGGATTTGAAGGACCCAAGAAATTAGTATGAGTGTAACAGAATATTTACCTTCCAGATTTCCAGTACCATATTTGTTTAATCTAGAACAATCCAAGGGGTTTTTTTTTCCCTAAACTGCCAGCTACCAGCCAAGTAGTTGAATTGTATGTAATTTTAGGTAAATATTAATGTCAATAACCTGTGTTAATACTGTGCCTTATATTAAGCAAACCTGGTTGCTAATATGACCTTTACATATAAATTCCAAATGCAATACTGTCTCACATTTCGTGGGTTGCAGATGCCTCAGGGGATTGTACACCTGCCTTATATATAAAGGAATCCTCCTTTATGTAGAATTTACATCCACCTAGACAGACAAACAGCAAAAACTATCAAAGGCTAAATTTCACTCTTGATCACAAACGATTTTTTTCTTCCCCTTTATGGCCATGGTGTTTCCCAGTAAGAGAAAGGACATGTGCAATTAAACAAGGAACAAAAGAAAAAGCTAAACATACAGGAGAAA
Organism: Nycticryphes semicollaris; assembly: GCA_013400055.1. NCBI lineage: Eukaryota > Metazoa > Chordata > Aves > Charadriiformes > Rostratulidae > Nycticryphes > Nycticryphes semicollaris. The sequence continues at coordinate 78,444 of VXBJ01006048.1, forward strand.
AAACAAGTGAATAAACACACTAGAAATTCCTTTGAAGAAAAAAAAAGAAACGCCAAACAATAACTAGTTGAGAAATATTCTAGCTGATGATCTAAGAAAATTATCTCTAAGAGTGCACCATAAAGCCTGAGGGTTTATGACTTTAATTTTTTGATCTTAGACAATGTTAAATAGATCCTATATCTGTATTTGATAGCAGTAACCGTGACTGAAGCAGGTTGAAACTATCTATTTCTATTAAAGCCAATTATGTTAACTAACAAAGCAAACCAGAAGGCTGTCAGTCTCTGCTCTCCAGTTTCTCCACCACCCCTCTCCCTGTGGGGCCTGTTTCAAAGGCTTCTTCCCCTTCTCCTTCCCCAGACACTGTCTCACACCAGGACCCAGCCAGCCCTCAGCTGTCCCTCCCTTCCATTACAGCTCTCCCCCAATCCCACTCCTGACCAGGAGGCAAATCCCCCAGAACAGCACCTCCTAAATAACACCCAGGATGGATGCTGCAAAGACAAGGCTGGAACACATAAATTGATCTCCAGTAACTTACAGAGCTGACTTCAGTCCTGCCAGCCAAGCATGGAATCATGGAATTATCTGGGCTGGAAAGGACCATTCAGACCACCCAGTCCAGCCATCATCTCAGCACTGACAACAACCACCCATGTCCCTCACCAATACATCTGCTGAGCTTTTAAATACCTCCAGGGATGGTGACTCCACCACTGCCCTGGGCAGCCTCTTCCAAGCCTCAACAGCCCTTTCAGTGACAAAATTTTCCTAAAATCCATCCTAACCCTCCCCTGGTACAACCTGAGACACTTCCCTCTTGTCCCATCACCTGCTCCTTGGGAGAAGAGACCACCACCCCCCAGATACACCCTCCTTTCAGGGAGCTGGAGAGAACCAGAAGGTCTCCCCTCATCCTCATTTTTGAGGAAGTTCACTTTGGGGTATCCCACAGATAAAGAATTCAGGGGGAAGCACCCCAAACTTCTCTGCCACCCTGGCAAACAAAAGCAGGGGGAAGGGCCAGCCGCTGAGCCCGCAAATCCTCAAGGAGGGCACCCTCGTTGGTTTCTGCCATTGCTAGTCACGCTCCCAATGAGTCTGGAGGGAGCCCCCCAACAATCCAAGCTCTGCACAAGCTGGATGGGACCAAGCTCCTCACCTTGCTGTGACACCCCTTGTTTTCCTTTTCTGCTCCCACATATTAATGCAGGAAATTGTGTTAGTGTTACACTCTTCAGGATAGGTCCAAACGTTATGATTTCCCAGCTCCTGGGATGCATCACATTTCTTCGGTTCTGGGAGAATCCCAGAATCCCAGGATGATAGGGGATTGGAAAGGACCTCTGGAGATCATCCAGTCCAACCCCTTGCCAGAGCAGGGTCACCCACAGCAGGTCCCACAGGAACATGTCCGGGGAGGTTAGAATGTCTCCAGGGATGGAGACTCCCCCACCTCTCTGGGCAGCCTCTGCCAGGGCTCTGCCACCCTCAAAGGGAAGAAGTTCCTCCTTATATTTAGATGGAACTTCTTATGGTCGAGTTCGTGCCCATTTCCTTGTATCCTGTCCCTGGGCACCACTGAGAAAAGCCTGGCCCCATCCTCCTGACACCCACCCTGTAAGTATTTCTAGGCATTGATCAGATCCCCCCTCAGTCTTTCCTTCTCCAAACTGAAGAGACCCAAGTCCCTCAGCCTTTCCTCATCAGAAAGATGCTCTAGGCCCCCTCAGCATCTCCGTAGACCTTTGCTGTACCCTCTCCAGCAGTCTCTCTTCAGAGAGATTCCAAGTTCTCCCGTGTTTGCACTGGCACATGAAGGGTGCTGCTTACCCACAGCTTCTCAAAAGCGTCATTATTACTTGGGTGTTTTATTTTTAACTCTTGTGCACTCTGAAAGTGTGAAAAGACAAGTGCCATGTAAAGTTTCCATCCACTAGGCCTCCACATTTTAAGTCTTGCTTGAATTTGTGATAGGAGAAAAAAACATCTACACAAATGTTATATTTTCTAATAAAGCATTCCTCAAAAAAGGCCAACGTTACTACAAGAACACTGGGATTGAGGCAGTAAAAATAAGAAATGCCCAAAACCTTCAGGCCTGAATCAAACACCATTAGAACATTGAGGAGGACACACAAAAACGGTATGTATAGCCGGCTGAACAGCCCCAATACTTCGTAGCACTCGATTTATAGACTCACAAGTTGTTAAAAGCCTTCTAAATCAACCAAAGGTTTACAAATTTCAGATGGAAACAAATGCCTCCCACTCAGCTGCAGGAGATTGCCAGCTCTGCTTGTTTTGAGCAGCTCACACAGCACATGATTTAAAAAAAAAACCCCATCTCTACCCTGTGTGAACACACACAGACACACAGACAGTATCCAGGGGAGGGGGGGGGGAAATAAAATAAAAGCATTTACCAGCTGACAAGAAGAAAAGCACCACAGGCTGTCAGCCACAGGCCTGTAACCAACAGCTAGACCCAGGGTTAAAATATGTTGTTCCAGCAACTGATTACAGCACTATTTTTAGTCCCCTCCTGTAACAATAGTTGGTAAAGAAAGAAGGTGAAGTCACAAGTATTAGGCAGGATTAGGTGGTTGAACTACTATTTTTGTAGTAAAGGATTCATCATTAGAATCGCTACTACCATTAGCATTGGAAGCAAAAAGCTATTGAAATTGCAGATTGGCTAATGCTTTACATGGCATTTAGCCAAGATGATTAATGATTCAGGGGACAGAAATAAATGCAAGAAAGGCAGCCTTTCAGAAGGGCTCGGCTTAGTTAGCTAATTATGTTTTTCCTCACATTTTATTCACTGAGGGAAGTGCTTCATTAATGTGGAATTTAGGTTACCCTGCGATGTCTTGGGCACACACTGGTGGGGTGCAAGCATCTAAAATCCTGGGTGACAGACCTTCATTTTGCCCCACCAGAGCTGGCAATACCTTGGGAGAACTGACTTCTGCTTCCCAGATGTGTCTCCTGGGCAGTGATTTTTCGCAAAAACTCTCAGGGCTGTACTAAAACCTGCTTCGTTTCACCCCCGGGGAGGCTTTTCCTTTCACTGCCACCACTAACTCTGAGTTCATGAGGTTTAAATTCTGAGGATAAAAGGTGTAAAAAAAGGGACATAGACATGCCGTGTCCCAGGGTCAGTGCTGGTGTCACAAACAGCTCCAAGTAGCCCCACACCACATGGGCTGCTGGCAGCATGGCTACTAACAGTCAAGTTTCACCCCTGAACAGAATCAAGGCCTGAAGTACAGCTCCATTACAAGGTAACAGGACCAGATATTCCCAATAAAAACAAGTGCCCCAGAAGAAAAGTTACCCCTAGCAAAGGGAGAGGAGTAAGAGGAAAGCTGAGAGCAGATCGCTTGATGGGATCCACACACAAAGGCCAAGTTTGTTCCTCACAGTCCCACAAGATCATCATTCAGAGAAGAGAGCTTTACAAATGGGGTCCACACACACCTAAAAGCAACTTTTCAGACGCAGGCAACACTGGACTCAACGCTCTGGAACATCTCTTTGTGAAGGAGATCTCGAACCAGCAGTCGAAATTAACTGTGCCGGTTTGCAATTAAGCAGCTCCTGTGGGTGGATTATACAGCTCCTACCTCAGGTAAAGTTTCCCCCATTTACAAAATCACTATGAGCATCACAACCTGTTCTGCAGAGGCACCGACAGGTCACAGCAACTCAGCAAACCACAAGAGAGCAGAGAAGGGGAAAGCCAAGTTGGAGAGAGAGGAGACGACAAGCAGAAGCTACGCTCTAACACAGCTCTATTCAAAACACACTTGGGGACAAGGTATTAACAGAAATACTTGAAGACATCTTGAAGCACTGAAATTTGCCAATGCAATGGTATGAAATATCTGTGCTCTTCCTGAGCAAGCACCACAGCAAGGATGACCAAAGGGACAGCACAGAGCAGTCTCGCCACCAGCTGGTAAAGTTCCTTGTGTAACCCCAGCTACAGCCAGGGACCCTGCAGGTGACAGTCAGGGCCAGCAAAACCCACAGAGACACAGGAAACAAATTCTTACAACTAACTTTCTGAAAAAGAGAAGGATTTTCCAATACCCAACCATAAATACGCAACTCAGCCAACCTGTTCATGCTCCTTTTATCTCAGGAGGAATTTTCAAAGGGCAATGTAAAGCAGAAAACTAAATTAAATGTTCTAAATCCCCTCCCCCAAGACAACTTTTTACTACAGGGAAATCTCAGCAAAACAAATCAGCCAAACCAGACATTTCATCTCAGCAAGGTATTGTGTTCTAAATTATCTGGGTATCAAGTTAGCAGAGCCATTTCAGCCTCAATGTAAGAAAAGTCTTAACTAGTTTACGGTGATAGAAGGAAGTACTCATGAAAATCCAACTCATGTAATGAATGTATCAGAAATCAATCTCCAAGAACAGAGCCGTGTGTGGTAACACATAGTGACCACGAATGAGGACTTCTCCCATACCTTCAACTCTAGCACAGCCAAAAAGCCAGATTATCTGGACCATGGTGGCCCCCACACGCCATGTGCTTTCCACCAGATCAGGAAATCTCTGTCCCGAAGAGTTAACTGTCACTCAGATGAGATTTCACCTTTTTAGATCAAACACTAGGACTTCTGCTGCCTCGGCTTCCAGGATCTTCTCAGAGGACCTCGCCACAACTTTAAGGCAAACTCTGGTCGTGGTGCCTTATCAACAGGCGCCAAACTTCATCAAACACCATCAAATCAGACCCTTTCACAGCAGCAAGCAGCATCATTTGGGTAGTTGTGCTCCAGAAAGGCACTGCCAGGAGAACCACCTTCTGTCTCCAGTTCAAGTTCCCAGTTCAGAAGTTGCACAGTCACATTGCCCAGAGGCAAATCTGAGCACAAAAGCCAGTCCCAGCCCTGTTGCTATTCTTCACCAACTATATGTGAAAAATTTCCCACATTCAACAAGATGATCCCTGCAGAGTTCTATTGTCTCAAATTATTAATTAAACACGCTCTCAAAGAAAGCAAATGCCTAAAATAATTTGCTTCTCCTAAGGAACTCCTGTATTACCTTAACTGCAATTCAGTCTAAGTGTATCCATTGACTGGATAGGGATTCAGAAGGGACCACCCCCAAAGAAACTCTTCACTCCAGTTCAAGAACACACACACTTACAACTCTCAGGAGACCCCAGCCCACAAACCCCAGACAATTTTCCTAAAAATCTGCTCAGTGATGATAACTCAACCCAGGGGAATATCTCGACCATCTTTTCATTCCCCTCTGGAGCAGCAGATGGCTGTTTGGATTTGTAACGAGATATGCAACCTTCCATAACCAACCCAAAGCCATCCTGGGCCATTACTCATCAGGAGGCATCTCCTACCTCTTTGCTCTGATCTCTACCCATTTGGTTTTGGGGTGGGGGGGGGAGGGTTTGCAGGAAAAATAGTGTACAAACCCCCTGGTGCAGCGAGCATAACTGTCTGCCCAAACAGCCTGAAGAGAAATTGGGCATTGTTAGGTGGAAACAGCCTGAACCTTTTCAGTCTTAGAATCGCTGATGGGCACTGACACTCAACCTCATCTCGCTGCTTTTCGTGGCTAAAAGGAGAGGACAGCGGTTTCCAGTCAAGACCCAGCTGACAGAAGCATCTTCCATGTAAAGTTCAGTGATTCAGTATTTGTAGCTGCAGCAAGAGGATGTTTGCTTAGGAGTTCAGGGGGGGGGGGGAAAGTCAGATTTCACCATTACTTCAGTGTCTGCAAGAACAAAGAGCAATTTATAATCTATGCCATTTGTAGGGATGGCGCATCTTTGACACCTGAACATGCAAAATGACAGTACCATCTTTATTTGCCGGATTTCCTATGAACACTTGCCCCCTTGCCACCTTCTGGAGAAGGGAGAAGTGCAGGGGGAAAAGCAAGTTTCTAGGTAAAATAGAAAAAGAACCAGCGTTTTCCTGCTGTTCCCAAGAGAAGGACAGAATCTACAGCCTTGGGAGCAGAGAAACTTTTGCTTTAGTCACCCCTAGTAAAGTCATTCCCAGCTAAATTCTCAGAGCTGCCAAAGCACAAACAAGTGACAAGGGGGAAGAGTCAGCACAATTAAAAAAATGAAAAGCAAAGATCCCATAAATAAGTTCTGACTCACAACACTCACAGCTATTTAATAACCCAGGATGAAATGCTATCATTTGGTAAAAATCACTGGAGTATTAGCACCAACAGACGGAGATAAATGTCTGTCTACACACATACCAGAGAAGAAACCGAGATTTGATAATTAAAAAAATCCCTCTACCTTTAATTATGAACTCCCAAGCTCTAGGCAGGCATTAACCTATATTACCCTATAATTATTTTTTCTGACTTCGATTATCTTTTAGCTACCAAGTTTCCTAACCAGACTTCAAGGCTTCCAGGCAGGGTCCCCTGCTGCATTTTCTCTGAAACCCTACAACCAGCACAGTGATTTAAGTGGATGTGTGAGAAACTGAGACTCTGCAGACATGCCTAACGATTCCCCACCTCTCTGCACCTCCCAGCACTTCCTTCCACTTCTCCTCTTGCAGAACAGATTCAATTCTACCCCCATTGAGCCAAAACGGAATGAAATCATTTTCTATGCACAAGGCTAGTTCTTGCTCCAAGGAATTTATAACTTCAGAAGCAGATGTAGAGGTGGCCAAAAACTCAAAAGGAATGGCAGTGTTAGGATGACAGACATCCTGCGTTCTGCTCCCTGGGAGTAAAACCCTCAGGCAAACAGAGAACTATGGATAAAAAAAGGAGGTCGAGAAGGGCTGTAGCAACGAACACACAGATAAATCACAGTATCTTCATGGTTGGAAGGGACCTCTGAGATCATTGAGTCCAGATGACCTGCCTGCAATCGCTGAAGTACACGGTATCGAACAAGATACATGAGAAAACAGTTACTGCCCCACCGCAGAGCTGACTTTGAAGAAATTAAACACAAAGATTGGTTTAAAGACGCATCCTGAGCACAAATGGTCAGGACTATATGATCAATACACTACAGCCAATGGGAAAACCACCAGGAAGCAGAACAGATAAGGTCCCAACATCCATTATATTACAGTGGGTGTTCCTTGAGCTTCCGATCACAGATCTCAGGGAAAAAAAACAGAGAAAGCATCACCCAGAACCTTATGAGCTCAGTCCTGCAGGTATGGTTTGCCCATTCTCAGAAGCGTTCTGCTTCCAAAGAATACATGCATTATTTTTTAAAAGTTCATTTAAACTAGTATAAACTAGTTTAAACTAGTATAAACGAGTTTACCTTTCAATCAAGTGGTAAATTTATTAGTGTTGTTTAATTCAAGAAGTTAACTGAAGAAAAATCAAGCTGAGTATTTACTAACAGCAGGGAAATCTGTGTAACAAGCAGGATTCTCTTCTGGGAGTGAAAGTTTAAATCTTCTGGTTATTAAAGAATGCAGTAAAAACAGTTCATGTTTCAGTGCAGTTTGTAATGACTGCAGGACTAGGGTGTCCCATCCCTCTCCCCTCCCCATCTCCAGTGAGTTCTGTTGTCTCTGCTTTTGGGGGTTTTCAGAGAAGATGAAAGTGTAAGTTGGAAGGAAAAAAAAAAAATAAAAANTTATGACAGTCATCTCAATTCACGAATTTACCTTTCCACAGTATGTCCAAACAACAACAGCTCCTGTCTCAACACCTCCACACCAGACCACGTGGCAGCTTTTATTTAAAATACCTAAAAGTTGCAGCCTTTCAGTAAGAAATGTTTGCTTCCTGTTTGTACACAACTTAAAAGTGTGTTAAGATCTCTTCCACGGCTGTCTCTTGAAACAAGTTTTACATTTAATGACTGATAACTCGGATGGCTACCAGAAAAACCACATCTCATTTTGATGCAGTTATTTCCTTTAAAGCAATAACTAAATGGTACATTTCCACAAGGCAGTAACTACAATATTCTCCCACCTGCTTAGTTCACACTGCCCTATTTTATGCTATTCTTCTTCCAGAACAAATTAAAGAGGGCAGTTGGGTTTAATTCTTTGTTGATGTACACATTGATTTCAGCAATGTTAGAAAATTCCCTGCAATGTTTGCTTTTCACTGGCCTGGATGGCAACCCATCCCCTGGGGAGGTAACAGCACAGGAACGAGGGCTTGTCGGCTTTTATTTGAAAAACTAGAAGCTGAAGATACCATAAAGGTTGCAAAAGCTTTGTGTCTGCTGCTCTGACAGCATTTGCAGAAATCCTTCCATTTTCAAATGTGCTTACACTTAAGTTCTGCTCCTTCAGCAGAGGAAGAGCATCTTCTTTGAGGAGTTATTTGCAGGTTACAGAGGGAGAGCCAACTGAGTCATACACTCATTTAACTCCCAGCACACCTGACAATGCAACTACTGACAAGATTTCTAGTAAACACCGCTGCAGAGACACACTCCGGCCCACTACCCTTTTAGAAATGTTAAATCCCTGTTACAAGTCCATTGTCTTTCTAAAAGCACCGTTTTGTGACATTCTTCAGGCTGTTCTCCGTTCAGCTAAGCACATTAATAGCAATTATAACCAGAAAACCCCAAACACAAAACAAGCAAGCAAAGGAACACAGGAAAACACATTCCCAGCAGCTCCCAGAAGTTTGTTTTTCAATATTGGGAATGCATTGGCAGTTTTGTAATACCATTACATAAGAATTATTTAACTACAGCAACAGATTTGAAAAGCAGCAGCAGTCACTGCTCCGCTGGTTCACACACCCGAGAAGAAAAGAAATCAATAAAGGGAAGGATAAATTTTGCAAAGATCCAGATTGGGATTTCAACACGCTCAGAGCTACCAAGGCACCGTGATCCTGAAAAGAGAAAAGGAAAGGCACAACTCTCACCATTCCAACCACACAGAAACCAGCGGAAGCTTTAAGGAGCGTCATTAAAAAGCATCTATCACAAGCCCAATGTTGAGTTTGGAAACATGGAACTTTTATTGTTTTTACCTGATGTTCTGCATGAATGTTATCCCCAGTAGGCCAGCGATGTTTGCTGTTATTATAGCCGCCTCCACCACTTCCTCCTCCCCCAAGCTGCTCACCATGCTGCCTCTGGAAGAAGTAATCCACCATGGCGTCGTCCTGCGAGCGGCCAGCCACTCCTATGGATCCGGGAACAGGGCTGGAGTGTGTCCCTGCTGCAAGTGCCTGGTTTGCAGCCGGCTGTTGCTGAGCCTGGGACCCTGTTCCAGATGTCAATACAACAGGCATGTTGGGATTAGCTGTATCTTGAGCGTGCTGTTTCAGGTGGGGGCTGAAGGAGTCCTGCCAGAGTACTGCTTTTCTCTTCAAAACACACGCAACGCTCATTCCACCAACACCTACAAGGGGGTGAAGGGAGGGGGGGAGAGACAGATAGAAGGAAAAGAAAGCATGAAATCCTTGCAGCTTCAGCTTTCCAACTTAAATAACACACACAGCTTTGGCAGGGCAACATCAAGATGCCAATTTTGCCTCCTGTTAACACAGTTATTTGCTCCATTAACCCACCAACTAAAGTATCATACGAAAACGCACGCTGGCCAAAAATCCTACACTTTCTGCTGCACAGTACACACAAGATCCACGTAAGGTGCCCATCACACTGAAATCACAATGTCTGTTTATGCCCTGGATGAAACACTGAGCGGGGCACTGCCACAGAAGACTGCTAGAAAAAAAAGCCCCTAAAAACACCAGCGGAACACGAACACCACCATCAGCGCTGCCAGGCCTGTGGACACACAGATTATGAAGGAGAACTTCAATCAACACCCGAGTGCCACTGTATCGTGGTGTGTTCACTCAGTCACACCAAACATCAAGGCAACACCAGGTGGCTGGTTAATTTTTCAAACGCAAACCTCAAATGCTGGATTTCTGCTTATCCAGTTAATTAACTCCCAAACACAAGGCACCTTCTTCCTGCAAACTCAGGAGCTTGGCTTCGGTCATGAGACAGTAAAACACAGGGAATGTTTTAGAGGAGATTCCCTGGAGAAAAAGCCAGGAACTTCTCAGTGCCCAGGCTGTTGGGAGAACCTTCCAGAGTCAGCAGTGCCAGTCCCGCTTCCCACTGGCACCGGGGCAAAGCTGTGTGTGGGGCACAGAAACCATCCGACACTGAAACACCCCAAACGCTTCGTGTACACCCAAAATCACCCCCAAACAGGATGCTACAGGCAAGAGTTCTGAGGATGAAAGTTGGGGGGGGTTCAGCCCAGCCCAACCCCACACCAGCAGGGGAACACTCCTACTCCTGTTACCTGGGTGGCTGTAACCTTGGTCCCGATCCTGCCACTGCCTCCACAGCCCAAAAGGAGCTCCATTTCCTCTGGGCTCATCCCAGGAGTCTCACCAACACTCAGCTACTACAACCAACTCCCAAGAACAATTTTCTACCAGCAGAGAGAGAAAGCTGACACCCACCAAAAAAATAATCCGAGTCCTATCTTTGATCAGACTTCCTCAGGTCTGTCCCACTGAGAGCAGCACTAATCCTCAGAAGAAAACGACTGCAAGAACAGCAGATAGAAGGTTTTTATAACTGCACCTACAACAGGCATTTGTTGACACACACACACACACACCTTGAGCCTCCCAGGCCACATAAACAACAAACTCTGTTTGCTTATTATTCGGGCAAAGACCTTCATGGCTTAAATACCAGCAAGATTTAACACAACTATTTCATCCATCTTTCCAAAAGCCGGGAAATCACTGCCTTCCCCAAATACTTCTCAAAACACCAACAATTATTACCAAACCCTCACTGATTTTTAAGAGCACCCTTGTATAATTTAACAGCCTTTTCTTATTAGCTTCCTTTACTAAACATTACCAAAATCTGCTAGAGAATAAAGCTACTCTATGTATTGAGGGGAAAAAAGAATAAAAAATGCAATTATTGGTGAGAAATTCCTGTATGGCCAGGTCAGGGAGACAGTGAAATGGGAGCAGAGTCTATGAAAGGTTACAAGTTATCTCAGTTATTTAAAAATAAATAAACAAACAAACAAATAAATAAAGATACTATGAACCCACACAAAGTTTCAAGAATCTATTGGTGGTGGAGAAGCCCATGGGGAAACACCACGGGGTACAAAGGGGAGAGTGGAAGGGCTGCACAGCCACAATGTCACCAGGGCTTGGAGGCCCTTTAATTTGTGGGTGGATCATTAATAATTNAAACCGGAGGGGGGGGGGGATGGGAACGACACACAACTAGAAAATCTCCGACAAGGTACTACCAAGACCCACAAAAGTGCCTCCTGTTTCCTCTTTCATCTACTGCAGGAGAGGCAGCTCCAAACACGGGAGNCCACACACACACACATAAAAGTGGTTTCCGGGAAGAATCGGGTATGTACACACAAAGGCTTTCCACGCTGCTGTTCGAAGGGGACCACTTTCCTCCTCCTCCTCCTCCTCCTCCCCTTGCTCAAAACCACCAGCGTGTAAATAAAC